>NJDC01001380.1:21930-88899 GCA_002245475.1 Calephelis virginiensis
AAATATTTCGCCATATAAGGCACGCAGTTTTAAAAAATACAATTAAGACTCTTATGACATCTTTCACTACAACGAATGAGTGATTTGGAGTACAATGTGTATTGTATGTGATTTGAAAACAAACATACAGTTCAACATATCAACATGGTTCTATAAATTATAACTGACGACTGCACTCAGGGACTTCAATTATCTTTTGATAAGTCACCAATCAGATAATCTACCCAAAGTTGTGACTTAATCACATGTTAAATGAAAAAAATAGTGCAGCCGTGAGACTTGTAAGCTCCTTTCATTACAATGAAATGAGTATTTATTTTATTAAAATTTTGCAATCGACCGGGTTTTCACCACAAAATTGTAATTTTGTAAAAACGATTTTTTTTGTGTATCATAGCATATCAAACGTATGAGAGGTCAACACCACTCTAACTCTATCTCGACCTAACGCCACTTCTAGAATGTTTTTACTTATCTTATTGTTTTGAGTGTAATAGATAATTATAGTGATTTAATAACGTTTGAAAGCCTTTTTGGTCAATCGATTAGCGTACATCATTACCGTCACCGACCATTTGACTCGGGTTTGATTCCAGACATGAGTGTAATGAACATAGGTGTTTGTATTTCTGGGTTTGGATGTTGTATTACTTACTCAAAAAAAAGTGGAATGTTAATTAAATAATAAACATAATAATCATCTCTACATAATCTATCTATTATTTAATATACTTGTTATAATAAATTATTATATAGTTGTATGTTTTTGAATTACCAAACTTTTATGATGTACGTTTTGCAATAACTAAGTTTAGACGGAGAAATATTCATAAATAAATTAATATACATATCTCATTACTTTCCTTTATTTATATTAACTACGTGATACCTACACTCGGATATCTGTTAGCAAAAAGGTTGACTAGAAAAGAATGCATATAGCAATAAACTTTTTGTACTCATAATCACATGTTTTGTGTTTGCATTTAAGTTTAAACAAATATATAATACAGGCATGTCATTTACAAATAATGTTGTCGATTTATGTTAAAAATTTGAAACTTACTTTATCCTGTGCATTAGTATCAGTACCTAAAGCCCTAATGGCTGCCCCAAATATCACCTCTCAATGGCCAGCTCTTTACACTCTGAGTCGAAGTCTTGACTCCTTCATTAATCTGACGTCAATCAAGTGGGACAGACATTGTGACCGTTCGGTGCTTTTATAAAGATTAATACTTATTAACATTCGATATATTTTCTTATCATTATGCATTTATACATTTTAGAAATCTCCCTGTCAAAATAATTTATTTACATTTTTTCTCAAATAATTAATATTTAAGTAAGATATTTATTATTATCATGTATAATCATTCAACGTATTTATAAATATTTAATTTAAAAATATTTATAAAAAACTCACGAAATCCAGACTTAAAAAACTCTTTAAGATGTAAAAGGTAATATTATTTAGATTAAGATATTTTTATTTTTGCTGTAAAACAACAATATGTTATTACACGTAATTTTCAAATGTTTCTTCATTACTTATTTTTTAATGTGGACTGTTGAAATAATCTTTAATTTAAAAATGACAATAATACAATTACTCATAAGTTTATTATACTTTTATTTGTTATAGATTCTGAACTTTAATATTCATTACTTCACTTTTCTGTATGATTATAAATTCCAATAAGGAAAGCGAAAGTCCAGATTTAAAATTAAATAATATATGAAGAAAATGTTATATTTTTATAATGATTGCAAATGCCATTGCATTAAATTACGTTAATATTTATGCATGCTAAATAACATAAAATTAGTTTAATATGTAAAACAAGTAATAAATTTAATCACGTTAATTAACATACTTATTTGTATTTTATGATTTATGTACTTTATTGTATTTGTTAAGAAATTAAACATTTTATTTTATTATGTAAGTAATAATTTATTACAGATATACCAAGATAAATTTTCCAACTTGGGTAAGTTGTTTAATTTTATTTCAAGTTTTAAAATTCCAAAAAAATTTTTTTAACTATATCACAAAAATGTATTTTTAAGTCCACGTTATACTAGCCTTTAAAAAAGAAACACGTTTTTGGAGTCAAAAACTTTGCAACTCCTATACTATTAAGGCATAAACTTTTTTATTTCTTTATTAACAAAATACAATTTAAATTTTTGATTCTTTCGCATCCGGCGGAAAAGTTTTAAGTGCTGCGGGCGTCATAACTTTTAATCTTTTGAACGATTCGATTTTTGAAATTTGATTGGCGCGCATCTGTAACAAGAAAGCAACATCATGAAGTTGCCTGCTTTAGAAACATGTTTCTACTTTCATACACGAGTCCTAGTTTCATAAAAGTATAAATCATTTTTTTTTCGTTATAAATATTTTTTAACTTTATTTTTTAATAGTGCCATAATTTTGTTTGAAAGGTAATGAGTTCGAGATCGTTCTTAGCTTCTAGATTTTGGCAAGGATACACTGTTGTTTAAAATATTTAATTTTAGGAAAATTTAACTTTTCACCGGATTGAATTCAGCCAGAAGCGCATAATTATTTTTTGTTATAGGCAGTAAGCACTTCCTAGGGAATATTGTTTGCATTTCAATTATATCATTCAATTATAGTTGGTAAGTGAAGTCGATTTTATTTTTTGTAAAAAAATGATTTTTTTATATCTCAAGTGATCCGTCCTTTTTGACAAATCATAGAAAAAGCTGCCTACCTATTATCAAACCGATTTTAAATAAAATTGAAGTTACGTTTTAATTTGAACTTAGCCTTAAAACCCGCACCGGTGGTAGAGTCCTGAGCAGCAACTTGCCAGGTAGGGATTCACTGCCTTGACTATTTCTGCCGCCATAATGACTCTGTCATGTTCCGGTCCCAATTGACACTCTTGCCATAAGATAGCGACACACAACATCTATGTGTCTACAGCCTGTTATTATCTCTTATCATCTTACTGACTTGAAGAATTTGGCCACTGATTCTCTACCTACAAGTTGTAAAAGACGTGTGTCTTATCACTAGCACCGTGACTAACTTAACGTAACCATATGGAATTTATAAAGACTAATCCACGTTAGAATGGTTTGAAGATAACCAGAAAACATTGTAAGAGATCGGGGCACATAAACACCGTGCTTCCGTGTTGCTTTTCTGTGACCAATGGTCAGGCCTGACTAATGTACAAATATATATATACCCTCCAAACCGGAACACGAGTGTTCTAAATATTATTAATATTATTTAATATTTGGTTCAATATTTTGACTTAAACTACTTACTATGTTGTAAATATAATGACTAATAAAACAAGCTTTTGTTGTCAGGTTCAATTTCTGAAAGTAATAGTAAAGTTTCTAAAGTACTTTCAGCATAATCTGCCATTAAAAGTTTATATAGAAAATTTAAAAATCAGATGGATTTACGTGAACTCAAAACTACAAGTTTTACCTAAAAACTTTCGAAAACGTTAATACCCAAGAATCTCTTATTATATATAAATTACGTGTCACGTTTTTTGTCCGCGATGGACTCCTAAACTACTTAACCGATTTTAATCAAATTTACATATCGTGTACAGTATGACCTAACTTGAAAGATAGGATAGTATATGGTAACAGCTTATTTAAGATAAAAATAAAGTTTTTGCTTAAACCATTTAAAGACTAGAGCGGCCAAATAATGAAATATATCACAAGTATACAAAATATGTAAAGGGAATCGTGAATTGGTAATAACTGTTTTCTACTTTCTCTACTACTACTTTACTTCTACTACTACTTCTACTTTCTTACTTTCATATTTAGGTTTCCGAAAAGGAAATAGGTGCCAACATTATTTTCGTCTTACAATTTGTACGCTAGATACATTTACAAAAACAACGAAAGAAAAGTTTTATAAGTACTTAATCTTATCATCTTCTATAACTTTCCCTCAAAATGTATACATTTTTGCGAGCAACAATAGACAGACTTTAGCATTTATAATATTAGTATGGATATATAAAGAGATTAACTCAACTATAAGATTAACTTAATATATGTATAAGAAAGAGCTCAAGGAGGCGGCTCCTCTGATGGTAAGAGCAACTGTCGCATATAGAAACCATTGATGTTACCGGTGCGTTGCTTTTGTTTGACCGGGTGCAAAACCTACAAGGGTTCGGGCTACGTGTTCGAAATTAACTAGCTAACCATCCGGTTTGTGTATAGGAAACGGGACGCTGAGGCGGCCGGACTTCTTTCTTTCTTTAAGTATTGGCCTTCACGTTAGTATTTTGCCATTATTGAAGTAGAAATTTGCTTCAAATTTTACATCAATTTTAACAAATTATAATTAGTCATCAGTTATATCTCATAAGTCATCAGTTAGTCATGTCAGGCTCTTGGGTAAAGCGATGGACTCATTACCCAAGCTCATATAATGAGGTTTGGCGGCAACGAGGAAAAACACGATACGCTAATTTCTTCCTGATTATTTCATTTCTGCACTTTCACATAACGAAATTGCACAAAATGCCACGAAAATTGACCAATTTCACTCAATATCAACACGAAATTCAATAATTATGAAAAAACTTCGACCATCTTTTCTCTCGGTGGCGCTAAAACTCCGCGGCCGGACTTAGAAAAAATTTCGTCATTTTTATCATTTTAAAAATCCAAAACATCTGCGGTACTACTACTACCTAGTACCACCATTACAAAAAGCCCTTTTCACCAGACAACCTTTTTATTTAAAAAAAAATTACGTAAAGAAGATAAAAAGTTATTTATCCATACTCACTTGTAGTAGAGTGTTGTACACCAACTGACCCGGGAAGAGATCCACAGCCTTACCTATTCCTACCGCCATAATGACTCCGTCACCTTCCAGTCCTAAGGGTAAAGTAGTCAGTAGACTTGTACAGTAGGCCAAACATCCCGGTCCTAGGATAGCGATGCACCTGTAACATCTTTGGTATCTAAAAGCCTTAGTTGTCCCTTACCATCAGGAGACCTGTATGCTTGTTCGCTAACATGTTATATAAAAAAGACCCAACACTATTCACATTAATCCATATCGATACTAATATTGTAATACGAAAGTCTGACTGTCCGTTATACATTCGTAGCTAAACTTGATACGCATATAGTTAAAAAACCCTAGTTCAAAATATTTGCAACTTTGTTTTAAAAGGAATAATGGAGTTGAAAGTTAGTATGAAAACCATTTTATACTAAGTCTATTTACCCAAATAGCTAGCAATACTAAGTGCTATACTAAATATAAAATACTAATATAAATTTTGTTATATGAAATTAAAAAATATGAGTCACTAGCTATTTTTATTATTGCCGCCATAACGTCAGTGCCGTTGACGTGTTCCGGTTCGGAGGTTAAGGTAGCCGGTGAACTTACTTTTGATCGAGGCCTAACATCCTGGCCTCAGGTTGGCAACGCTCCACTATCATCTTTAGTGGTGTATTACCCTAGGCGGCGTGAATTTCTTACCATTATGAAATCAGTCTGCTTTTTTGCCTTTCAATATCATAAAAAAAGCTGTTCTTCGTTCACGCGTTGATGTTGATGTTGATGGTTGATGATGGAAACTGAAGATTTTTCCACGGTAAACATTCTACATGTTTGCCCGGGTTATAAGCTATTACTACACAAAATTTGATGAAAATCCATTGTGTAGTTTTTGCGTGAAAAGTAAACATACAAACAATTTCATAACCCTCGCTTTAGGTGTGTAAAAGGATACATTTTAGACAATACATAGCAATCATTATTTTAAAAATAAACCATGTACAGATTTAGTTTCATTACTTTTTATTATATGTATAGATATACATCTAATATAACTACATAAAATGTATAGATATACATCTAATATAACTACATATAAAAAGGGACATAGGGGTAGTCCCTTTTTATGCTTGAATCTATAAAACTACGCAACGGATTTTGATGCGGCTTTTTTAGTTGATCAAGTTATTGAAGAAGAAGGTTAGTATGTATATTTTATACGCATGCAAAGCAGGGGCGGGCCGCCAGTTATACTTTAAATAAAATCGTTATGTCCGTAGGTGTATTTACGATAAGGTAACATAAACAAAGCTAATCACTTCCTGCGATCCTCAGTGCTCAACGGTCTTGTTAACACCATAAAAATACCAACGTTGCAACTCGACCGCGGCATTCGATACCTCTTATCGCTGTTGCGAGAAGTGCTTACTTGGTGTTTAAATCTGGGTTCTTCCCATGGAAATGTTTATAGAGATCTGTATATAGTAATCTATATAAATAAATATATATTTCCCTTTGTCATCGCATCACAACGGATGGAACAATTTTGATAGTTCTTTTTTAATTATGTAATAAAAATGCAAGTTTAGCGGAATATCAAAAAAGTGAATAATTAAATGTTCATATTTAAAACATGACCATCTATGATCAGCATATGTATCTATGTATAAAAGAAAGTTGTGTTGGTTACACTATTTATAACTCAAGAATGGCTGATCCGATTTGGCAAAATTTATCAGAAGGTACCTAGCCTAAAACCAGGGGACAGACATAGGATATTTTTTATCATGTTCGAACTTCGACTACGAGGAAACTAGGAAAAACAATATTTTAATATTTCTCATACAAACTGAATGGGTGAAACAAAGTTCGCCGGAACAGCTAAGATAAGATAAGATAAAGCCTTTATTTCTCTGACCGTTTGTACAAAATTTAAACTAAAGAATAATAAAAACTTAAGATAATAAAAATAAAAAATTATGTACACTTTGCAGCAACTGGATGGTCAGGCTGTCCTTCGTGGTCGCCTTCGGTCGTAATCGCCTCTGTGGTCTAGCGGTCTAGCGGTGTTGGACTTGACTGCATGAGGTCCCGGGTTCGAATCCCGGGTCGGCCAACAAAAAGAAAATTGGATTTTTCCAATTTTCTAATTAAAAAAAATGTTGGTCGGGATTGGAAATGTGCCCGGTTGGCGATAGGCTTGCCACCTATCACATTGTGGGACTTAGTGTCTTCGGCTAGTCGTGGGTGCCTTGGTTGTACCTCTGCCTACCTCTTCGGGGATATGGGCGTGAAGATACTTTGGATGGTCAGGCTGTACTTCGTCATAGGCCTTCTCTAATTGTTTCCAGATGTCCTTGTCCCGAGCTAACTTTCACCATCCCTTTAATAGGTCATCTTCCCATCTTCTTATTTGACGACCTTGTTGTCTTTTCCCATTTCTAGGATACCATTCTATTACATCCCTTGTCCATTTGTCTTAATTTGTAATAATATGTCCAGTCCAACTCCATTTTAGTTTCTTTATTTTTTGTTTGACATCATTTACTTTGGTTTTTTTTCTGATTTTTGTAAGGTTCCACCTTTCTTTTAGTTTGATATTTAACATGCTTCTCTCCATACTGTGTTGACAAACGCTTAGTTTTTTGTTGTTTTTAGTTGTAGCTGGCCATGTTTGGCATCCATATGTAAGACAGGGAAGAATAGTTGAGTTAAATACTTTACTTTTCACTGCTATGGGGATTGATTTATTCTTGGTTATTTCTTTGAGAGACCAATAACGTTTCCATCTGTTACTGATTCTTCTGTCAATTTCTTTTGTATATTGATCTTTAATTGGTATTAGCTGTCCTAGATACACATACTCATCAACATATTCAATAGTAGTTTCTCCCACAAATATGTTATTTTGTAGTGAATTAATCATAAGTTTAGTTTTTTCGGAATTCATTGACAAGCCGGCTTTGATGCTTTCTTGATCTAATTCAGAGGTTCCCAAACTTATTTCATGTAACGCCCACTTTGAAAATCAGTTGTTTTGTAGCGCCCCCCCCCCCTCGTTTTTTTCTTGTCAATAACCTCAATAACATATTTGTTGCGCCTAGTTTAAAAAAAAACATTTTTTTCAAGATTTATACCGCCCCCCTCTAGGCTTTCAGCGCCCACAAGGGGGCGTTATCGCCCACTTTGGGAAAGGCTGATCTAATTGACACATCATGAGCTGAAGTGTCTTGGGGCTTTCAGCTAAACTGTCAAATTTTTGTATATGATTTCTAAAACATTTATATATTTATTTTGAACGCCTTGGTTTTCTAGTGTCTTCCAGATAAATTTGTGACTAATCGAATCGAAGGCTTTATTGTAATCTACGAAAGATAAATAGTAATGTTGGCCGTACTCGTTACATCTTTTTAAATTAAAAACTTGTTTGTTACATTATTTATAACTCAAGAACGGCTGAACCGATTTGCCTGAAAATGTATTTGAAGGTAGCTTAAAATCAGGAGACGGACATGGGGTACATTTTATCCCGCGCGATTGCGAGGAAACTAGGAAAAATGTAATGTAATTTTCCCATACAAACTGACCAGGTGGAACGCGAATTTCGCCGAAACATTTGTTAATAATATAAGTATACAACTGCAAAAATCAGTCGACATTTTTTTCTTTCTTCTTTGAGAAAAAGTCTTCTTTAGAGAAAAAGCTCTTTCTTTGAGAAAAAGCTCACAGCTCTCCTGGTTTCACTGATAATGAATGACAGCTTACAGACACCATACATTTTATGCTTTGTAGTCCTGTGAACAGGGTTGAGCATGTGTACCGGCTACCATACCCCCTAGACCTGAACGACAAATTGCACAACTCTGTCATTGTGGTGGCAGGAATAAGCGATTGATCCCTGCAGAGTGCAGGAGCAAGATTCTACACAGATCGCCAGTGACAGGCAGCCAAATGGTCCATTTTATTCAGGAACCGAGGCCAACATGGGGTATATTTATCCAGCTATCTAAACGAGTTCTATTTAGCGAGTAATATCTAATCTAAGTACATAGTATGTATAACAGTGGTGGGCAAACTACGGCCCGCGTTTTTATCAGAAAAAATATGAACCTCTTCGAAAAAAATAATAGTTGAAAAGTTAAACGACTATTGAAAAATTTGAACAATTAAAATACTGAATCTATACTTCAAACATATATAATAATGCGTATTTCATATATGTACTCGTATAAAGACTTCATAAATCGAATTTTATTTAATAGGAGATTTTAAAAATAAAAAAATGCCGTATGTTATCTTTACACAACGTGTTATAATCGTTATATTTATAGCTTTTTTTAGGTGTTTTTTTACTAACCGATTGAGATAATCTTACTTAACAATGCCTCAAGATTATTTTAATTTGCTGGCCCGCCACTAGATTTTTTTTGACCACGTTAAAAAAAAATGCCCACCCCTGATGTATAATATAAAAATGAATCCCTTTTTCGCTTGGACATCGCATCACGCCTGAAGGGATTGACCTATTTTGCTAATTCTTTTTTTGTTATGTGAGCTATTGTCAGGAGAATGGTTTTATGAAAACAAAAACCAGGAAAATTGCAGGAAAAATGGGAGTGATATCAAGTTTGACGGGTCGGCTAATAATACATAAAACTGCATCTCAATACAATCACTAGTGTGGCGAAACTACAATCCAAACCGCAACACGACAGAAACTAGCACTGATGTTTTAGCGAAAGGAATAGGTAAGTGGACGCTCACTAATTATATAGTACGTACATTTTTTTATTCATTTTCCATCCTCCATCTATCATAAGGGGGATCCCCGTTATGATATGTAACATCTCATACAACCAGAGGGGTTAAAACAAAATCTCGAGTGAAATTTTTCAGATTGCAATTTTAGTGCACAAAATGTGCTAACTATTTCTAAATAGACCAATATGCTTAGCATTTTTTGAAGTTTGTATTAAGAAAGTAGACCAGAATGTATAAGAAAATGTTTCTAAAAAAATTACACAAATTGAGCTATCCCGTGATATAAGAGTAAGTCAATGATATAAAAATACTGAAATAAATGGTAGTGTAAATTTAAAAATATCTATTACACAAATGCCTGTTCCCGTCGAGAATCAAACACGTGTCTCGCGGTTGGTCAGTGGATTTACGCTAACCCCTCTTCTATCGAACTAACCAGAATCACAGTGTACGCAAAATCTACAACTAATCAGTCAAAAACACGATTTTTCTCACAATTTTAGTCTGCTACTTGTAGAAAAAGAAATTGATATTTGGGAAGTGATCGCAAATTTACATTACATGAGATGAACGGGGGGTGCCCCCTCACCCCATTTAAAGCAACATATAATTTATGGACGACCCCAAAAAAATTGTACTAATCTGGTCATTACAAAACACCACATTTTGACAGTCTTATGAACATATCCATAACATATCTAACATATCTAGATTATAGATTAGTTACCAGGGAACCGTTGTTGTTGTATAATTATTATCAAAACTAACTTAGCAACTTAATTATAGTGAACATATCTCTAACTGTAGATAAGTTATTGAAAACGCCCGTTAGTTAAGCTTTTAGGAGCTTTTAGCTTTTATTCAAAGACTAATTTTACATTTTCAGACGCCGCAATTCAAAATGAGAACGGAAAATTAGAAAAAAAGTAAGATTTTTTTTGTACCCTATTTTTTAAATGGTGAAATAATTTCACCTTGACGCGATTCAAAGGCGTACAATCCGTCTCAATCTCCCGACGCTTTAACCGTTGGAGCTACTGAGAGATCGTGAGATGAAATTTCTCATCGATTACCTCAAAGCGTTACTTTAAAATTTAGCCACTTTTCCCAAGCATGGTACAGATTTTCAAAAGTATATGGAAGGTATTTTGTTAAGTTTTTTTAAGGAAAACTGATGAATTTCTTGTTGTTAAAAATGTACTTCTTGTTTAAACCCCAAAGGTAGTAATAATGCTTTACCTACCTGAGATTGGGAATTAATATGATGAGGTACCTCGTTTGTTATTAAGTTCACCGGCTACACTGCCCTCTAGACTGGATAAGGACAACTGCGAGTACCGTCAATATGAAAATTTATTGCAAAATCTACCGAGCCTTAGTCAAAAAGGAACCGACGCTCGCTTCTTACGAGCTGCTGTATAAAAAAGTTTCAAAGTTTCCACCAAGGTCACCTTTTTTATGATATTGGAAGGCAAACAAGCAGACAGATTTCCTGATGGTTCAAGGTGGTAATGGTGCGTTGCCAACCTGAGGCAGGGATGTTAGGCCTCGAGCAGAAGTAAGTTCCATTCCATTTTATTTTCACAGCTTAATTTTTTTTGGGTTGGCTGGAAGAAATTTCTTTAGTTAGAGATAAGCTCGCCTTTTGTGCATTTTTTACTTCTCGTGTATTTTGTGTATTTTAATTTTTGTGTGCAATAAAGTGTTAAAAAAAAAAAGTTTACCGGCTACCTTACCCTCTAAACCGGAACACTTCATGACGTTATGGCGGCAAAAATAGGTAAGGCGGTGGTACAAATCCGGGTGAGTTGCTGCGAAACTCTACCACCTAGTCAGATGTCACGGTGTCAGTGACAGTTAGCCTACGCTCGTCTTACGAGCTGCCTGACAGGAAGGCAGATGGTCTATTCTGCAAAGGAGCCCGGACCAACACGGGGTAAACGTGTGTGTGTTTGTGGAAGACGTGATTGGGGCGTGATTACAACTATCTGAATGATGGTTATAATCTTCAGGACGGATGGATGTTTGTTACTCTTTCATGCTAAAACGTAAAAGGAAACTTACTTAGATAAAATTTCCCAATTATATAGACTATACATCAGACTAATACTAAACACTAGCAAACTAAATAATAGCGGCCGCACTCAGAGACGTCGATTAACAATTAATTTATCATTAAGACACAATTATTAAACGACACCAAAGCGGAGGAGGTTCTCAATTTGACTGTATGTTTTTTTGCGTTTGTTACGAGATTACTCGGCCAATAGCCAACCGTAATTGATGGATCTCTTTTAGAAAGATAGACCATGATTCCAAAATGGTCCCATATTAGTTTTATCAAGATCCAACTTGTGGTTTTTAGTTTAATTGTAAAGTGAATCCAAAAACTTGGAATCGAGCGAATGGTATCTAGTCCCTTTTATCCCATTAGGGGCACACATTTTGTTTCCGTTCTAGGACCACCAAAATACATTAGCCAATTAAATTTAATTTAATTACAGGTTAAATCAAAGTTATCAGAAACTCGACAACTTCTCCAAAATAGCGGCATAATTTACCATGAGTTGTAGGTATTATGCTCATTATTTTGCATATGTTGTACGAAAACATGTGCAAAGAATGAATCAGGTGACCCAGAGACAAGAGAGAAGACTTAAAAGAAAATCCTGGTGAAAAGTTGAGTTTTTAAATATTTTCTATATTACCACCTAACATGATCCCCTTGTCCATAAAAATATTACTCGTTAAGGGAAATCATTATTCCTGTCATAGTCTTTCTTTTAACTAAGAAAAATCTTGTACTCCGTAGAATTTAAAAAAAAGCACCTTCACGCCCATATCCCCGAAATGTTATGCAGAGGTACTAGAACCAGGGCGTCTCCAACTATCTGAAATCAATAAATCCCACAACGTGATAGGTGGCATGCCTATCGCCAACCGCGCATATATCCAATCCCTGATAGCGTTATTTTTATCAGAAAATTGAAAATAATGTACTTTCTAATTTTTTTGCTGCCCGACTCGGGGATCGAAACCTGTATCTCACGAAGTCAAGTCCGATGCCACTAGACCACAGAGGCGATTCAATCAAGTCAATAACAAAACCTATTTTCAGTATTTTTATCAACAAGAAATTAATGTTTCTAAATACTAGTTTTTTGTTTTGCATCATTTTTATAATTTTGACTGACACAAAAAAAAGCTTACAGCTAGAATATTCGAACGCTTATATTACATTATCGTGACTTTTTAAAAGAATATTACATAATGTGGTGTTAAATATAACACAAAAAACGCCACTGAATTTTCTTGAAACGTCATTACCTGTTTTGCTGATTTTTTTTTTGAAATTCAATTGTATCCAACCCAAAGTTAGAAAATTATGCGCTTAAGTTATGGGTGTTAGTCAACGATACTAATACATAGAAATAGATACCTGAATAAATTTAATAAACATATAGACCCGGAAATTCAGACATTTAATATTCATTACACAAGTGGCAAGTCGGGAATCGCATCCGAACCTCGCGGTTGGTCGTTAGAGTTAGTCTTGTACGCTATCCCCTCGACTATCTCCAAATATTAATCGACCAATTAAAAACTCATTGTTTCCATAATTATTGAAAATCGACTGAAGTTACAAGTATCGTACCTAGTATCTTTTACCATGTGAGGGAAATATACAGTGTATGCGTTCTCATGCAATTTTGTGAGCATGTTAAGTAGGTCTGAGCATCGGCCAACCTCTATTTTTCATACCCTTAAGTGATGAGCTTGCCTCACTCCAAATTTTTTCGCTAAAATCGCATTAAAAAATATAGCAGAACAACGTCTGCGCGGTCAGCTAGTATAAATATAGTTATCATTGTTCATTAAATTAAATTTTATTTAATTACAGGTTAAATTAAAGTCATCAGAATTTCGGCAACTTCTCCAAAATAGCGGCATAATTTACCGTGAGTTATATTAGGTATTATGCTCATTATTTTGGATATGTTGTACGAAAAAACGTGCAAAGGACGACGCAGGCGACATAGAGACAAGAGAGAAGACTCAAAAGAAAATCCTGTTGAAATGTTGAGTTTTGAAATAATATCTATATTACCACCTAACATTGAGCCCCTTGTTCATAAAAATATTACTAGTAAGGGAAATCATTTTTCCTGTCATGGTCTTTCTTTTAACCAAGAAATCAGCAACTAAACTTTTGTTTAATATTTTCATCAACAATAGGTAAAGGTTTGAAAAATGCAGAATTTTGCACTGACACGTTAAAAAATAAAACTTAAGGCTTTATTTTTTAACGTGTCAGTACAGTACGCGCTAAGTCAATCACCACATGGCGATTTTGTTAAAGAATATTACATAATATGGTGAAATAGATAATCAGAAAACTGCAATTCAATTTCTTAAAAATGGTCATTACATATTTAACAGTATTTCTTTAAAAAAGAAATATGTAATAATAAATAGCCCTGGACAAGTTACACAAATTTAATCTAACCTTAAAGTAAGCAAATTATATGCTTATGTAATGCACATATCTAAATGTTCATCACAAAAATGCCTGCCCCTGTCAGAAATTGCACCCGAGCCTCGCGGTTGGTCGGTGGAGTTAGGCGTGTACGCTAGCCCCTCGACCAACTCCAAATATTAAATTAACCAAGTATTCAAAAGTCATTGTTTTCGTATTTTTTTTATTTGAGTAGTTAATTGACTTATGAGCGTTTATCGAAAATTCTACATTTCATATTTTTCTTAGAACAAAACGAGGGAAAATTTTGAAATTTAATTGAAAATAGCTGATTTCGAATATCCTGGCCTTAAATGAGGATAATTTTTCCAAGCCACAAGTAATGATATTTCATTACTGTAAGTACTAAGTTTACACTTATAACTTTTTTGAAATACCAGTAGTTGCCAACGACTTTATTTATTTAAGTTTTCTAGCTCTCGAAAATTCGGCAATGGCTTTTGTTATTGACTATTCACTATCAATCAACCATATTTTATTCCTTTTGCCTATAAATGTATAAAAAAAAATATCACCCGGGATAAAGAAATATAAATCCTTTTGCATCTAAATTGTTAAATATAAAAAAGTTGCAAAATGACTCACCAATAAGCCGATTAGAAGGACCAACGCAATAACACCAATCGTACTAACAGCTATTGCAATCGCAGCACCTGATCCTGCTTCTTCAGTCAAAACTCTTGACGATGCCTCCGTTGTCATTTCCATGGGTATAGTGTTGTCTTCTATATCACCAACAACTGTTGTAACTTCAGGAACTGTCTCATCTTGAGTTGTAGTTGTTTCAACTATTCGAGCATTTTGTTGTGTAGTAGTTACAATTGTATCACTAGTGAATACTGTAGTGGTGTGTTCTTTTAGCTCCGTAATAGGTTCTATAAATGTAGTAGAACCTTTATATGCTGTAGTAGATTGCTTGAATTCTGTAGTGCCCGGTAGCGTAGTTGTTTGGAGTTTTGTTGTAATTTCAGTAGTCGGAGGTAGTGTTAATTTATTGTCTGACATTATCACTTCGTTGCTATCACTATTTTCTTCAGAACTACTTTCTAGTTTCACTGATGTAGCCTCTGTAACTTTAGTTACTGGAACGTGTGTCGTTGTAGAACCTTTTTCCGTATTTATTTCAGTTTCAACAGAAACAGTAATCGTTGTCGTTTCTGACGAATATATTTCAGAGTGTTCTGGTGTAGTTTCGTAAGAGTTTGTCTCCAAAGAATTACTTTTCGTGTTATATGATTCAGAATCTGTCTCTGTAGGAGTTAACTCTGGCACATATGTTGGAACTATATTTTCAACTGTAGTTTTTTCAGTCATTTCGGAGGACATTTCAAGTGGAGATATGGTAGGCAAGTCCACAGTTGAAAGTTCTACATTTTCTTCTGTTGTATATTTTGGTCGATATGTAGTTATTGGACTTTCTGATACCGATGATGGCTTAGTGCGTGTTGGGAATATAGGTTGCCAATCTGTTACCTCCTCGCTTTCTACGTTGTCAACTACTTCCTTAGAAGGTACATAGGAAAATCTTATGGTAGTAATTTCGAAATCAGTAGTTGCAGGATAATTTTTATTTTCTTCTATTTCATTTCTATCTTCGGAATTTTCAGATATTTCGTCTTTTGGCGTGGTAACATCAGAAGGCAGTTTCGTAATTGATTCAAAACCAGTTGACTTGGTAACGTCAACCGGAGGAATTGTTTCCATTTCAACAAATTGACTAGTATCCACTTTTTTAGTTTCTTCTGAATTATTCGTTAATTCAGATACTGGCAAAGATTCTGTCGTATGAACACTCAGCATTGCTTTCGTAGATTCAGTGCTAATAGGTTCTTTACTACTCTGCAAAGATATGTTACTTTCAGCTGGTAATCGTTCAGAATTATATTCCGTTTTTGTTTTTAAATCAAGATCAGAAGATGTTGTAGGCGAAACTATTGGTTTCCAAGGTATTTTATTAAGATTGATTTCAGTGACGGTCTTAGAAGCCACATCTTCATTCAAACTTGCAAAAGTTGTTGTCATGGTTGACGTGCTAGTGGTAGTAGTATTTTCCATTATATCTAAAATGAAATAAAATTCAAATATTAATTATTACAATTCAACACAAATCGAAAAAATAATATGACATTAGAGTAATGAATGATTTACAGTTACGATCATATTATGTTATTTTCAATCTATTTTTTAAAATTATTGATATTTTATGGATAATAAAACCTAAAAACGAAGGTGATAATACTAAATCAAAAAAATTGCAATCTTTATCTTTATGCAATATTGGTAGTGTCCACAAAAATTTAATTTTCAAAAACCAATACAATGAAATAGAATTAAGTCATTATTAAAATCGGTCCCTCGGCCTATTCATGACTCGGTGACCAAGATACTTAAAGCCGTAATAATTGCATTCTTTGACACTTTGAAGCAACCATCTCTGCAACTCTGTAATATCTGTATGTGATTGAAATATGCTATAGATGATAGGTATACTTAGTATACTGCATTACATATTGTTAAATTAGATCACTAATACAAACCTACAATTTCACCAACTTTCTGTAGCTCATTTTCATCAACACTTTTTTGAGTTGATCTTGTAGCATTTACCATGGAACTTGGTGACGGTGGTGGACTACGCAAGCTTGCTAATGCCCATGCAGTTAACGTCGGAGGAATTTCTAGTTCACTTATTCCTGTTTGTACCTCAGATGAAGTAACAGTTGATGTCGAAAATTTAGTAGAACCTCTTTTCCATAGTGATGGAATAGTGTTATCAGAAATTGAAGCAGAGCTAACGATTTTCTTTGTGCCGCTGATATCACTTTGCAATACTGGGTCTATTTCTGAAGGCGAAGTAGTAAGGCTTTGTTTTGAAGGCACTTTTGTCTCAAGGGTGGTTGATAATTTATCTTTTATATCAAAATGTTCTGAATATATTGTTAAAGGAGTTCTAGTGACTGATGTTCGGTTAACTTTTCTTGGTGCCATCCATATTGGCTTCGATTTAGGAGTTGATTGATGGAATCGGCGAGTTGGCATACGGAGACCTGAACTTGGTTCCGTTTGAGAAGAAACACTATTAAGGGAGTCATTTATTTTTAGATTTAACCTCTTAGGGTAACCACGGTTTCTGTTATAGCTACTACTTAAAACCTTAGGTTTCTCAGTGGTTGAAATATACACTTTGTTATTAGTAGTTATAGGGACATTACTTATTGAACTATAAAAAGGTGGAAATATTGTGACAGGAAAATAGTTTGTTGACATAGTTGATAAGGAGCCAAGATAAGATTCTGTCACAGGCAAACTTGGTTTTGTGTTAACTTCTAATATAGATGGTTGCGTAGGTTTGTTATTGGAAACAGCATTACTAGTGGTATCGGTAGACAATGTTTCATTTTCACAGTCACCATCATCAGTTATGTTATATGTTTCCGTTGATAAAACAGTCATTTCGTAATATATGCTTGTACCTTGTACATCAGACAATACTTTATTATCAGTTCCGGCCTTTTCATTATCAAGAAAATGAATTTCTTTCGTATTTTTTATATAGACACTTGATTTATTACTGGGCGTTGTATTATTAAATTTTTCCAAACCAAGATTTTCTCTAACTATTTTGTGCACTTTTGTCTTATTCGTGGGTGGTAAGTTGGCTTTAATAGTGTTTAATTTATTTAAGATACTTGAAGATATCTCTTGATATTTCTTATCGAAAAAGTCGTTCTTTGGAGTTGTGAGATCAGAATTAAAATCGAAAAAACTCTTCGATTTGTAAGGCTCATCTTTTTCATGGGAAATATAGGGCTCCTTCAAAAAATAACTAGTAAAACCAAAGGAAGGTGTACTGTATTCGAAATCAGAATTTTTGTCAAATCCATTCTTAAGGTTGTCTTGGTTGAAACTTGGAAAAGTGAAAAATTTTTCATTATTAAAGGTATTGGTAGAGTATTTTCCAAACAATTTCTTGTCTTCGTCACTATCATCTTCAGTTTCATCATTGTCACTATCATTATCATTGTCATCATTGTCTTTCTGTTCTTCGTCACCTTTGTCAACACTTATGGACACAGTAGTACTAGTACTGGAAAGATTATTATTTAAAGGCATTTTGGTCTTTTTATAGTTGTGCATACTGTCAATTATTTGTGCTGGTTTTTTTACCTCTGGTGTTGGTGTTATTATTAATATCTTTGGTATTTCACTAGTTGTCGTCCTTCTTACAGAACTTTCACTTACAGAAACAGGTTTTGAATGTAAGTTAAACTTTATCCTTCCTCTGTCTTTATATTTGGCATTTTTTTCTGTATTCTCTTCAGAGTTTGAAGATTTCGGATTTAGCTCATTGAGGGCCACGTCTGGTAGCTTTGGTTTATTTCTTAAATTCCATATTGTATTATTAAACCTAATGTTCTTCGAACTTCTGTCATCTCCCACTGTGTTAAGGATTGTATCATTTGAACCAGCTGTTATTTCTTGAAGTAGTAATAAAATGACTACTAGGACTGCACCTAAAAACAAAAAACATTTTTTTAATATTTTAAAACATTTTTAATTTTCATTGAATACGCAAATTATTTTTTTGATAATTTGCAAAAAAATGTTGGATAAAATAATTAACCTGATTATTTTTAAACCTATAAACACTGTTTCCACTGTATTACTCGTTTACAATAAAATTAACACTACAATACCATGTTCTTCAAATAAAAAAAATGCCTGATTACCTTTCAAGATATAACGATAACACATATTTTTTCCATTTTTTTTAATTATGATACTGTAAAAAATGAATTGGTTCGCACTGACGCCGTAAAGGCAGCGAGCTCTTAAAAAAATATAAACAAAGGATAATAGAAGATCTGCAACTTTTTATTTGAAATTGTCTTCTCTTTCACAATCTTTCTTTCATTGTCTAAAATATTAAAATGTTTTTGATTTATCAAAAACCTTAGAAACCTTTTTTTATCATATTTCGTTTATTAGAATTAATATTTCTAATTCTAAATATTATTGTTATTTCTTTATGTCAATAAATTTTGGATTTCCATTTTTTCACCCACCACTACTACACTACTAATTAGTAGTTAGTCGAAGTGCGTTTGAATTTGTGAGACTTTTTGAAAGCTTTTCCTAGAGAGATGCCTACTTCCGAACCGATAGACAACTTTATTAGAGTAATTTGATAATCGTAAATCCTTATCCATCTTATTAGAAAACATAGACTAAAGTACTCCCAAGTTTATGTTGACATTATGGACTCTATTTGAGTGTAATACAGATTGTAATATCAAATAAAAACTTGGAGAACTTTAGTCTATAAAACTATATGTATTATGTTTACATGAATAAAAGAATGACATTATATTTTTTTAAATGTTCTTACCTAAACATATTCTAACTGGAGATTCCATGCTTCATATCATTTTGCTGACCAAAAAGTGACCAATCGCCGCTGTGTTCACATAGCGCTGTAAAGAAAGAAAAAATTCGGTTAAAACATATGAAAATATGAAATGAAGAATTCCGTTATAGCACTTATAGTTAGGGATAAACATTGCGAGTAGTAAGTCATTTTTACGAAAATTGCGCGGACGGAGAAGTATGAAATTTGGCACGCTTATAGTTTAAATGTAGGAGCAGTGCAGAACGCTAACATTTTTCAATAATAATGCTTATAAAGTACATTAAATCAATAAATAAAACATCACCCATACTACCATGCATTTAACACAGAACCAAATATATATTGATGATAACGATAAAAGACCACAAATGGCGCACAAACTATATTTCTAAAGTTTAGAAACAAAGTAGGTTGGGTAAATGAATCTGGTGTTCTTATCAAAAAGATACTAAAATTTATAACGGTCGAATTTAGACCAATGGGCGACCACTAGCTTGATTAATAATTTGTCTAACCCCCTCGCTCCCTTAATAAACCCCCGTAATTAGATAATGTAATTTTGATGAATGAATAAGCTTGAGTGCCCCCGTCACTGTAAAAATTGGTTTTTGCGTGTTGAAAAGAAACCATTTGTCACGTTGGAAATTTCCAACTAAATTACAAGCTTACTGACCCAAACGACTTGAACAATCATACTTACTAAAGGGTAGTTTTCTATTGACTTGAGAAATATAAAGGACAAATAGGACTTAAGATTACTCGGTCAAAGTAATTTTTATTCAGGCATATTAAGTGAACGCAAGCAAGCGGAACTAGGGCCACCCACGACTAGCCGGAGACACTCAGTTCCAAAATGTGATAAGTGGTAAGCCTATCACCAACCAAGCACATATCCAAACCCAGGCAACGTTGTTTATTTAGAAAATTAAAAAAAACACATTTTTTTATGTTGCCGACACGGTCATAGCCCCCGGGATCACATGAAGTTAAGTCCAACACAGGACTGCTAGACCGTAGAGACTATTTCAAAAGATTTAGGTCCTACTTAAGAGGAGGAATTTATATTGCAATTCATTCCACATCACCGAATTCTCTTTGCTCTTTCTCAATTTTACACCAACAGGTACAATGTATAAAATGGTACCGTATTGAAATGTTTCACTCAATTTATAGAGGAAATTCAATAAAAAACTGCATCCATCTTTTCTCCCGATCCCGCCAAAACCTCTCAGAATAAGCTTTTATATCAGTCTGAAACCTGTTCTGCAAATCTCAATTGAAACACTGCGTGTATTTGATTAGTAGTATCGGTATTTGATTAGACTTTCTAGATAATATGAGAGTACAAATGCAATGAACACGCGTATCCTGATTAAAGTAACCAGATTTTTCATTATTTATACGGGATACTCACGACATATTTTATTTTATCGCCTCTGTGGTCTAGCGGTCCGAGTGTTGGACTTGGCTGCATGAGGTCCCAGGTTCGAATCCCGGGTCGGCCAACAAAAAGAAAATTGGATTTTTCCAATTTTCTAATAAAAAAATGTTGGTCGGGATTGGAAATGTGCCTGGTTGGCGATAGGCTTGCCACCTATCACATTGTGGGACTTAGTGTCTTCGGCTAGTCGTGGGTGGTTTGGTTGTACCTCTGCCTACCTCTTCGGGGATATGGGTGTGAAGATACTTTTATATTTTATTTTATTTCGGTCTAGTTGCATAGACGTTGCATAGTTTCTGCCTAGAGAAAATGTTAATAATTAATACATACAAACGCGAATAATTAAAACTGTTAATAATACGCGATGATTAAAGTTTGAAATCATAAGTTATTAGATGTTTGTCTGTGACTAAGTCGGCGGAGAATAGTAATATCTTTGGTTAACTCCAACCTAATTTCATACGAACTTACATCGCCTATCGTCCTTTGGGAGTTGATTTAAAAAAACTAGCCTATGTGAAAATCGGGACTTGAACGATTTGCACTTCAAATATCACCCAAATCAGCCCAACGATTTTGCAGTGGAAGCACGGAGACAGACAGCTTTCGCGTTTATAATGTTATCAGCTGTTTACCCACTACTGAGTCTGCGTAGAATCATTACAATTTTGATACACAATTTCATTCCCTATTAAAGCCCATTGGGGTTGATTTGTAAAAAAAAATACCTGTGTTTAACTCGTGTCTTTATTTACATACTAGCTGCTACCTGCGGCTTCGCCCGCGTTTTCACAGAAACCCGGTGTGCGATCGGGATTAAAAATAGCCTATATGTTAATCCAGGTCACAATCTATCTGTCTTCCAAATTTCAGACAAATCCGTTCAGCCATTCGAGCGTGAAAGAGTAACAAACATCCATACATCCATACTTACAAACTTTCGCATTTATAATATTAATAGGATTTAATATTAAAAATTGTTTCAGCGGTTTAGTCATGAAGTAGCAACAGTCAAACAGACAGACATACTTTCGCATTTATAATGTTAATTGTGGATAGTATGGATTAGTATACGCCCATATCCCCGAAGAGGTAGGTAGAGGAACAACCAGGGTACCCACGACTAGCCGAAGACATAAGTCCACAATGTGATAGGTGGCAAGCCTATCGCCAACCGGGTACATATCCAATCCTTAGCAACTTTTTTTTGAAAAGTGAAAAAATATATCTTCCAATTTTTTTGTTATCCGACCCGGAGATCGACAGGAACCTCAAGAAGTCAAGTCCGTCGCCGGACCACTAGACCACAGAGACGATAGATGGATTAGTATAAGTGTATATTAATATAAAATAGAATAGAAAATATTTATTTCACATTATTTCGCTTTGATGTATTGTATTTGTATTGCAAGCAATCTTGTTAATTAGGAAGCATTTCCAATCGGGGAAATACATATGAAAGCACTAGTCTTACTGATTTGTGTGATACATTGATCTTAACACAGCTAAAGTCGTGATAAAATGCACTATAGTTCCGACTGCCGGATGATAGTGATGTGCTGTTTATGTTTTATTAAATTAAATTTATTTATTTACATGAAACTGTGCCAGTTAGGCGTGGCTCAACCATCATGGGGTTAGTCAACGATAGACATGCTCACAACAATAATAATTTCGACTCGCACTTGGCCGATTTTCGGGAGGGTCACTACATTTTTTTTATATTTTAATCCGCTCATTGTTACAATTATATATTAAAAAACATATAATATAGAATATTTTTTAGGAATGTTTAAAGATATTTAATTAAAAAAACAGTTAAACATTCTGATATTCTGAGTTTATTGTTATTTGTGTGAATTTTATTGTTTTCGTTAAAAAAATATTTCTTTTATTAAAACAGTCAGAGTTACTGGAACGGTAGTCAAAAACTTGTGCCATATTTTGGATGCAAACTTGCGACCAGTGTATCTTTTGTATCATAACTTTTATAATTATATTAATTATTGTAATAATTTATTATGATATTATTGCACGATGAAATCTCTTAAGACTAGTTATACTAAATAATTTAAATTTAAATCTATTTATGCCAAGGTTGGGTCAACTCTAGTACAAATGAAATTACAAACAACAAAGAGCAGGACTTGAATCGTTAACAGAACACGTACTAGAAGTACACTCGGCTACGAAAACTAGAAACGGTTTTTTTATGTCAAAAGGAATGAACAAGTATGCGGCTTCGAGATAGCCGTAGTCAATTAAAATGTTATAGGTACGTCGTTGTCCTGTGACCGGGATGTAAGGCCTTATGTGGCCTAGGATCCTGGCCACAGGATAGTGTTGCATCTAAACATCAATGGTGTCTATAGGCTACGGATATTTCTTACCATCAGGAGAGCCGTGTGCTTTTTCACTGAACTCTTACATAAAAAACTCAATTCAAATCACACAAAAAAAACAAACACAGTTTAATAATTGACGAAATATTGTTAGGCAAATTAATAAAACTTTATTAATAACAATTAATACTTATGCCCATGCTAAAATTAAAAAATATTCCCAGGTTTTTAAAGGACTTCAAAGTCAGTTAAAATTATGTTAACTGTAATCAAATCCTTGATATTTATTACAGTGACATTTTTACAATAAAAAAAACTGCTTTTTAATATCCGAACATATATTGGAAGCTGACTGTACCATGCAATCAATTCTCAGATCACGTACCGTGATATGTATTGCACAAGCCTTACCCAGCCTGCTCTTAAATAACATTCCCTGCGTTTTAACATTACATAAAACCGTCATAGTCAAATCGTATAACTATAATTTTCCGTTGCAATTGACACTTCGTCGCTAGCTCTCAATGGATCATCACTTTTCACATTTGTATCAAACATTTGTGCTGTTCCACATCATACGTTTATTACTTAAGATATTATTATTATGCAAATATTATACGATATTTAGCAAATTAGGTATAACTGTCGATTATCTAACGCATGACACTAATTTTGTAAAGTGTGTCTGTATGTTACCTTTCATGGCTAAACAACTGAATCGATTTTGATACAATTAGATACACATATGGACCACACAGTTAAGCCTCGGTTTCGTAAACATCCTATATATTTCTTTAAAAAATATTGCCTTATATGTAGGTATACAATGGCGTAAAGAAAGTTTGTAAAGATCTTTTCTTCGCTATCGAAGTCACAGGTAAACAGCTAATAATCTTATAACCCTAAAAATAAATATTTTGAAGAGCCCTCAACAAAACCTAAGTATACCTACCTAATGTTAACAGCATTATAGTAGCTGAGAACCATCTCGATCACGTCAATTTGTAAATTAAAAATCCGATTCGAAATCGGTACATCCGTGCAAGTTATAATGACACAAACAGGCAGACCGACAGACATACACACAGCAGAGACAGACATATACACTGACACAGACAGACATACAGACAAGATAAACTTTTTAAAATGGGTAAAGGTATATCTATGCGTTGAAAAATTAAGTAAATTCATTCCTACTATACTTTTTAGAAGTACTTTTTGGAAGTCTCAATTTTGGTGGTTTCTTTTTATGTTTACAACGGAAATCGACTTAATAAATATATTTTTATAGGACAACTTTTGTTATTTAAAAAAAAGATACATTTATCATAAGCAATAATATCATAGCAAGAGAAGTGCCAAATTTTATTATAAGAAAAATCAGTTTCATGTAAAAATATTCTAAGTTTGCCGGGTAACCTTTCCTTCCAACCGAAATACGTGAAATAAATAAGACATACGAAATAGGTTACGGAAGTATTCTTTACAAATTTGTAAGGAACTGTCACCGACAAATTGAATCCAAATAAAGTTTCAATCAGATAGCAAAAAATTGCTCTTATTCTAAATAGTATTGCATCGTAGCCATAGCGTAATACGCAATAATTAAAAAACATCCAGCTGTGAAAACGCTGGCCAGATTGCAAATATTGAGTTTTTGTTGAAAAAAACGTCTCTAATGATTATTGTGATGAAAATCATTATTTGAACATTGCGTTTTGCATTGGCTAAAAGGAAAAGGTTATGAAGCGTTTTAGATAAAATTATGTTTTTATGATAATTTTCTTACGGCAATCTGGTAAAAAGTTAAAAAAACAGCTACATTATAAATATGCATGTGTTTGAATATAATTATTCAAGTAAAAATTTCAAAAAAGTGGGAAAAATTCGTTCAAGTTCTCCCCTGCGGGGTTTGAAACCGAAGGCAAATAGGAATAAAAGTTCCCAGTTGCCACCGGCGGTGACTAGGAAGTATCTACAATAATTAAATTATACAAAATCTTAAAATGTGAACCGAATACCGAAACTCAAACAAAAGGCTTAATATATTTGTGATTTAGTGAGATCATAGATACTAATGGTAAACAATAATTGCCCATAATAATAAAAAGTCTGTTATCTATGAGTATGAATATTTGCAGCCTTGTTTATAATACATATTTGTTAAGAAATTATTACTACGTATTGCTTTCGTAATTTAATTACAGTTTTTTAAAGTCTGATTATCTGTAATTAACACGTTACATTTATTCATATCGAAAGCAACATAAAATATTTCAATGCACTTTGTCTTTTCTTTAGATATTAGAGGCAGGTTTAGGATAAGTTTCTTCATACTTTTGTTATCTGCGGTGTATGAAGCAATGTAAAGAGAAACTGGAGTGGGCGCAATGATTTTCCAGTCACTACCATTGGCGACTGAGCATTTTATTCCCATTTGCTTCCAGTGGCAAACCGGTGTCTGAGTACATTTCCGATTTCAGACTTTCCATGCATTTTTGTAATAAACATAGATTTCAGTATTTTTTATGTCAAAATCGGGGATCAAATCAAAATTGCGAATTTTTTATGAAACCCTTTTTTATGCCATAGGATCCTTCTCACAGTCAGACCCTAGTGTTTTTTTTAAAAACCAAAAGTTTCTCAACTTTTTATATTTCAAACTGAGATAAGATTTATCAGGTTATTATGAAATTAAGATCATCGTGGCATCAGGTATCGAAAAACAAATACATACACAATTAAATTGATTCTTAGGGTTCGACCTGTAGAAAGTGTCTAGTTTTCTAATAACTATGCACTTAATATATTGTATAAAATTCACTTATTATACTACAACGGGTGCATAACAAAAGTAGTTACAATATCTTAGTCGTGGTCAACTAGGTAATTAGGGACATGCAAGATAGTGAAGAACAATAACCGGTTATGTACATACAAATATAAAACCCTATTGATTTCTCAGTAACTATTATTTGCATAATTTGGTCCGATTATTTTGGTTATGCTTTAAATGGCTGTAAATAAAAGAATAAATAAATAGAAAATAGTATTTAATATCAAAGGTTGAACATATATTCAATTTTAAGGTATAATTCTGTAGTTGGACATTTAATTAAGGACAGTAAACTATAATGAAAAATAGAGTTAAGCAAAACTAATAATCTGCAGTATTATAATATCTTTAACAGCTCCATTTTATTACGAGTAAAATCAGTACTCAGTAGCAAAACCTTTGTTAGTAATTACCACTTGATACCGATGTGGCATAGACATTATCAGTTTCTGGCATGTTTCGACAGGAATGTTTGCCCATGCCTCACAAAAAGCTTCATTAAGTTCATCTAAAGTTGTGGTACGATAAGTGGCTAATTTTTTCTTGATTTCGTGCCAAAGTTGCTCGATTGGGTTAAGGTCCGGGCTATTTGCTTGCTAATCTAGCATCGATACTGACTGACTGGTAAGAAACGACTTGACTGAACGGGCGGTATGTTTCGGGTCGTTATCATGCTGAAACGTCCATATAATAGGGAGATGCTCCTCAGCATAGGGAAGCATCGTTTCCTCCAACATTGCCTTGTATTGATAATGATGTCTAAGTTACCCTGAACTTTCCTCACAGGTCCCACTCCACGTCCAGAAAATTAACCCCTAATTTTAATGTTTCCACCGCCATGTTTCACCTGCTTTTTTGTGAATCTTGGATGCATTTCCGCTTTTACTGGACGCCGTACGTATTGCCTTCCATCTGAAGAAATCAAATTAACCTTGGTCTCGTCAGAGAATAATACATATTGCCATTGGGCGTAGCTCCAATGTCCATATTTACGTGCAAACGCCAAACGAGCAATTCTATGTTCTTTCTTCAACAACGGTACTTTGCGAGCCACTCTTCCGAACAACCCTGCTTCTACCAGACGTCGTCGAACGGTCCTCGCTGAGACACCAGCTCTTTCGTCTGTCCCAAACACTTCATGCTTAATTAAAATAGAGCCTAGAAACGGATCTTTCTTAGCTAACCTGGTTATCATTCTATCTTCTTGCGGAGTGGTTTTTCCCGATCTTTTTGTTCTGGGCACATTTAAATCTGTGTTATTGCGTCTGACATGTTGCACTGCATTGTATACCATAGTTTTTGAACAATTTAAATGTTCTGCTATCCTTCGGTATGGCCAACCATGCTCGCCAACAAACTTCATGATAATTTTTCGTAGTGTTGGATCGCAACTTTTATTTTTACCCATTTTTCTTCAAAATATTTTTCAAAACTTACAATAAATATCGGGATTGCTGCCAAAACTACCACGAAACAATAAGAGAAAAACTAAAAAAGTATTGAGATTCAAATTTTGAAAATATAACGCAATATCTCAGTGTCCCTAATTAAATGGCCAGCCAGTATTATTTGAACAAATAGCACTACGATAATCTATCGAGTTTTTGACGCCATCGAGAGAAAAGATGGTTAAAGTTTTTTCATAATTAATGAATTTCGTGTTGATATTGAGTGGAATTAGTCAATTTTGGTGGCATTTTGTACAATTTTGTTCAGTGAAAGTGCACAAATGAAATAATCATTAAGAAATAAGCGTATCATGTATTTCCTCGTTGCCGCCAAATCTCATTTATGAGCTTGAGTAAACAGGCCACCGCTTTACCCAAGAGCCGGACATGACTTCCTGACGACTTATGACTGATGACTGATGACTAATTAAAATTGATATAAAATTTGATGCAAATTTCTTCTTGACTAATGGCTAAATACTAACGTGAAGGCCAAAACCTAAAGAAAGAAAAAAAGATAATCTATCAGCTATACTGTAAAGAGGTTTAATGTTTAAGAAGTTGTTACTATTTGTATAATCGGGCACATAAATAACTAATTATACTTACATGTAAGAGATATGGAATATGGTTTAGACTCGTTGGAAAATAAAAAATAAATTCACAATTCGGTTTAACCAAAGAGTGTCCCTAATTAGTTGACCACGACTGTATATGAAAGTTTATATGTCTCTATCAAGTAATTTTCACTACGGTAAATGGCTGGTAATAAATGACCTGATTTGTAAATTGTTCCAAAGAAAGTACAAGACATTTACGCTTTAAAATTTAATGAAAATAAGTTAATTTTTTTCTTTGTAATTTTATACCCTTTAATCCACGATGATCCAAACTTAATGAAAGGACCATGACTATAGAGATATTATGATGTAGATACTGTAATCATTTTTAAAATAAGCACTAAAAACTTTCAGAATATATATAAAATGAATTTTGTCTGGGTGATATGGGAACCAGGTCTACCAATACAAAAATACTATAGATATCAACCACAGACTGCTATAGTCTACTATAGACAAAAAACATTTTCTTTTAAGTAATAATTTAATCGAAGTAAAACTGCAAAAAACCGAATTCGATTTTGATATATCAAAATATTGATATTTTCCCCAATTTCCTTGGGATCCTAAGAATATAACTTGGTGGCAATGGGATCACCTGGCATAATGGCATTAACTAAAACTATTTTTAAAATCGATTTACAAATGTCAGATAAATTTATATATAACATCAAGAAGCTTATAGATAGAATTTAAAGCTTCGTGGGTGCTTTGGTTGTACCTATGCCTACCTTTTCGGGGATATGGGCGTGTAGATACTTTTACTTTTTTTTAAAGCTTCTTGATATAAAAAGTAAGTAAGTATCTTCACGCTCATATCCCGGAAGGGGTCCTAGAGTGGGCCTCTACTAGCCGAAGATACTAACGTCCCACAATGTGATAGGTGGCAAGCTATATATATCGCCAACTGGGCACATATCTAATCTCGAGCAGCACTTTTTTTAATTAGAAAATTGGAAAAACCACATTTTCATTATGTTGCCTGACCCAGGAATCAAACCCGGGACCTCAAGAAGTCACGTCCAACACTTAAACCGCTCGACCATAGAGGTGATTGATATAAATTTAGACTACAACGTCCATGAAAAAGTTTTCTCACACCAATTTGGTACCAGACAAAAACCAAATAACATCACGCTCTAGCGCTCCCAGATCAGATATTTTCACTTTTATTGAACTGATTAATTATTGAAAGTTAAGTGACTATCAATTAGTATCTTTAACTATTTAATTACAAATTGAATCGAATCATCTCTTTGACATTGTTCTTCTGTTAGTGAGGGTCCGGGGCCGAGAGCTGTGCAGCAACTTCCCCAGGTAGGGATCTACCACCTTACCTATTCCTGCCAACATAATGGCTCTGTCATATTCCGGTCTTCGGCCTTACATCCCGCTTTTAGGACAGCGATGCATATGTAACATCTATGGTGTCTTTACGGCTATGGTTATCTCTTACCAGAAGAGCCGCATGCTTGTTCTCTTATCTCTTACATAAAAAACTGTATTTTTGAGGTTCTGTAGGCAAATGATAAAAAACAAAACCCTATAGATTCAGCTTTTAGATGTCCGTATTTAAAACTACGCCGTTGAAACTTAGTTTGTTTTTTATTTCTTTGAATAAATTTCTAATTAAATTTAACGGCATATTAATATTTGTTTTTAAGTGAACATTTTAAGTGAACAGACATAAATTTCGATAAATCAACTGTATCTTCGTGACAGCAGAGATGACTCATAAATCCAATTCGGTGACAAGGGGCGTATCCATCTCATCTTTCTACCATCTGTGTTATAATGACGTAGGACAGTGTTTCCCAAACATTGTTCTGTCGTGGCTCGGTAATTTTCAAACTGCCCCCTGACACTTGACACTTTTAAACACAAACTACATCCATTCGGTTATTTTACCTATGTTTTTACACAACTTCGTCGAACTTTCATCTAATCAAGCTGCAAAAAAACCTTTGAAACTATCCGAGCGGAATATCAATAATTAGCGGAGAGACGGTTCTATACATCTGGATCGAGGGCCCATTTTTTGAATTTTTGAAAACCTAAATAAAACTTGTAGTGGAATTAGTAAAAAATAGTAAAAGCTTAAAGCAAAAGGACCATGAATTTCTTAAACTTGAATTAAAACTATTATGATTAAATTACTTGGGCCCTCAATCCAGACGCAAGCATAAAATTGCATAACTTAAATCTCAGAAAGTTCTATCTCTGAGTTATTAATTTTTATTTAAGAAAATAGTTAAGATTTTCTTAAATATTTTAAGAAATTCCCGAATCTGTAAGATTTGTCGTTACAGATTTATGGCGGTATTATGCAGGTCCCTGCAAAACATGAAATAATCTAAAGAAATAAATTAATGCGACTTCAATATATTTTAATTAGATACATAAGTGAATTAGTTAAAAAGAAATAATTACACAACTGCTAATTATTAAGAAGTAAAAAAAAGTATATTAAAAACTAAAACGTCTGAACTGAGGGCCCAATATGTTCGACTTTATTGACTAGGCTTGACCTCATAGATTAAAGCAAATTATAATAATTTATTTTACTATTTTTTAATTAAAATTTTACATACCGTCCGTTTTTCTAAATGCCATACTTTAAGAGTAAATTAACTTTAAACTTTTTGTAAGGGAAAATTTTGTGAACATTTAGATGTCTGCATTTCCGGGTTTGGGTGTTTACTAAATATATTCTGTTATCTATTTAAATATTTCTATGTATTACAATCGTTGACTTAACACCCATAACACAATCATATAATTTGCTTACTTTAGGGTTAGATTCAATTCGTGTAACTCGACCTGGGTTATTTATTTATTTTATTTTATTTATACGATTTTGCGACTTTGTTTTATGATAAGATAAACAGTTTTTAACTAAATTACAACATTGTTCAGTGACATTGAAGAGATGCGTAATGCCAAAACTAAATGGTTATTGTGGTGCTGTTTTTTGTTTAGTTTAAGAACCTTGGATTTTCTTTCTAAGCCTATTTAGAGCAAAGTTTACGATGAATAGGTTAGTTATATATTTGTTCTTTTGTTCCTGCTTGTTTATTAATAGTGCTCAATTTTTTTGACGAAGCATTCGTTGTTATTTTTAAAGATTAAATTAAAACTTTTCTTTATTATTTCTTTTTCATGCAGTAAAGAAACCCGAAAGGGGATTTATGCAATAATTCGGAAGCGTCAGGTTAAGAAGAGAGAGATACTCAGTGCCATGGTTAAACACCTCTATTATGTTTTAAATCTCTATACAGAGACGCGCGTGTAGTAGGCAAGCCTATTTTTTTGGCTTGAAAATATAGTTACTAAAATTAAAGTACGGCTTATTGCATGCCAATGAGTGCATATTTTAATTTTCTTATAATTCAAGCATATGCGAAAGGAGGGTCAAAAACAAAAAAAGTAAGTCATCTATAGTTCGTGACAGACTCGTTGGTCGAGGGGCCAACTTGACTTACTGACCAACTGCGATGCTCGGGTCCGATCTGATGGAGACACATTTGTGTGATAACGTGGTGATAACTAGTCGTAGGTGCCCTATACTTCTGCCTACCCCTTCGAGGATGCGGGGGTAAAGATACTAAAACCTTTTTATAGTATCTTCACGCCCATATCCCCGAAGAGGTAGGCAGAGGTACAATCAAGGCACCCACGACTAGCCGAAGACACTAAGTCCCACAATGTGATAGGTGGCAAGCCTATCGCCAACCGGGCACATTTCCAATCCCGACCAACATTTTTTTTTTGGCTTTTTGTGTTAGCCGACCCGGGATTCGAACCCGGGACCTCATGCAGTCAAGTCCAACAACCGGACCGCTAGACCACAGAGGCGATAACACACATTTGTGTGATAACTAGTCGTAGGTGACCTATACCTCTGCCTACCTCTTCGAGGATGCGGGTGTGAAGATACTAAAACCTTTTTATGCATATGTTAAGACTTGAGCAAATACTCAACTTTGGTTACATTATTTTGTGTAATTTCTTCAGATTCCATTTTATTTTACCAGTTTCTCGACATTGCCTCATGCGGGACGCACAATTTACTTCCCAAAAGTCATTACGAAGTTTTGTGCCCATTTCATAAAGCATAACATTCAATTACAACTTAGATTTAGTCACAGAAAACGGATTATTGAGAAAACTTAAAACCTAAATAATTATGTACGGATTGTGAAATAAAATTAGGTGCGATAGCCGAAATGTTACGACATTGACATTTACTATGAATAAGATTTTGTATATTTAATCATCATTCAAGTGATATTTTCCAAATGAATACATCTTTATAATGCTATAATATATACTACATACTTACATATTCTCCCAAAAGCTATTATAGCACCAGTATTAGTACTTACTACGCTACCGGTGTCGAGGTCGTAATTACTGGATTGCCGTCTTGCTGCTATCTTTATTAGATCGGTGGTCGCTATTATTGTGTTCCAATTTGGAGGGTAAGGTTAACTTATTAACTCAAAAAGCTTAACGCGTCATAAACATTATTTTATATCTATCTATCTATCTATACTTACAAAACTAAACTAAAACTGTAGAAAAGTAAATTCTGTACATTGTATATATCTATCTATAGGTACTTAGAAAACTAAATTAAAGCTGTAGAAAAGTAATTAAATTCTTTACAGTGTAAAGCTAAACCAAAACTGTAGGAGAATGATTTTTTTTTCGAAGAATTGAAAAAAGTGCCAACTAAAAAGGGGTAGCCGAACAAAACTGTTTAGGATTTTTTTTAGTCTGTGTGTATCATGACCGCGATTCACGTCGAATATACAGATCCGTTGGTAGCGAAATCTGGCTAGTAGGTGCTTTATATTGTGAGAGAGGTTATGAAACACTTATTATTCTATTCAATAAAGGGCTTCTCGTAAGAGAGTGGTAAAAGTCAATACGTAAATTAGACTGTTTTTCGTTAACGCGTAGTTCGATTTATTTTATTCGTTTTTTGATTTATAGTATGCGCCTAACAGATTGTCCCGTATTTTATTCTAAGTCATGCGTTTTGTAGTATGAAAATTACAGACACTTATAACAACACTCAGTATAAAATGACTAAATAATTTAAAATCCGAAATGTAGAGAAACATTTGAACGTACCTGTTATGTCACATAAACATTCATATCTTCATGCCAGATAGTATCGTTTACTAAGTGAACGAAATTTGCCGGATCGGCTAGTCCATACCTATATTATTACAAGCTTAACAATTTTAACGGGTCAACTAAGGATAGTAACCATAGTGACATGCAACTCTAAAACTTCTAGGGACCCTAGCCTTCTATCAGAATATGAAAATGCCACTGACATTATAGCAAAATAAGCAAAATGGTAGCACCACTTCGAGTCAGTCTTCATATAACTATAACTATAACATTTGTTCGTATCAAGAAAATAGTAACATCATTAATGTAATGAATGAATGAACTTCATTAGGCACAAGACGAAAGGGCATAGGTTCAAACCTGTCCAGGGCGATTTTTTTCTTTCTTTAAAATTTGTAAAAATTTAACCCAAGCACAGTGCGAGGCCATTATAAATGTGAATTTCATCTGTAACGACAAACTCATTTAATAGGTACTCAGAGTCTTTACCATGAGTTGGTACAGATTACGTTCGGTAAGTTACGTGTCGAAATCTATGACACTTTGTTCTTTTAGTTTTAGTATACTCGCTACCGTCTCTATAAATTATTTGTATGAAAATCTTAAACAACGCCTCTAGTGGTAACTAAACGAAACACAATTACAGAAGAAATATGTCATAGATTGGATTCTGAACGTATTCTATAACGCTTGGCAAAGGCTCTAAACTGTGTATCTAATCTAGAGGACATAACAACCCGTGTAAACGGTAACAAAAGGAATTAAGATTTTCGCCACAGGATTTGAATCGTCAGTAGCTCAAATGGTTAGAGCATTTGTCGGCCTGAACGAAAAGGTACAGGTTCAAAATGTCTAAATCGATTTTTTTTTTACTTTCACTAAGTCTTCATAGTTAAGACAAGGGTTAGCTAGTTTATAATGCATTTTATCCGCCTTATTAATAAATAAGGAGTAAAGTAGTCCAAGACTTAACCTGTTATTATAGTCTTTATTACGATAGGAAACAGACTATAATATCAACTTAATTTTACTCTTTTGTTTGTTTTGTTGTAAATTACTAAAAAGGTTCAACCTGGTATTATAGTCTTTATTACAATGAGATACAGACTACAATGTCAACCGCATTTTCTTCCTACGTTAGTCCTTTTTATTAATAAGGCGGTGTGAGTATTACACGTAGTGCTTCCAACTGTGGCATCTTCACACAATAGTGATTTCGCTCTTGACACACATATCTCCACACAAATCGGCCGTTGCGTAACAATCGCTCCACAAATTGACACTTCCTTGTTACTTGCCGCTGGAATGTCTTACGCACTTTCTCTCACGCTTTCGTTTACTTTTGTGACAACTCTTAAAGCCCTTAACTCGATTTTGAAGACTATCTCTGTACGTTTCTAATTTTTATTTCCTTTCCAATTTTTGAGATGCTTGGGTAAACTTAAAATTTAAACATTTTAACAACCCTCGACAAAATCCATCATCATCCTAACTAAAAACTACCAGTCCATTCGTTAAGGAGGTATGATGCCTCAAACAGACTTATAAACAGTCTTACTTATAGTATATAGTAGTACTTATAAATATATTTAAATCAGGGGCTTAAAACTTTATTAAGTCTTTTATTTAATAATCTTACTGCATCGACATAAGTTATATAAACAAGTTAAATAAAATTTTAGATAAAATTGATATGAGATTTATCATTGTTAATTAATTAAAAAATCATTAGCCAAAAATGATCCTATTTCAAAACCCCATCTCCTAAATATAAGAATCGTCAACATTGCTTAAACTTATAAATAGGTTTAGACCTATATTATACCTACTTAGCATATACGTGTATCTAAATAGAAAACATTTCATTTGAGACAGGCCATACACGCAGTAGAGGAGACCGTGGAAGATCGAGCTTCACCGATCTGATAACCAGATGAGATATATTTTAATCGAATATAATTTATAAACAAATATGCCTATAATTACTTGCCTATCTGAAAGTGTTCATGGCTATTTTTAATTAAATTATCTATAATCGATTTTTTTTTCATTACTTTCATTCTTTTGATAACCAAATGAATTTTATTTCCCTGTTTGTTATTAACACACAGAATATGCCTCAGTAGGTTTGCCTACCCATTTTTGTGTATAGCTACCTGGCAAACAGATGTGAACAGGTAAGTCAATTTAGGTAACTCCATCGTTCTGCTAACTTATCGAAAGTTATATCAAATTTTAGATTATTTTACTACAAAATCAGTCATATAGACTTGCCTGCAAAAAAACATACATAAAGTATACATAATTTAATTAAAAATAGCCATGAGCACTTTCAGCTAGACAAGTAATTATGGGCATATTTGTTTATAAATTATATTTGATAAAAAATATGTCTCATCTGGTCATCACATCGGTGAAACTCGATCTTCCACCGGCTCTTAGACTAACAAGCACACATTTAAACGACGAAAACAAAATACCTAGAAATTGAGAGCTTTTTTAAAGTTATCTAATTGAAAATTTCTAAAACCGAAACGAACATTCATCTGCGCAGACGCATCCTATGCAATATTCGTGTTATTTCTCGGCATCGTTCACCTTGGTCCAATGCACACGCTTTCTCCCTCCGTCACGACAGTTGTGAGTGTAAGCATGTACCACAAAAACTGTTGCATGCTCAGTTGCAGATGCTTTATTTGATCTTGAAATATTGAAGTACTAGGTGTGCAACAGAGAAGTTTTTATAGCATAACACAGCAAATATGGTAACCGCTGCGTACAGACACCTACTATAGATTTACAAGTGCATCGCTGTCATGTGGCCGGGAGGTAAGGTCTCAATGTGCAAGTTCACCAGGTATCCTATCCTCCGGACCGGAACATGACATCATGATGGCGACAGGAATGTATAAGGTCAATGTCAGCAATCTGCTAACAATGGTCATGTTGGTAATGACACAATAAATCTATGCTCGCTTCTTATGATCTGCCAAGCAGAGAAGATGATGATGCTCCTCATCAGACGATGATAATACTGGTGATCTACGCAGGGAACCCACCAACACAGAGATTGGGATGTGGAGATGAGAGGATAATGCAATGCCGACTCATAAAAAATATCGCCTTCTGTGGCCTTAAGTTTATTGAGGAAAGTAAACCAAGAGACAGGTTTGCGGTCATAAAAAAAATAATAAATGTTTTTTTACCTTTTTAAATGGTTCCTCACACAATCTGAAACAAAAAAAAAACTATAAGTAATTGTTTGCTACGACCCTACGACCACACCAAAGCGGCCAATGGTTAAAAAAATGTTCAAGTCAATGTCAGGGATGAAATAGGGGGAGAGTTTTGGCGCCATCGAAAGAAAAGGAAGTCGCAGTTTTTTTTGTTATTATTGAATATCGTGTAGCTACCGCATAGTATTAAATTTTGTTCAGATTATATGAGTTCATATATTTATGAAGAAATTAGTGTATCGTGTACCTACTTCTTCGTTGCCGCCAAATCTCACTAAATGAGCTTAAGTATGGACGCCACCGCCTTACACAAAACCCTAACGTAACTTTCTATCACTACTTTTGGCTAATTTTAAATAAATTAAGCCCGAATTTGCTAAATTGGTTAACTTGACATGAACATTTTACACTTGACTAATGGCAGATGTTAACGCTTCTGCTGAAAACAAAAAAAATGTGGGAAAACCTAGGTTTTCATTTCTTTTTTGTAACATTAGATTTAGCATTTGCCATTTTTTGCCAAATTTTGCTAATTTCACTCAATGTGAAAACGAAATTCAACAATTACTATAATTAAATACTTTTACTCTCAATGGCGCCAAAAGTCCAGTTGCTTATAAGCAAGAGACTACAAAAAATATCAATTTATTTTTTTCAAACCTATAGTACATAACTTATAGTACCTAATACTCTGAGTAGTAGCATAGTGCTCTTTACTCTTATGTTATTGTACCTCAAAACGCACTTACATGTACCTTGGTTTAGTTTAAAACACTTAACGGATCGTTAATTATTGTGCTTTAAACCTTATCTAAATTAAATATGAAAATGAATGGTGAAAGTTTGAATTAAACACCTGGTTAACATTTGATAAGTAGGTACAAAGCTAAATTAATATCTTCTACAAAAATCTATATATTAATACGTGATGCCAAAACTTTGGACCGTTTTTTACGACATACGGCCGCCTTCCCCCGTGTTGGTCCGGGCTCCTTTGCAGAATACACCATCTGCCTTCCTGCCAGCCAGCTCATAAAAGGCGAGCATAGACTTACCGTCACTAGCACCGTGACATCTGACTATCTTTGGTGTTTCTAGGCGACGTGAATTTCTTACCATCAGGAAATCCGTCTGCTTGTTTGCCTTCCTATAACATAAAAAAAAGAGTGTGTGTACTCATGTACGCACGTAAGAAGTTATACTTCTTTGGCGTAACAATTCAAAAATACCAAATAAAAAGGTTCGCAACTAACTTCAGGGTGTTGCTTTTTTCTGTCGGTAGCAACTAACTTCAGACTGTCACATTTATCTGTCAGTGTGTGCGCGCATCGTAAAAATTCACTCTCATCATTTTTCCCAATCGTGCCAAAAAAAAATATAATTTCAAAAAAAAAAGATAATACGGTCCAATCGTTTGGAAGTTATTTGCCTAACAACACATTCAGCGATTCATTTCAACTAGTGCTCGCCCGTTGGTCGAAATTCGACCATAATAAATTTTAATATCTTGTTGATAAGAACGCCATCTTCATTTCGCAAGACCAACTACTTTGTTTCCAAACTGTATGGTGTGCGCCATCTGTGATCTTTTATCGTTAATATATTTGTTTGTGTATGTCAAATGCACCATGCATTAGTGTGGGTAATGTTTTATTTATTGATTTAATGTACTTTATACCTAAGCATTATTATTGAAAAATATTAGCGTTCTGCACTTCTCCTACACATAAACTATAAGTGTGCCAAATTTTATGCTCCTGCGTCCAAAGTTTTAGCATCACGTATAGCGTATTAATATACAAATATCGTAGACATTTAAAAACCTTTTTTTAAACCTCATCAACACTTGCCAAGTAAAAAATTCAATATAGTTCGAATCAAATTAAAAAAAAACGTTTCTATCAATTGAACACGTAAACTGTAGTTAAGAAGTAAAAGTATTTTAATAAACCTAAAGTAATATTGTTCACTTTCTATTCTTGGCGTTTTATGAAACTCCAGTTGTAATTATTAATGAAAGAACAAATGCACTGGGTCACTTGTTGAGTTACATACTTAACTTTTTTTTTAATTTAAACAACTGGTTTAAATTCAAAAACCCGTGTTGGTCCGGGCTCCTTTGCAGAATAGACCATCTGCCTTCCTGTCTGCCAGGCAGTTCGTGAAAGGCGAGTCTGAATCTAACTAGGTGGCAGAGTTTCGAAGCGACTCGCCTGGATTGGTACCACCGCCTTACCTATTCCCTCCGCCATAACGCCAGTGCTTGCCGTAGACGTGTTCCAGTTCGGAGAGTCAGGTAGCCAGTTACTTTTGCTCGATGCCTAACATCCCGGCCTCAGGTTGGCAACGCAACATTATTATTACCACCTTTGGTATCTATGACCGTCTACTGGTTACCGGCTACCTCCCTATCAATTTTCAGCTAAATCGGCTGAACTCGGTGAAACTTTTGATATCTTTTACCTCCATTACTATAATTTCTTACTTCCTTTGAAAGTAGCCCTGTTTAGACTAAAGAGGCGTCATAAATAGCTCTTGTCTATGAGAAATAAACGATTTAATATTCTTTTCTACGCAATTACTCTGTTACTGCTCTATGACATATGGCGACGAATGTTCAGTTTATAGAGATACGTTAAAGTGAGTCGTTCAACCCATAATCGATGCCTTGTTTACCGTTGCTATGAATCAGTAATGTAGCTTCTGTGACTACTGGTTTTATTACTGATAATTTAGGGGAGACAACAATGCCTATTTTAAATCAGACTAATGTTAAACCTGAGTTCTGTGATGATATGGGTCTTTTTATATTGGATATTTTCTGTTAAGCCATGTTCAATAGGTATTTACGTGACATTTATAGTTCGAGTCATGATATTTTTATATGAAACTAGTTTTTGCTTAGAGGTTCGGCTGTGTAAAACTTACAGCATATAAACTTTGGCATTTATATTACACATTAAGCTATATTATTACTTAAGGTACACACAAAGAATAAAGTAACTGTCCATAAAGAAAGGTACACCGATACAGATACAGGAGGTAACACTCCTAACAAAGACCAGCGAGGCTATTCGTATCCTTTTAGTTATGATCACTGTTTAAAGGGAATATCAAATAGCTGTCAAATGACGTATTTTGTATTTGCTGTCTCCATTGTATTTCTGTTGGTCACAGGAGATAGCAAATACAAAGCACGTAATTTGACAGCTATTTGATGTACACTTTACCCAGTGTTCATCACTAAAAAGATACGAAATCAGGCCCTAGATATCATTGCGAAATACTGCTGTCTCACTCTTATTTACGGACCTCTATTTTTTTGGAGAATCTTGTGATGTCAACTAAAAGCCAGTCGAAATAAAAAAGAAGTAAGTAAAGTAGAGAGAGCCAGGATTCAGGAATATTTGGAAATATGTCATTTTAGGTACTCATAAACTCAGTACTTGCGAATTATTCACATTTAAGGATAGCGCCCATTTGGACGGGCCGGGACGGGGCGCATCGCAGCACAATAATACACCTGGATCGCTTTCATACACTTGGTATGGAGCAACGCCCACTGTGCCGGGGCGCTTCGGCGCGGATTTTTCCGGAGCGGATTTCCGCGAGGCACTCCGCGCGCATTCTCCGATGCAACCTACAGTCACAAAAGATAACGATATCATAATTGTGAAAAGAGCACTAACGACATTAGTTTCCTATGACAACTACTAGAGTTGCCACATTCCATACTTGACGATTTTACTGAAGAGTCGACTCTGAATTTTTTTGCACTACTCTTTGGCACTGAGTCACAGAAATCCGCCGATGCCATACGTCCCGACCCGACACGCTCCGCTCAGTCAACAGTGGAGGCTAGGAGGCTATCCTTTAGGCTTCAATTTCACCGTCGAATTTAAACATACCTATCTGTCTATATTTTATGTCGGTATGCCCTATTAATTATAATTAGGTAATATATTTATATTACTTAACAATTTTCGTCAGGCAGAAATCATAGCTTTTCATAAAAATAACAGTGAACTTTCCTTTTTCAGGATAGTGACCCGTTATGGTGCGTTGAACTATTACAGAAATTACTTTATTGGTATAGTCCACCGGTCGCTGTCGGTCATAACCAATGGCTGCCATGCTAATAACCCCAATCAAAAATAAGGGCTTGACCATACTGATTTTACTGTATAGGTTCTAAATTTTACCGTAGAGGGATGAAATGTTACCACTGGGGTATCGATACTTATGCTCGATACTGGTATCGGTCGTCAAGTATCGATACTTAATCAGTATCGATTACAAAATATCGATACTTGCTAGTATCTTACCGTTTTTGGAAAATTTTGAGTGAGAACCATAACAAGTATTGGTATTCTTTATTGGGAAGTACTAATAATATTCTAACATGAAATAATATTTTTTAGGTTACTCCCGATCATGAGTGTCGCGGGTAAGCGCTAGTACAACACCTTCAAAATACTTTATGGAAAAAAGTCCGTTTTCGTGGTGCTGCTCAAAAAAATCAACATTTGTAAATGTCTTCCGGTTAAACTTTTTTCGAGCATAAACAAACAAGCTTGTCAACTGCCAAGGCTGCTAACTACACAAAATTAGTTTTGTTTATTATTATTATTATTAGCTAAGCCTAGGATGCGTTCAGAAAACTCAATTACTATAAGCGTTTTTTATCAATGTAAAAAGATAAATATAAATTATTTTAATTTCCGTAAACCATAAAATTTACTGATATGAGTAGTTTTAACCGATACTTACTCGATACTTCATTTCAAAGTATCGATACTTGCTATCGGAAAAAAGTATCGAGTATCTACTTGGATTTACTCGTATCGTTTCATCCCTACTGTAGACACATACCATATATGGAGCAGAGATGTGATGACTCCATCACAATATGAATAATCTAGTCATACACAACACACCAAATTATTTTATACCCCACTGGGTGCTATCTAGATTCTACATATTCCTGCAACATCGTCAGTCCTCGTTGTTTTCGCGTTCTAATTTAGTTTGTAAGTAAAAAAATGACTTCCCGTCCATAATCCCGACGAGTTAGGCAGAGGTGCGACCAGGGCAACACGATTAGCCAAAGTTACTTTATCCCACAATGTGTCCCACATTACCTAATCACCCGCGATCTCATTTAATCCAACGCCAGAACAATAGGTCACAGAGAATAAGTTTTATAATACAATTTATTTACAAACACTTAAGTAAAACACAAGTACATTCCACAATATATTTTTATTTTTATGGATTAGCCAACCGGTTTCGCTATACCATCATCATCAGGGCTACATAACAACTCCCTTTACCCGTTTGTTTCGCAGCGACTCACCCGGATTGGTACCACCGCCTTACCTATTCGTGCCGCCATAGCGTCATGACGTGTTCCGGTTTGGATGGTAAGGTAGCCGGTAAACTTACTTTTGCTCAAGGCCTAACATCCCGGCCTCAGGTTTGGTGTCTCTAGGCGGCGTGAATTGCTTACCATCAGGAAATCCGTCTGCTTGTTTGCCTTCCAATATCATAAAAAAAATGTATCAAGAATGGAATTCCACCAAGCACCGACGATAAGAAGTATAGAAACTAAGTTTTACTATTCCAGTCTTACGCTGGCAATGCAACATTAATATGTGTTTCTTTTAATGATACAGTCTCTGTTGTTTTCTATATTCTTTGTTTTGTTTCTATATTTGAACGAAATAACAAAGTTATGATAAATATAATTATCTGTGGGACTTAGTATCTTCGGCTAGTCGTGGGTGCCCTGGTTGTGCCTCTGCCTACATCTTCGGGGATATGGGCGTATCTTCACGCCCTTTTTTTCTTTTCTTTTTTCTTTAACTTCTTTAATTATCTGTTTGAAATTATAGTTAAAATTGGTGCATATCACAGTGCGGCATTAATTAGTATGAATATAAATGTATATAACAAATCAACACACAGGTACCGTTAATTTTAATTTTATTTATTAACGGATAAGAATGCTATCCAGCTAGTTGACAGGTAAAGGGGAGAAAATCATCCATAAGTGTGGGTAGTACCGTCAAATAACAAGTCAAACTTAAATAATTAAGCGTAGTAAAATTTCAAAAACCGACACCAACTATTCCATTGCGTACCACCTCGCGATTTGAAAATTATTTTCTCGAAACATAGCAAATGGTTCCGAAATGGTCCCACATAAATTTTATCGACATTATACCAGTAGTTTTTGGGTAATGTCAAGATAAGTGGAAAACTTATGCACTATGAAGAATAACTCATTAACCACCTCGGAATTATGAACTATCTTTTAGCAAAATCGATTGGCAATAGGCCGAGTAATCGCATAACAAACATAAAAGACATACAGTCCTCCTTTCTAGAGTCGGTTAAATAGATAAATAGTTGGTTAATCGAATTTATTACAACAACCTAAGTCTTCTACGTTAACACCTTTGGTGTCTCTAGGCGGCGTGAATTTCTTACCATCAGGAAATCCGTCTGCTTGTTTGCCTTCCAATTAATTAAATAAAATGCGTTATGCATGATGTATCTCATTAAAATTATTATGGAAATCATGAATTATTTCACGCAAAATAGACTGTAATGCATTAATGGTTAGTAAAATAATCGAGGAAAAAAACAGACGAACTTAGAACATACTTCTTTTGTGAGTATATTCTAAGTTCGTCGTAAATATGTGAATCCCTTCAAAAAAAATCATTTTTAATAAATAATCAAAAATATTCTTTTAAGGAGTTTTTTGGCAAACCCTTTTTCAAGACATACATATTCTTTATTACATACATACATATTTTCACGCCAAGTCCCTTGCAAGGTAGGCAGAAAGTATCAAGTGCCAGACCTCACGATCCTGACAAACTTTATTATATTAAAATTCTTTGTTATATAAAATTTATTTATTATTTATTTAACGTTTCGGTAGGTACGCCATATTAAAATCATATTGTTAAATGAAAGGCGAACTCATTGCTTCAGCATTCTTGAACATCCTTTGTGTCAAGAAAAAATACTAGTATATTATTAAACTACTAGTATATTAAGACCTATGTGAAAATGTCCTCTTTATGCTATTTTATTTATTTATTGGCATTAGACAGCATACAATCACACGGCTGTATGGTTTAGTAAGAGACACACGTGGCTTATAGACAACATAGATGTTACAAATGCGTAATGAGCAGTGTTAGGCCTATTATGCAAACCTAAAGGCTGATGTACCATCCAGACTGCAACATGGCATTGCCAATATGACGGCAGGGTCCTATGCGAGAAAGTTTGTGCAGCGCTCTATCGCCAATGAGTTTGTTGGTAAAGAATCATGTAAATTATGCTTTCCTCGTATTAGATGCCTAGCAGGGATTTAATGGTCAAAAGGACAGAGGACCCGGACCAACATGGTTTGGAATTTCTTTATGTTGAAAAGGATATAGGTTCTAATGTTTTGTTTATTACAAATTGAGATATACAACAGGATTTATTAATATAAATAAACATAAATTAATAGCAGTAAACCTAAATAAACTTAAGTATTTTTTATTTCTTACAAAAAATAATAAGTATTTGTTATTTCAAACATTTTTCTAGCCTTCGTCTGACGTTATATTCACTAGCTTCTTCGATTCTATCCATAATCTTTTAGTAAGCTGGGCATGATCAGCAAACCAAGAACTATAAAACTCAGAACAATCACGAAAATGTTTACCACTAGAGTTTGCAAATCTAGAATCTATTGCCATAAACACTGCCATCGTGGCAACTCGGTCTAAAGGTCCAATAATAAAAAGACCATTTCTGATCAGCGGGTTTAAATTTTTCAAATTTCTCATAAAATCTGTTTTTACTAGTCCAGGATACACACTATACACATTTACGCCACTGCCTTGAATCCTTTTATTCATTTACACAGTGAAAAGAACATCTGCCAGTTTAGCATTACAGTAATAACCTAAACTTGAATATTTGCCAACTTCATTCCAATGATCGAAATCAACGTAGCCCAAAAGCAATGAACTTGACGTAATACTGATAATCCTACTTGGACTCGAAGCTTTAAGTAGCGGAAACATTAGAAATGTCAAAAGGAATGTACCAAAATAATTAACTTGCATCATCAAATGTAAATTGTCTTGGGTCAACTTATCTTCTAATCCAATAGCCCCAATATTATTAATCAAAATATCCACTCTCGGTTCAAACATATACATTTCATGCACAAATTTTCTTACAGAGTCCAAGGATTCAAAATCCAATTGTCGACCAACGACAATATTACTGCCTGTTGCGTTTTTAATTTCGGATTTTGTTTGTTCTAGTTTTTCAAGACTGCGACTTGCTAAAACAATCTTAGCCCCTCGTCGTGCTAAATTTTTAGCAATTTCAACGCCAATTCCCGAAGTAGATCCTGTAACTACAGCAACTTTATCATCGATACGAATATCACTTTCACAATTAGTGAAATCGTCCATAATCTTCATTTCACCGTGTGTATGTACGTTGTTTTCTGAAGATAAATTTATACTGAGTAGAATCGTTAATACTGTATCAAACCACCAGATTATAATTGGATTTCTTATGAAGGAAATAAGTGTATTTTAAGTATATGTTTTTATAAAAAAACTGGTAATGCTGTGTTAATTACATTTTAACTAGAGACCCAAAAAATTTCAATGCTTGCAAATCATAGACTTTAATTTATTTATTCCGGTTACGTTTTTTCATGATCTTAAATTTATTTTAAATTATTTTGGGCATTTTAGTTTTTCTACTCGTAAGTGTTACATTGTGGAACTTAGTCTTCTGCTAGTCATGACTCGTGGGTGCTCTGGTTGCGCCTCTACTTCCCTGTCCCAAAATAGAGGCGTGAAGATATTTTACTACTCGTAAGTGTTTAATATAGTATAATCTCCTAGTTCACAGGAGGAGTAAATTATATTGAAATTGTACTTGAAAATGTCAGATTAAATATAGGTGAGCTTAATGTTAATGAGTTCATGTTTAACTTATTTCATATTTTGAACACGATATACGAGAATAGGAAGGTCAGAAACTTTAGAAAAACAAGTTATCTTCTATTCTATTCCATTCTATGGGGTCTATGTTCGTTACCCATTACGACGATCTGTCGGATTGCCAAATTTCGGTCATCGGATATTAATAGTGTCATGCTTAATAGTGTACATTTATACCTAACGAGTTGTCCTTTGAACAAGTGACTACAACTGTTTTATTAGCTTTTAGACGCTTAATGCTCAGCCAAAACTAAAAGTCACATGATCTTTTCTATTCTCTGAGTGAATGCGCATGAAGCATCTCAGGCTCCCCTACCATAGCTGATGTTGATGTGCATAATAAACATCCTAGTTTTTAGAGCGTTGTATGCATATACCTCGGGAGACCTAGGTTGACATCCACGATCAAATCCGATCCGAATATGCTAGATGATGTCAAAAGTCTCCGAAACCGGCGTCTTTGTATAAAAAGGGTAATGAATGTGGTGGAAAGCAGGCAGATCTGCCAGGCTACTCTCAGGATTAGAGAATTAAGAAACTTGGCGTGAAGAATGTATGTGTGTGTGTGTGTGTGTGTGTACTTTTATGTACTAACAAATGAAAACATGATTTTTTTTACTTTTCACTGACTTACTTGGAATTACATTTTTTTACCTAAACAAAATTATTAAGATCCCGCGTTTGAAATCATTGTCCCGCATTTGGAACAGTTTTTTCTCGCAAATAATAAAATTAAATTTGTAATCCTAGTTGCGACTGAATGTTTTTTTTTAAAAAAGACGGGTTGCACTCCGGGATTGCTGGCAGAAGTGAAAAATAGAATACTAACGTTGTGCATTTTTGATGTTTTGGAATGGTTAGGGAATAATTTTGCACGAATTGCTTTAATTATCAGTATCAAAGTACTATCATTTATGCACAAATATTATTTCATATCAATACCTGCATTTGGCTTGACAAAAACTCGCTAAGTAATACCACGTGACGGCTAGGAGCGTCGTCATATTATCTGTACAACGAACATTGCTCGTCTACACATAAAGCTTATTTTCAAGATGGAAAAAATATAGCAATGTCTGTTCATATAATACGTATCTGCTATCTGTGAGAATGTAAGGGTAGGTATAATGCGGCGTATTATCCATTGCGCATCCTATACTCTTCGGAAATACCTAAACAATAAAAAAACAGCAATGAATTTACGTTTTATTTTAGATCTCGCGCCGTCTTATTCGCGCATGCACAGTGCGCTGTCTTACGTTCTGACGATCTGACGCGAGTTTAGAAGTTTTTTACCCATTTCAAAAAAAGTGTGCAACGCCGCTAAAGAAGTTTTCATTTCAAAAAAAGATAACTCACTGTGTTATCACTCGAGACGCGTGCAATATAGTGACCCTATTCTAACTAATATTGAGGAACATAACACTAGAATACATATTATAATATGTTGTAAATTCATGTTTTATTAAATGTTCTGAATATATCGACTGAAATAGAGAGTTATAGTATTTACTGGTATTAGTTTAAAAAAGCTGTTATTCTCTTCCGGATTGTGTTTATTTTTATTATTACATATAGATTAATACCAAAACAGTAACAATAGTAAAAAATAGAAAATAAAAACATAATAAAACATAAAAAAATAGGAAATAGTAACTTTCCATATTTGTTTTTTTATCTGTGGTATAGTTTCTTGTACCTAGGCACCTATTTTTTTTACTATGAAGTTAAAAAACATGAACACATTTTTACAGGATGTGAAATAGCGAGCAAGCGGGCAAAATTTCGGATGTTAAGAAGTAAATATTACGTGACCGTACCGCGTGATTAGTCTATCTGCAAATTTACCCTCCAACACGGAACTTGACAGCGGCAAGCACTAACATTAGCGTAGACAGCGGCACCAACCCAAGCAAGCGACAATTATTTAGTATGCTTTTAAGATCCTGTTTTTAATGGTGAACACAAATAAGCTCAAATAAGCGTTGGCTCTTCTTACAGTAAGACAACCATTTTTTATAGATTTTTAATGTGGATTGATTTGCAATTCTAAATTTAAAGGTAGCTTGTACCTAAACCAAGCAGGCCTAAGCTGTAAACAAACTATCGGCCGCGGCTAACGGACGTAGCCAACAGCCGCGACTTACAGGGTATCTAGATAATAGCATTACACTGAGCCGTGCAAACTATCGTATGTAACCTTGAGCGTTCGGACGTCCAGAAGGATATCTGGCGTAATGGATGTTTATGTCAGTTGTAAGCGTCCGAGGATGTGCACACTTACATAAGCCGCGCCTGATATCCCGAAATACTCGTTAAAACATGTGTAGGCAAAACATCAAATATGATAATATTTGTTGTATCACGACCATGAAGCTATAAAATACTACAGGAGGTTATCCTCCTATTAAAGACCAGAGCCCGTACCATAAGTTTACGTCTTCTCAAGTTTACAATACTCGCTACTGTCTCTGTAAATTATTTGTATGGAAACTTCGAACAGCGCCTCTATTGGCAACTAAGAGAAATACATTTTTAGACCAAAAATGTCAGATTTCGACACGTAACTTACCGAACATAATCTGTAACAACTCGCGTTATAGGTTCTGATGTCATTGCCTAATATTCCTGACTCTCTCTAATGTACTGGCCTCTCTTTTATTTTGCCTTTGTTAACTAAATTCACAAGACTCAATAATTCACAAGAGAAGAAGAAAGAGATGCCTGTACAGAGTTAGCAAACGAAGAAGAAGAGTTAGAGAGAGTTAGCAATATTTCACGATCATAAAGCTGTATTTTATCAAGAATTTTCATCTGTATTCTAAAATTCTAAATATAGATTGAATATCATGAAAAACCTTGGTCTGCATTCCAAAAGTCTAGAGACTCTTTAGCATCCATTAATTATAATTTCATTAGCAATCATTTTAAGAGGAGATATTGCTAATGTAAACTAAAAAAACTTTTTTTAAGTAAGTAGTCAAAAGTAAATCAATACAGATATTTGTGTATTTTTTTAATGTTTGGTATTTTTATAAGTATTTTTTAGTATTTTTATATATTTTTACCTATATATATTTTTATATATATAGGTAAGTCTAGTATTTTTCTGTATACTATACATACTAATGGTCTAATACTGATTTGTAGGGTTACTCTTGAATCTCAATATCATGAGAGTTGGAAATTGAAATCGGATATGTCATTTTAGGTACTCTTAAACACAATACTAGCGAATTATTAGATAACATTTATTTAATAATAAACATTAATTTTTTTATCGGATTTGTTGTATTCTTTTGGAACTTTTTTCTAATGATCTGCTAGAACAGTGTACATATCCACATCCAGTTTCCTATTTGCATAAAGGTGATTTATATCTGCTTTCCTGTGCCAGGTAGCTCGTAAACTAACTAACGCACTAACGCCGTGACATCTAACTAGGTGGTAGAGTTTCGCACCGATTCGTCCGGATTGGTACCACCGCCTTACCTATTCCTACCGCCATAACGTCAATGCTTGCCGTTGACGTGTTTCGGTTCAGAGAGTAAGGCAGCCAGTAAACTTACTTTTACGCTAGGCCTAAGATCCCAAGACAACGCACCATTACCACCTTTGACGTCTCTAGGCGGCGTGAATTTCTCACCATCAGGAAATCCGTATGCTTGTTTGCCTTCCAATATCATAAAAAAAGAAGAGTAACCCTACTGATATGATCTTTACGAATATTTGAAAAAACTATATGCTCATGCGATTTATTCAATAATTCAACAGTAGGAAAGATTTTAATAATTTAATGTACAAAACTAGATATTCTCCCAGTCCTCATCTGGCGTGATGTGCACTAACCGCTTAGATTCACTCCAAACTTCACGAGTAAGATATGAATAATCAGCAAACCAAGAACTATAAAACTCAGCACAGTCACGAAAATGTCTACCACTTGAATTCTCGACTCGTGGGTCTATAGCTAAAAACACTGACATAGTCGCCACCCTGTCTATAGGTCTACCAAATTTCAAAAGTCCAGCACTTAAAACCGTTTTCACTAAAGATTCATTAAAATTCCTAAAAAAGTCTGTCTTTCCTAATCCAGGATCCATACTGTAAATATTCACTCCACTGCCTTGAATTCTTTTATTCATTTCCACTGTGAAAAGTACTTCAGCTAATTTAGCATTACAGTAAATTCCAAAATTGGAATATTCTCCAACATTATTCCAACGATTGAAATCTATTTCACCTAAAATCAATGCTAAAGAAGACACATTAACTATCCTACTCGGTGCTGACGATTTGAGAAGCGGAAACATAAGAAAAGTGAGTAGAAAAGTTCCAAAATAATTCACTTGCATCATCAAATTCAAATTATCACTGGTCAATTTATCTTCAATCCCAATAGCACCAATATTGTTTATTAAAATATTCACCCTTGGTTCAAACATATACATTTCATGAACGAAATTTCGTATAGAATCCAAAGATTCGAAATCCACTTGTCGACCAACGATGTTACTGTTGCCTGTGGCATTTGCTATTGCTTCTTTAGTTTGTTCTAGTTTCGCAAGACTGCGACTTGCCAGTATAAGTTTGGCGCCACGCCTCGCTAAATTCTTGGCGATTTCGACACCAACTCCTGAAGTTGATCCTGTCACTAGCGCCACTTGGCCATCTACACGTATATCGTTGTCACAATTCGTAAAGTCGTCTAATATTTTCATTTTTACTTGTGTAAGCGCGTCTTCATCGATGATTAAATTAACACTGAATATAGATACAAAAAATATAGCACCTCTAAGGTGAACGAGGCATGCTTCAATGTTAATATGCGTAGAAGGTAAGCCAGATATCTATGGACTCAGTGGAGGTTACCGTTAAACGAATAATTTATGATTATTTAGTCTTCGCCTGCGGTTTCGAATGCACATTAGACTTTCATTGTTCTATCCATGTAAGGCAGTTATCAGTGGCTTAACTATAGGGTGGCAGGGTTAGCAAAATGCCACGGACCCCCAACCAATAGACGCCCCTCTAGAGGCTGTAAGCTAACATTTAAATAGAAATAGTGAAAAAATAATAATTTAAGAATTTAAAGTCAATAAAATTTCTGGATGAGCTACTGCTCAGCTATCTCCAGGTTATATCCAGGTATCACCGCCTTTCCTATTTTTGCGGCTCTTAGTAGTACTATTTAAAATTATGTGCTTCGGTGGGCTTTATCCAAATGTATTTTATCTATATAGAGTTGTTATTACATAATTTTACTTAAATTTAGATTAGGTGGCCGTGGCTGACCTAAAAATAAAAGTAGAAAGTGTCAAAAGAGTAAAAAGTGTAAAGCCGAAGCGCATAATTTAAATAGTAGTACTGTATAATACATCAGTGATCGCCATTTTTTTAAACCATGGTAAAGGTTTTATTTTTTATGTCAAGAGACAGCGGACAAGTACATGGTTCTCGTTATGAATAGTCTTACGGAGCAGAAAGCTCGGAAAAACTAATTTAAAGGATAAATAACGGTCAAAACTACATGTTTGTAACTTTACTATAAAAATTAATATCATTGCTTTTAAACATAACATTTATTGGATACTAGCTATTCAGGCACACTTCGTTCCGCCCGTTCAGTCCGTATGGGAAAAATTAAATATCGTTTTTCCTAGTTTCCTCGCTGTTGTAAGGGATAAAATGTACCCCATGTCCTTCTCCCGGTTCTCAGCTACCTCTTCGTCAATTTTCAGCCTAATCGGTTTTTTAAATATATAGACGATTCATCTTTCATATTTTTTTTATTTTTATTGTTTTCAGGTGTATTCTGCTATTCGGGGCAAAGACAAATCCAACGACTCAAAAATCATGAAAATTGGTCCAGCAGATCTCGAGTTATAAGTGTTGTAACGAACCCGACTTTCTTTAATATACATAGATTTAGCTAAAGTAACGGGTTTTTCTGGAGGCCCATCCGATGAATTTGTTACGGGTCTCAGACGGTATAGTTACGCTAATGGTAGTTACGTCATTTGACATATTCTGATCAAACATAGCTTAGATTTTAAGTCCACTAAACTACAAATTGCGAAATATTGGTGCATTGAATTTTCTACAAATGAACATGAAATAAAAAAACTTTACTTTAAAAAAGTTTCAGTAATCTGCCTCAATATTTTAAATCTGGAACATCTTAAACGTACAGACGCCTTTGCTTTATAATTTGTATAAATTAAAATAGCGTTAAATACTTCGAGGTCGTTTTAATCAAGCATCGTTTTGTTAAAGGTCTAAATTTTGCTGATACGACTAAAGTTTTTCACTCTCTTTAAGGCAAAAAATTGTATCGAGTTTAGTAAAATTATCGCAATATCAGTCTAGTCATTAAATTATCCGTAAAAATAATAATTTTAAAGAAGCCACAACATAGGAACACCACTAACACCAAACTTTTCCCCTAAAGTAGGGATAAGTATTGACCACATCCCAAATTGTAGAGTAAAAATTTAATTGAAATAAGTACTTTTATCTCATGACGCGATGACCAGTGGTACCGAAAAGTAAAAGTGTTAAATATATATGTATAATGTGGAAAACTACAGGTGTTATTTGAAAGATGTGTACTTATACACTAGAATTCCACTAAGTGCAGACGTTTTTTCTATTGTTATTCCTATCATATTTAGAAACGAGGTCTTCGATTCCGAATAATCACAATTAAAGCAAAACGCAAGGTTAGCTAACTTAATAGTTGGTCTCGAAGTAACCAGTGACGGTTTAAACATTTTTAAACACGCTGTCTTACTACATAAAATTGAAACTGTCGTTGAACACATGTTAAACTACTAAACTATCTAAAATTGGATCTCAACCAATAACACGCCACAAACACATCCATGTAGCATTCTTTCGATTGGTCGTCAAATTTAGATAGTGTTTAGTTAAACAGGCGTCTATTTTTTTGTGATGAGGTTTTATGTGTGACTTTCGACAGAATTCAACGGAAAAATATGACGCAGGATATGTACAAGAGTAACATAAAATGAAGCATTTTTAACAATTTCCATAAATTTTTTCCTTATACACCCCTTGTGTATAAGGAAAAACTCACAAATCACCGATAAGATCTTGTCAGGTTCAAATGTCGTGGTCGAGTTAATATTTAAATCATATAATCAAAAAAAAAATCTTTGATAATAGATAGAATAATCGCCTTAAAAATCAAACAACAAAATGTTCAGGGGGGTGATTATGTAGCTCAGTTACCAACTCAATATGGATGAGTTGATTATGTTTGCCAACTCAAACTGCAAAAGTGTACATCAAATGACGTGTTTTATATTTGCTATCTCCAGTGACCAACAGAAATACAATAGAGATAGCAAACCCAAATGATGTACACTTTTGCAGTTTGAGTTGGCAAACATAATCAACCCCCTGATGAGTTAAAATACAAATAGCAAATATCAGACTTTTGCCATTCAATTTGGTTTATATAACCAGAGTAGAACCTTTACAAAAAGATTAACAACAGTAAAGTCATAACGTCAGTGCTTGCCGTTGAGGTGTTCCGATTCAGAGGATAAGGTAGCCGATAAACTCGTGGCTTAACATCCCGGCCTCCGGTTGGCAACGCAAAATTACCACTTTTTCTATTCTAGGCGGCGTAAATTTCTTACTATCAGGAAATGCATCTGCTTGTTTACCTTCCAATATCATAACAAAAGGATGAGCTCGCAAATCATTTGTGATATAATGTATATGTATATCCCAACCGTATATTAAAAACGTGCAATATTTCATTAATACACTTTTAGATATCCGTTGTGCTGTTAGTGATACCGGTTGGTTTAGTAAGTGTTAAAAGGTTATTGAGAAAAACTACAAGTGTTATGTGAAAACTGTGTACTAATATGGTTCAATAACATTCCACTTAATGTTGAAGTCTAGATATTGTATCTACATATTTAAAAAGGAATCCTCACTCCGGTCACAGCATTGCACCTGAACGGATGGATCTATTTTGCTAATTCTTTTTTAGTTGTGTTAGTTATTGTCAGGAGAAGGTTCTGATGAATAGAAAAAGCGGAAAAAATGAAGGGAAAATGTGAAAAACAACTGATAGTGACTGTAAATCTAAAGCGATACGAAATTCGCTGCATCGGTTAGTAGTGAATAAAAATTGATTGGATTTTTTTTTGACATTTACTATTGTTTATTTATCTATACGTATAATGAAACAAAACTAAACCTGTACATTCATTATTAAACAAACGATATTGCTACGTATTATCAGAGATCACTAAATGTATTATTATTATTTACAATTATTATATAGTAATAGTATTATTTAGACTCAAAACTCAAAACGAGGACTATCTTTTGGTCGGTTTGTCTGTTTACTTTTAACGCAAAAACTAATGTACGGACTTTTATCAAATTTTGTATAGTCCGGGTCAAAAATTAGGGTAACTTGAACTTTGAGGAAACATTTCGTATTCACCACTAACCACAAAAAACCACTTCAACGTGTACTACGTCGCAGGCAACCAATAGTATCGCATATTTTTAATTTGAAAGTTAGTTTTTTTTTTAATGATATTGGAAGGCAAATAAGCAGACGGATTTTCTGATGGTTAGAAATTCATGCAGCCTAGAGACACCAAAGTTGGTAATGGTGCGGTGCCAACCTGAGGCCGTGATGTTAGGCCTCAAGCAAAAGTAAGTTTACCGGCTACCTTACCTTCCAAACCGGAACACGTCATGACGTTATGGCGGCAGCAATAGGTAAGGCGTTGGTACCAATTCGGGCCAGTCGCTGCGAAACTCTACCACGTAGTCAAATATCACGGTGTTAGTGACGGTAAGCCTATTTACTACTTGTACTAAATTTTTCCACTCTAGATTTAAAACCAGGCGAGTTCGGTGTCTTAAAGTTGTTAATGTTATTACGGCGAAAGTCAGTGAAAATATCACCATGTATAAAGTAATATATAAATATCATACTGACCATAGACGTGGACTAAAAAGTTTTTATTTTATGAGTCCAATTTTCTCCTAATGTCCCATAATTACGATTAGGAAAACTACAAGTGGCTAGAAAGTAATAATACGTATAATGGTCCGTGAAGAAAAGCTGACGTAAGAGAAAACGCCAGCACTTATGTCTGTATGTTACGTTCAATATTATTACATATTTTTTAAGTGAAACTTCTTTAGATAAAGAAGTTGATGAGAAAAATTGTCTTACCGTTTTTTATTTTACGCACCACAAAAAAACATGTATATTATCGCCGCATTTCATACTGCGTTCATCGTGATTTTCGTCCTGCCACATGGTGGATCGAAAATCGGCTGTAGAAGACGTAGGATCTGGATGAAAACGACTTCTGCTGGTCGTTACTGTTCTATAAAATGTTATAATTTGAAGTGATTGTAATAATTGTAATAACAAATGGAAGAGTTATTATTTTTTTAAGAAAAATGTGTATGGAGCTGACATGAAAAATGAAGATAAGAAAACAATGCTTTAATTCATACAAACTGATAGTGACTGTTAATTTCAAGCAATAAAAAGTTCACCGGGTCGGCTAGTGGTAAATAAAAACCCTTGGACAAATTACACAAATGGATTTGATCCCAAAGTAAGCAAATTATATGCTTATGTGTGTTAGTCAACGATTTTAATTAATACGTGATACCAATACTTTGGACCCCTTTTTACGAAAATTGTGCGGACGTAGGAGCATAAAATTTGGCACGCTTATAGTTTATGTGTAGAAGAAGTGCGGAACGCTAATATTATTCCATAATAATGCTTATAAAGAACATTAAATCAATATATAAAACATTACCCACACTACCACGCATTTGATACACACAAACAAATATATTGATGATAACGATAAAAGATCACAGATGGCGCACTAAAAAGTTTGGAAACAAAGTAGTTGGTCTTGAGAAATAAAGATGGCGTTCTTATCAACAAGATATTAAAATTGGTTATGGACGAATTTCGACCAATGGGCGACCACTAGTACATAGAAAAGCGTATTTCTTTCTTCTTTAGTCAATTGATCTCGCTCCAAAGTTATCCCGCGGGATGAATTGACTAAATAATTAATTTTATTACTTTTGTTTTCTAAACTGATCCAACTTAAAAAAAGATACTAATTAGCCAACTATTTTAATGCATAGAAATACTGATTTAAATACCAGTAAGTATAAATTTAATTAACACCTAGACCAGGAAGTACAGACATCGTTCATCGTATTAATGTCTGCCCCGTCGGAAATCAAACCCGAGCCTCACAGTTAGTCAGTGGAGTTTGGCGTGTACGCTAACCCCTCGACCAGCGAGGCGATCAATCTTCATCAATTGCGCCAATTGGTGTTATTTTATAGGATTAGGTAAGTTGGTTTTTCAAACCAGGCGAGAAGTATTACGCGAGTTGTTAATTACTATAACCGTCGTTAATTAATTATTTCATTGATTTTTAACCGAGTTCAAAAAACGAGGAAGTTCTAAATTTGACCGATATGTTTTTTTATGTATGTACACCGATTTCGCTGAGGTTTCTGAACCGATTTAAGTAATTATTTTTTGTGTTTGATGCGGAATAGTTTCGAATCACTACAATAAGAAAATTCGATTCAGATGGGCCTACTATTTTTTTTATTTTATGAGCGTTTTTATATTTACTTTCACCTATCCCGATGTCTTTGTTTGTTAAATTAAATCTTATCAGCAATAAACTAAAAAGTGTTAAATAAAAATAACTTCGTTATTAAAACGACTTCAAAACTAAAAATAATAAAGATGTAATATTAATTATATACCACCTATTATTTAAATGTGGCGTTTAATAATAGGTTTGAAGTCGGTGCCAAGCCAATTCAATTATAAGCCAAACTTATAATATATAGTAAATGGCACATAATATAAATAATAGGTAGTATATAATAAATACTAAATATTTATTATTATTAACTTTTTAGTTTTAATTATTTTTATTAATGAGAAGGTTTCTTGATAGAGATCACTGGCTTAGTTTAGATTTAGCTGGACTAAAGGTTAAGGGCAAGCATAAATATAGGGATTGCTTGATAGTGGAATTGTTCTATTAAACAAAGTAAAAAGTATCTTCACACATCTATTCTATTTTTAGCCTATGATACTCAGTCCTACAATGTGATACGTGGCAAACCTATCGCCAACAGGTCACTTATCTCGGGCAACGTTGTTGTATTAGAAAACTAGCAGCCCGTCCCAGCTTCGCACAGGTGGACAAACATCTATGTTACTATACATTATGAACCTCTCTTTTGAATCACTCTATCTATTAAAAAAACAACATCAAAATCCGTTATATAATTTTAAGCATACATAAGGACAGACTGATGAAAGCGACTTTGTTTCATACTATGTAGTGATGAAAAACATACATTCAGTGTTGACCCGGTTCCTATATTCAAGAAACGAGTCGTTTTGCTTACGAGTGGTTGCTTTTTGTACAAATAGTACAAAATCTAACTACAGTTGTTCGTTTTCTATTATTAACTCTTACACATTTTGTAAAACTATGAGCAACGCTTCGTTACTTTTAGGGAAACAACAAAAGGTTATACTGAGAGTTTACGGTTCATTGATAACCAGGCTTTAGTCAACTTGTCCGGTGTTTAAGTTACTACGCGACAGTGATAATTATAATAAAATATTTATATAAATTCTTTTCTATTTTATAGAATACAATAAGTTTTAGATTTAGTGCTCGCCAATGTCGTGTTCCAGATTACAAAATAACCCAGTAATCTAATTACGCAAGGCTTAAAACCCCCTCAACCCACCAATTAATAACGCACCAATAACCTCACCAGGATCGTGAGGTCTGGCACTCGATACTCTCTGCCTACCGCGCAAGGGACTTGGCGTGAAGATATGTATGTATGTATGTATGTACCAATAATGTCTTCTCTATCTATAAACACAACTATAAAAAATAGGCCTCGTAACTCGAATTTAAGCGAATCAAATATCTTACGTCCATTGTAAACCCCATGGCCTATGCGTTATGGTGGTAGGTATAAATTGAACAAATCAGTCGAAACTATTTTGTGAGGAATTCCATACACCATAACAAAATAATTAATAATTAAAAATTAACGAAGACGCTTTTATGTGTAGCTGAACAAACCAATATAACCCCCGCGTTGGTCCGGGCTCCTTTGTAGAATAGACCATCTGCCTTCCTTGCCAGGCAGCTCGTAAGAGGCGATCATAGGCTCACCGTCACTAACACCGTGACATCTGACTAGGTGGTAGAGTTTAGCAGCGACGCGCCCGGATTGGTACCACCGCTTTACCTATTCCTGCCGCCATAACGTCATGACGTGTTTCGATTCGGAGGATAAGGTAGCCCGTAAACTTTCTTTTGCTCGAGGCCTAACATCCTGGCCTCAGGTTGGCAACGCACCATTACCACCTTTGGTGTCTCTAGGCGGCGTGAATTTCTTAACAACCGTCTGCTTGTTTGCCTTCCAATATCATAAAAAAAATCTAAAAGTTCGAAAAAATTTAATGATTAAGAAAAAGACATTTTGTCGTATAAAACCATGCGCTGTTTCAATATTTTATACTAAGTTTACTGTTCTCCACATCTGTTTCATAAATTAATTTTAAAACAAAACCTGTCACCCCACGCTTTAATAACCAGGAACATAACAAAAAAATGTATCAACTTATGCGCAGTTTTATTGACAACAAAAATTTGAATAATGAAAAATCATTATTTTATATAATTAAAAATATTCTGTCTAGGTGTTTTTTAGGAATCCCATTTTTAATATGATTTCTAATATACTTAATGAAGTATGTTATATTCTATTATTGGCTCGGTGTAGGTGGATGTAGGTTCGAATCTTCTACTATCATAATCCGTTCAATAAAAGATATAAGGTTGCATTAAAGACACTTTATGAATTTATCTTTTAAAAGATAGTATTAAAAGATATTCAAGGTAATTTCAATGCTTTAAGGGGGTTGCGCTCCGAGATATACCTAAAAATTGCGTTTTTATTTTTCTACGCAGAACCAAAAGTAATTTTTAAGCGAAAATTGATACATATGTTCTATAATACCGTAAAAATATAATAAAAATAAAATTATGTAGTAGTTGTTTATATTAAAAGATATGTAATGATTTTTGTCAAATATTTTAAAAAATATGACTTACAAAATAGCACTTTTGAGGATTTTGATGGTTATATATACTCTTAACAATAGCTTATTACTTACACTAAGTTTCACCTTGGTGACTTTATTAGAACTAATTGAAAAACTCTTTTTTTATTTTTTTTCCGACTTGCACTAAAGACACTCGAGGGATTTTTACATATATTTAATAATGCAAATATTATTTACTGTAAATATTCACAATCCCCGACTTTACATTATTTAATCCACAATCTTTAAAAAACATAGTTTATATTAAAAAGTAAATATCCACTCAAATTATAACTTTTTACAGGATATTATATTATACACCACTTTTTCCAAAATCACCAAAATTATAATTATTGTTTGAGAGTTATTTTTTTTTATATTTTCGTTAACTACAAAAAAGTACTAGTTCGAGATTGGTGACTTTTCATTTTTAAGTTCACTAATGATATATCTACCATAAGGCGAGTTTTCACCCAAAGTGAAAATTAAAATATACAATACAAATACCATACAAATGACTTTTATTATGACTAGACTATTACGACAGCATGTTGTGTTAATTTCATCATTTTGCGGACATTTAAAAGCAACGTAATCTATAAATTTTACTTTACGTTTTTAAGTTGATTGATTTTTACGTTCCTGTTATCGCCTTTGAAGTCTAGTGGCCTGGTGTTTGAAGTGTAGTGGCGTTGACTACATGACGTCTCGAGTTCGATTCCTGGGTCGGGTAACTTAAAATGTATTTTTCAATCTAATTATCGTACTAACAAAAAAAATATCTGTATGCACGCGCTTAACTTCCGAACGACGGGACCGATGTGGCTAATTTTGGTTATGAATTAATTGTAGAAGTTCAGAGAAGGTTTAAAGGTAAAAGGCAAAGGGAAAACTGCGAAGAAACTAGGAAAAACATGATTTTAATTTTTCCCATACAAACAGAACGGAGGAAACGAAGTTAGCTGTGCGTTTAGTTTTCTAATAAAAACAGCTTCGAACAGGATAGGAAAAGGCCTGATTGGGGAAAGGTTAGCCACCTATCACATTGTGAGACTTTTGGCCAATCGTGGGTATACTGGTTATAACTCTACCTACCTGTTCGGGAATATGGGTGAAGAGATTACTTTAATGTGACTGTTCACCGCGATAACGACCACGTGCTTAAAATGTTTAACTTTCCCCCGAGAACTGTTTGAGACGCAAGGATAAAAAAATCTCAAAACTAACGAGTCTATGCTTAAACTCATTGAAATCAGTTCAGCAGTTTTAACATGACAAAAGAACGCTCTTTGCTTTGCTAATTTAAATAGGACTTTCTTTAAACGACCATTTTTTTATATACGCGTTAGTACCAAATATGTAACTAAAATTCCTTAACCCCAAAATTTAACTCAATCGTGACATCATTTCTAATTGAAGTAGTCCCCGGAAACCAATCTTGCTGCTTGCTTGCTGCGAAATCCACTGCTTTAAGGATGACCAGAGCATTTCGAGCTGTATGTCTTGGATCATTGTATACAAATTTGCTTAACACATGTTTGTGCTAATTCCAACTAGGGTTGCTAACCATACTTTTTCGAAAAGTATTATACTGTTTTAACAATCGAACAAAGAAAAAGGATACCATACTTGAACGAAGACATCAACCCTACTAATATTATAAATGCGAAAGTTTGTATGTTTGTTTAATACTCGTTCACGCAAAAACTGCTGAAGCGATTTTCATGAAATTTGCTACACACATAAAGGATAACTTGAATTAACATATAGGATAGTTTTTATCCTGAAATAATGTTCCTGTGGGACCATTGACCATGCGGGCAACAGCTAGTGTCAAATATTTAAAATTGACACTGAAACATTATGCAAGAGAGTGAGTGAGTGCGCGCGCAAAGCAATCCTAGATTGATTAAATTTAAAAAAATAAGAATTAATACTACTTGTACACTAACTTTTATAATTTGGGGATATGGGCGTGAAGATACTTAACTAATTATTTGTTCAAGAAATATGTATTCAAATCAATAAAGTAATGAAATACTGTTCATTTTCTAAAATACTGTTCATTTATCTTCCCAGATTTAAATATACTTTTTGTCATGGAAAAATAACTGGCAACCCTATTTCCAACCAACAATTTAATTACAAAAACGTGCCTGTTATGTCGTGATAATTGTAATCAAAAGTACGTGCAATGATCTAAGGCCTTACAGACTTCTGCTCTCCTGGTACTTCAGTTACATCCGCGTTAGCATGTCTGTACACTAGATTCAGAACTGAAGGGCTATGATCAGACATGGGCTGGCTCCATATATGGTTATTTGTGTAGTTATTCGATGTATGTTGGCTGGGTATGGTCGCTCGACTTGGCGGTGATACTATCGTGCCTCCAGATTTGTCAAAACTTACAACGTACGGGCAAATAAGCAATGCAACCGTCTACAGATGGAGCTGAATATATCAAATCAATAGCTGTTCGTTAGTCTCGCTAAAACTCGAGAACAGCTCAACCGATTTGGCTAAGTTTGGTTTTAAATTATTTGCACAAGTCCATGGAAGGTTCAAAAAATCAGACAAGAGGAAAAACTACGTCAGACATGGGCGTTAGCCTTGCATTAATTCCCAGAAAGCTCAAAATTTGCATAGACACCACTACTATGAAATTGTAAAAAGTCCCCACCGATCCCATGTCTGCAAACATTTTTATTCAAAGACAAAGGTTGCAAAAATGGGGTTATTGGATTTTTCAGCGAAACGGTTAGTTTTATGATAAAATATTTCAGACAAAAATTGTAGCTCATACAATTATCTACAAAAATTGTCCCTACCCTTTTTTTTCATAACACTAACCACTTTTGAGAAAAAACAAATACTCGGTAACTGACAGTCAAAAACTATTCGCTTGTTATGCGAAATGTAGACAGACACACATAATTTTTATTGTAATGTGATAGTTGTAACGAGGAGTTTGCATTTCTGCCATACCGGTACCGGTTTAACTACTTCCTTAGTACGTCATTACCTGAAAAAAATAAAAATTGGTATAAATTACAAGAACAATTTAAATAAAAAAAGTACAACACAACAACATAATCTTTACGCCAAACGCCTTGCAGGCAGGAGTATTGAGTGCCAAATGTTACCATTTCTAAGGACCCTCTTATCTCCTCTACACTCATTACTCTTTTCATACAAATACCTATTATGGTTTCGAAGACTCTTGTCTCCAACTACGAATAATACCCGAGCGATTTGGCCCTTGATTATCGACTTAAATTTCTTTAGGTATCATGAACTATCATTATTCGAACTTTAAGTGTTTGCCAATCATTCATCCGTCATTCTTAATACGTGGGCAAACCAACGCTTTCTCATTGTTTCACTAGTACTTTTTTTTCATTTCCTGCCTTACTTACTCTGATCTTACTGTTGCGAATGCGATTGACGAAAAACAAATTGTAAATATAATGAAATATCTGGAAATGACGATAATGATGTCAAAGTGCACGTGCACGAGGTACTTTTATTGCATTAAATAAATACGTCCTGTGTGGGCAAATTGACCGAGAGACCAAGTATTGTACGTATAACTCATCAAAGAGATTAAAAACCTTATTGACTTCGAACGCCTGAATGGACAGTTAACCCAGTTGATTGAAGATATTAGCAAACCCAGTGACGGGTTTAGAGACGTGCAATAATTATGTGATTTATCGATATCGATTTGCTTAAAAAATCAGATTTCCAGAAGTATGATTTAATTGTCGTGTTTTTGTAAGTAAACTGTCACATAATACTTCATAATTTACCAGGTTTGTAAATGGAAGTTAAATAAATTGGCAATGTAACAATAAAACGCGATTGCCTTTACTATTTTGACAGATATTAAAACAAACATCTGACTTGAATGATTTAGTGACTTTTGCCTAAAAAAAGAGTTTTGAAGAGATGAAAGTCAATCATGTGTTAGGTTCACTTTACATATATACCATGAAGCTAAATTACTATCGATGATTAAAAGTTAAAGGAGATCCTAAATGTTTCTAAATTTATTTAATACAAATTTTAACATTATAGAAATTTCTTCAAACAAATATACCTACAAAATCTTAGATAATTCGACATACAAAAATGAAAAACGGGTCCAGGGGTAAAAAAAGTTGTAAAAATCGTCTACGGTGAAAATATATCATTACATACCTAGTATAAAACAGTCACTTCCTCTGTCCCTGCGTCCCTATGTCCCTCTGTATACTAAAATCTATAAAACTACGCAACGGATTTTGATGCGTTTTTTTAATAGATAAAGTGATTGAAGAGGAAGGTTTATATGTATATTTCATAACCGTGCGAAGCGTTTTATACGAAGAAAAGCCAATCACAAAAAATGTCCTAAATTTACTTTGTACCTACTGTCTTACGGCCAATGTTAATAATTTATCTCTAAAGATGGATTCCAAGCAATCTAGATAGCTGCGTATCCGCCGGCCTATCCTATACCTAATTGCCATATGTATCCTGTCCACAGATATGTTATTGGCAAGCGATAACATAAAAATGGATCAAAATATCAATCTTGGACAGCAAGTTTTGGATTAGGATTGATTATTAATATTGGCCGTTTATCTATCAATATATTGTATACCAACAGCCATCACTAGCAGATACTTTATTTGCTAGTGATGGTAAACCATAGTGTGTTGTAACATACCACAAATGAATCAGCCGCAGGTTCACTAGGTCAGCCGGCTGCGGAAACCTGTTTGAGTACACAGGCACAAACAGTGTACAGTGTTTGACTGTCTATATGAATTTAGTGACTGTGATCGGGTATGATTGTTTAATAACCACCGCGTGAGTATCCTGAGTGTTAATTAATACCTACTCATTATTGTGACCATAATAAGACCCATTTCAAGAAACAACTATACAAATCTGTTAGATAAAAAGTAAATAATGAGTAAAAAAACGCACAGTAGTATTCAAAACCTCTTTAGAGTTTTTTTTTAATGTAATCACTTTATAACAGATCATGGTTGTAACTACCACCGGGTCAAAATTCAGAAATGTGATCACTTATTAAAATGTATCTTTTTTTTATCGCCTCTACGGTAATGTTGGCAACGACTACATGAGGTCCCTTATTCGATACCCGGGTTTAAAAAAAATCCACTAAAACAACGTTGCTCGGGATTGAATAAATGCCTGGTTGGCTGTAAGTTTGTTATATACCTAAAATCGTGGTTGTCCTGGTTGTGCCGCGTTAGGGACACGGGCGTGAAGATATTTTTATGTTTATATAAAGGTAAACCTATATCATTATAATTACAAAACAATTATTCTTCAATATTGGTAATAAGTAGAATCTTTTAGGGGCCAATTAAACCTATTTAAAGTTGCAGTTTACAGTTTTACTAGCTTTGCAGCTAAAATGATTTCTCTCTTTTGTTTTTGACATTGGCGTTAGCAATTGCTATATAATAAGGTTTTTTGTTACCCCTCTGGTAACTGATCTTAGCAGCTCTACCTCTCGTAGAGCTGCTAAGATCTTAGAATGGTTATTAAAAACGACCGTAAATAGGCGCTTTTACGACATAAAACCAGGCTCTCATTTCGCAAAAGCACTCAACCCAAGCTTCGAACACTTAAATGAAGTCTTATTTTCTTATTATGATTTTGCCAGGTATAAATCAAATGTATGAGACATAAATCCTAGTATACACTATTATCTAAGCTTAAATCATATATCATTTAATTTTCATCACAAAATAATATATCTTTGGAAGTATATAAAAGAGATGTTATTCCTGGACATATACCTACTTACTGCAATAGTAATAAATCTTTATGTATGTCTCACTTGTTGTAATAGTAATAAACATTTATTTATATGTATATCTACACTACAAGTTCTCAATAACAAAGATATAAATATAAAAGTAATGCACTTTGTAAATGAGCTTAGCTTTTACTAAGTACACATTGTTATAGAGAACATAGAAAAAACATACAGTCGAATTGAAAACTAGTTTGAGAGTTGGTTATAAAGAAAATGTTCATAAATATATTTTATAGAATCAGGCGTTACTTTGAGCAAATCTATTATAACAGATTTAGGACTAATTTCACCGGTCACATTAAAAACCGAGTTTAGTTATACTAATTTCAGTGTAAACGAACTCAATTATCGGTTGTGATCCCGTTCATAAGCTACTGCAAATTCTTTTTTGAATTTGACAAAATTCTTGTCCCCCATTTCCGGAGAATCTACTTACAACGTAAAATAATTAAATATTTCCAATAACCAAAATTTCATTGACAATAAAGTTGACATGATTGACACTCTTGACATTTAACTAAAATTAAATTCGACGGTGAAATCCAGCCGTAGAATTAGCATGTTTTTGGCACTGCCGCGCAACCCGTCTAACTGATGTGGCGGGAAAATTTTAGCATCTTCCTTTGTACTGTTTCTCGATGCAAATAGAGTTCTTATGATGTGTTTGTTAACATTAACTACTAGCATGCTAATGGTGGTAATTCTGCTGGCCATCAACTAAACTTATTTTAGGAATATCCCATCGTTTTCTAATGTAGTAAAAAAAAACATTTTAGATATATCAGAATAGTCCGGAAATATCAACTCATGACGTTTTTAACGTTTTGCGAGGAATAGATTAAGGCTGAGCGCATATTGTAGCTACGATAGTCTTAAGGAAGACTATTGCGATTTTTTAATGTTGCTAACCTCCCGGTTTTTACAACTTTGTGTGCCGAGCAAAGTGCTCAGACCGAGACATCATTATTTAGTTGGGTTGGACAATGCCAGCAACAAGGACTGTCTGTCGGGAGACCATACCGCGACTTGTTACTGCGTTCTGGTTACTTGATGGACTTGATCGAGGAGTAGTGGCTCGTCGCTCGGTATTAGGCGCTGGGCGGAAAAGAGTTCTTCCTCACTGTCCGCTGTTACCGGAGGCGACGGTGTAGTGTGGTGTTACGTGTGCTGTTGCTTTTTGTGTTCAGGTTGAAATGGAAGCTCGCGTTTGCGATCATTATCGGATCAGCGGGATCCGATAGTATGTGACAACATTGCGTTACAAGACTTACGAAAACTTGAACACTTCGAACAAATTTAGGCCCAAGAGTTTCCCTCAGGGAAAAGTTTAAAAAAATAAAAATTCTAACGGTGACTTCTCAATATATTTTTGAAAACTTGATATATGTCTATAAAAATATAAGTTTGTTTAAGAAAAATTGTGATGTACCTGCTGCAAACACAAGGAATAAAAACAATCTTGTTGTGCATAAGTCTCGTCTCCACAGAATCAGTTATTCTTTCATGGGCCAATGTATACGTTTTTACAATAAACTTCCCGAGCATATTAAAGACTTACCATTTCATAAATTTAAAAAATGTATTAAGATAAAGTTGTATGGTAAGGGTTATTATAAGATTTCAGAATATTTAGAAGACAGAAATGGTTGGGATTAATTGCTCCTCATGCCAATCTCTGCAAATTATTTGTGAATGTAATAAACTTTTGTAAATTAGATTTATAAGAAAAAAGACAACCCCCTGAGTTTCTTTCGCCGGATCTTCTCAGTGAGTGGCCGCGTTCCGATCCGGTGGTAGTTTTTAGAATTATATAGACGCGTTACAAGAATCTGTATATGGATCTACGTATTAAAAGCTATTTTGAATTTGAATTTGAATTTGAAAGCGTCCCATAAACAAAATAATCTAATACCCACAGAAATTACACCGACAAGTCTGTCTAACGATTGTCGGCTTATCTTATATACTTATGCCGGGGTTAGCAGTCACAAACTCGTGACTATGATGTGCGTTGAGCCTGTAGAAATGTCATGTACAAACAACTGACCACACTTAACTTGTCTTTCTATTACTACCGTTAAAATATGATAGCCATAACTTAAAATTAGTTTAGGGAGTATGTAGCAATATTACCTCCAATGGATGATCTATATATAAATACGTGATGGCAAAACTTTGGGCCCCTTTTTACGAAAATTGCGCGGACGGAGGAGCATAAAATTTGGCACACTTATAGTTTATGTGTAGGAGAAGTGCAGAACGCTAATATTTTTCAATAATAATGCTT
>NJDC01001380.1:90992-132570 GCA_002245475.1 Calephelis virginiensis
AGGTACACTATTATCTAAGCTTAAATCATATATCATTTAATTTTCATCACAAAATAATATATCTTTGGAAGTATATAAAAGAGTTGTTATTCCTGGACATATACCTACTTACTGCAATAGTAATAAATCTTTATTTATGTCTCACTTGTTGTAATAGTAATAAACATTTATTTATATATCTACAATACAAGTTCTCAATAACAAAGATATAAATATAAAAGTAATGCACTTTGTAAACGAGCTTAGCTTTTGCTAAGTTGCTCATTGTTATAGAGAACATAGAAAAAACATACAGTCGAATTGAAAATTAGTTTGAGAGTTGGTTATAAAGAAAATGTTCATAAATATATTTTATAGAATCAGACATTACTTTGAGCAAATCTATCATTACAGATTTAGGACTAATTTCACCGGTCACATTAAAAACCGAGTTTAGTAATACTAATTTCAGTGTAAATGAGCTCAATTATCGGTTGTGATCCCGTTCATAAGCTACTGCAAATTCTTTTTTGAATTTGACAAAATTCTTATCCCCCATTTCCCGATAATCTACTTATAACGTAAAACAATTTAGGTAATAATAAAATATTTCCAATAACCAAAATTTCATTGACAATAAAGTTGACATGATTGACACTCTTGACATTTAACTAAACTTAAATTCGACGGTGAAATCCAGCCGTAGAATTAGCATCTTTTTGGCATTACCGCGCAACCCGTGTACCTAACTGATGTGACGGGAAAATTTTAGCATCTTCCTTTGTACTGTTTCTCGATGCAAATAGAGTTCTTATGATGTGTATGTTAACATTAATTACTAGCATGCTAATGGTGGTAATTCTGCTGGCCACCAACTAAACTTATTTTAGGAATATGCTATGGTTTTCCAATGTAGTAAAAAAGAAAAAAACATTTTAGATATATCAGAATAGTCCGGAAAATAAAATATTTCCTCATGACGTTTTTAACGTTTTGCGAGGAATAGATTAAGGCTGAGCGCATATTGTAGCTACGATAGTCTTAAGGAAGACTATTGCGATTTTTTTAATGTTGCTAACCTCCCGGTTTTTACAACTTCACCGGGCTTTGTGTGCCGAGCAAAGTGCTCAGACCGAGACATCATTATTTAGTTGGGTTGGACAATGCCAGCAACAAGGACTGTCTCTCGGGAGACCATACCACGATTTGGTGATGCGTTCTGGTTACTTGATGTACTTGATCGATGAGTAGTGGCCCGGCGCCTAACGCCGAGCGGAAAAGAGTTCTTCCTCACTGTCCGCTGTTACCGGAGGCGACGGTGTAGTGTGGTGTTACGAGTGCAGTTGCTTTTTGTGTTCAGGTTGAAATGGAAGCTCGCTTTTGCGATCATTATCGGATCAGCGGGATCCGCTAATATGTGACAACATTGCGTTACAAGACTTACGAAAACTTGAACACTTCGAACAAAGCGTCCCATAAACAAAATTATCTAATAGCTACAGAAACTACACCGACAAGTCTGTCTAACGATTGTCGGCTTATCTTATATACTTATGCCGGGGTTAACAGTCACAAACTCGTGACTATGAAATGAAGAAATGTCATGTACAAAAAACTGACCACACTTAACTTGTCTTTCTATTACTACCGTTAGAATATGATAGCCATAACTTAAAATTAGTTTAGGGAGTATGTAGCAATATTACCTCCAATGGATGATCTATACTCGTATATAAATACTTGATGGCAAAACTTTGGACCCCTTTTTGCGAAAATTGCGCGGACGGAGGAGCATAAAATTTGGCACACTTATAGTTTATGTATAGGAGAAGTGCAGAATGCTAATATTTTTCAATAATAATGCTTTCAAAGTACATTAAATCAATGTATAATGCTTTTAGAGTACATTAAATCACTGTATAATGCTTTTAAAGTACATTAACCACACTACCACGCAGTTGACACACACAAACAAATAGATTGATGATAACGGTAAAAGATCACAGATGGCGCACCATACAGTTTGGAAACAAAGTAGTTGGTGTTGAGAAATGAAGATGGCGCTCTTATCAACAATATATTAAAATGTATTATGGTTGAATTTCGACCAACGGGCGACCACTAGTCCATTTAAATGGGTTATCCGTTTGACACGAAAACGGAGCGAACATAGTACAATTTTAGACAAACTGGCATACTCAATTAAAACATTACAGACTATTTTAGATAGTTTTCTTAGAATCCTCACAACATACTTATTACGCTCTAATATCATTACCAATGTAGGTCTCTTGGACTGCGGCTAATTACCAATATAACACTAATTGCTGCAGATATAAGCATCAGTTTTGTTTGACTGTAATTTACTGTACATCACACCCACATTTCGACCTCAGAATTGGTACAACTCAATTGAAGACACTAACACGTGCATACTCGTAGTAGGTGTCGTTTTACGATCAATATTAATAACATATCTAAGATAAGAGATAGATATTTTAGATCAGGCAACCACTGTTAAAGTTTAATCTTTGTTTTGCTATATTTCTAGCTTGTTCTAAACAAAATGCAACAGCTAGACCAATTGTGCTAATTCTTTTTTTTGTTGTGTTGGTTATTGCCAGAAGAAGGTATAATATACAGATACAACTATCTTAGCAACAAAACTATAGTAGGATTATTATTAATAGCTTACATGAAGATAGTAATAATCGCCCTTAGAAGATTAGCAATGTAGCCACTTCGGTTAGAAAAAAGACGCTCTCAAAATGTACGTAATATTAAGGCACAGAAAAATAACAAAAATTAATGAAGTCAATTAATAACTTAAAAATAACATAAAAACGAATTCAGACCCTTTTCATTTGGAGTCGGTTAATTTAACCATTGGATGTAAGAAAACGGATTAGATTGCGTTAAATACATAAAAAAATAAAATAACTATTAATTAAATAATTATTAGAATTATTTTATTTTTAATGTAAGTTTTAATCATAATTAAATCATTTAAAATTAAATAACAATAAGGATATATTTAAAATTCGATTCGAAATATTATAATAAAGATAAATGCTTACTTACTTAATAAAGTAAGAAATAAACAAAATCTCTTTGTTTCTCATTGCAAAAAAAGTTACTTTGTTACACACAACATATTTTGTTACTTTTAAATACTAACCAATTTTTTCGTCTTACAAAATTAATAAAAAACCTGTTTTTTTTGGTTTTGATTTTTTGGGTAACATTATTTCTTGTAGTTCCTGAACTACAATAAATAATTTCTATAAATTTTAAAGAAAGAAAAAATTTCGCCCCAGACAGGATTTGAACCTGTAACCTTTCGTCTCAAGCCGACGAATCCATTCTAAAATGTGAATTTCATCTGTAATGATGAACTCATTTGGTGGGTACTCAGAATTGTGTATCTATAGGACATAACTACCCGCGTTAACGGGTTAGAAAGGAATTAAAAATTTCGCCACGGGACTTGAATCCTCAGTAGCTCAATTGGTTAGAGCATTCGTCGGCTTGAGACGAAAGGTTACAGGTTCAAATCCTGTCTGGGGCGAAATATTTTCTTTCTTTAAAATTTATAGAAATCTATCCCAAGCACAGGGCAAGTGCTAAAATAAGAATACTTTACAAGAAATAATGTTCCCCAAAAAATCTTAATTATTTAATTTACATTCTTTGGGGTAATAAAATATTAATTACGGTATGATTGGTTAAAGGATACCAGTGTAATTAGCCATTTCCCGATTTTAGTTAACGTCTGGTACCATTTGATGTTTTGCCTAGTAACTCATGAGAGGCAAGCATACATTAAATATGTCAAACAACGGGATTACTTATGGCAGAAGTGCAGCTACTTGGGGATAGGATCCCGGCCGGAATAGGTAAGGCCGTAGGGAGCCAGTGCCTTCCTAACCTACGTCGACCTACACAGAGCTGATAATATAATAAAACATATTTCATAATAAATTTAGTATCTTGCTAACTACATAATAGCTTACACCGTGACATCTGACTAAGTGATAGAGTTTCACAGCGACTCGCCCGGATTGGTACCACCGTCTTACCTATTCCTGCCGCCATAACGTCAGCACTTGCTGTTGACGTGTTCCGGTTCGGAGGATAAGGTAGTCGGTAAACTTACTTTGCTCTGGGCTTAACATCCCGGCCTCAGGTTGGCAACGCACCATTACCAATTTTGGTGTCTCTAGGCGTCGTGAATTTCTTACCCTCAGGAATTCCGTCTGCTTGTTTGATTTCCAATATCATAAAAAAAAGTGTAGTAGTTACGGATACTCTGAAACACAGACATACAAACATATTAAGGTGCAGCTTCACCACTGACTTGTGGTTTTTCAGATTACTCCACATCTATATGTAACTGAAACACTATAATCTAATGATATAACCTTCACGGTTGAGCTGCTATGGTTTTTGCGTGGCCGATTGATCGTTGGATTTCGTACAAGGAGTCTACGGTTCGATGCCCGTCGCGTCATCGGAACAGTTAGGGCGACCTCTGTTGTCCGCTATCGGTCTCCGTACATATTTAATAATATATTTATCTAAACTATTAAAAATAAATAACTTAAATTTTTCACACTCAGAAATAATATTTACAAACATTTTTAATACCCACAAAATAGTATATAAGCAATGGAATTCCAAGAATGCTAAATTAGAACACCACTCATTCTTCACCAATTTTAATGACACAGTTAAAATTTTAGTAAAAACCACTGTCCTTTTATTAGTAAAGTAGCAGTTATAATCGATCTATCGTTTTTCCTGTGATCCTATTGGACTAAGAACTCACGGAGCGGTTTTTAACCGCGCGGTTTTATTTCAAAACTCACGAGACCGCTAATTTGTGCGGTCACACAGCCGCCGCGGTTAAAATCATCACTCCCAAACTTGTAAGATTCTACGGGCGGGATACCGCTGCCGCGGAAACCGCAAACGACAGTGGACGCTGCGGGTGTAAAACGCATCGTAATATTTGCTCGCACTTTTTGCATATAAATCTACATTCTACGAACGTACGCCAACAGGTGCGAGTAAAAACCGCTCCGTGAGTTCTTAGGCTTAAGAAAGAGCTTCAAAAAATATTTGTGCCTAAATGTGTCCCAGTATTGAAACTAATTATAATTGGTCTAGTAGTTTCAATGTAACAAGCATAATAATAACTGATAAATTTAAAAACTATTTAGGCATCCGAAGCATTCTTATTTATTTATAAAATCTATGTATATCTTCCATGAGAAAGAGTCTATTCACGTATACATTCTGCTGCATATGTTACTCATTTTCTATTCATGCTGTAAAGTTATGGAACTCACCCTCTAGTGAAATTCGTGAATATGAAACCCTTGTTTCTTTCAAAATATATTGAAAGGAACATTTTCTTAGGGTTAATCTTCTTTTAGGAAGTTATATTTTAGTATGTTTAATATTTTGTATGTATATGTCGTTATATTCAGCATAGTTTTATACACGGAGTCTACTTATTTCATTTATTTGAAGCAATTTCTTTCATTAGAGACAAGGTGGGATTTGTACTTATGTTTTTTTTATAATTTCTTTTGTGTACAATAAAGAGTTAATAAAAAAAATAGTAGAAAAACACTACAAACTTTTAAAACTTTATAAGTATCTAGATGTGGCCGCAGCTTTGCTAGCAAATTATTTTTCCCCCTGACTTGAAGGTCCAGAGTACAAAGTGGTCTATGTCACTTTGTAACCTCGAAACTTCACAAACATTCTGCCTTATTTTTTTATGCGATAGGTCAGCGAACAAGCGCACGGCTCTCCTGATGTTAAGAGACACCATAGATGTTATAGGTGTGTCGCTGTCCTGCGGCCGGGACGTCAGGCCTATTGTATAAGTCTACCGGCTACCCTCCGGACCGAAACACGAAATCATTATGGCGCAGGAATAGGTAAGGCGGTGGCATCCTACTATCCTACTAATATAAATATTATAAATGCGAATATTTGTATACATATTAGTTGTTTGTTTGTTACTTCTTCACGCAATAACTGCTAAACCTGGAATTTGGCACACACAGAAAGAGTAACTTCGATTAACACACAGAATAGTTTTTATTCCGAAAAAAAAATCCTGTGGGACCGCCCAGAGGATTTTTAACCACGCGGGCAACGCTGCGGACAAGACCTAGTTTACAATATTAATATACACAGATATTTTTTGTGTTACAAAGAAAGCAGAAAAAAGTTATGAAGTCTTATTAAAGAAGCCTTACATTTGTGCTCCATCCGGGAAATTGTACCGGAGCATGAACCGTTATACAGTCATTGTGTTTCGGTTTAGAGGGTATGAGGGCCATTTCTACTGACACATACCGCTACCCTCATAAGTAGTAATTTAGTAATAATTGCTTACTATGACCATATACGTATATTTCTATGACTATGACTTCATCTGTTTATTATTGTACACTAGGTATGGTCTAGCGGTCCGGTGTCAGACTTGATTCTTTGAGGTCCCGGGTTCAATCCCCAGGTCGGGCAACAAAAATAGAAAATGTGTATTTTTAATTTTCTAGTAAAAATAATGTTACTAAATGATATGTGCCGGGTTGGCGATAGGCTTGCCACCTATCACATTGTGGGACTTAGTATCTTCGGTTAGTCGTGGGTGTCCTGGTTATGCCTGTTGCCTACCTCATTGGGGATATAGTGACATAGTTTTTTTATTGTACACTAACTCGCTGTACTTTGTACCGCTCGCCTCGTTCCATGTAATTTATTTATCTCCATGTTTAATATGATTACCACTTAAAGCAGTTATTCTGGTAATCGAGACTGACCGGATCCAAAAAATATAATTTAGCCGGCCATGCAGTTTTCGAGTTACAACAGAGGTTACAAACTTATTAGTCAATAAAATAAAAATGTAAACGGCGAGCTTATCTTATAGAGTTTTTTTTTAAACAGATGAGGTTTAGGAAAATGTTGAGATTAATTAAGACTTGGCCGTATTAATAACCTATGCTGTTTGAATTGGTCTAAAGAAATTCCTTATACCTATATGGTTATCGGTCGGGCATTGGACTTGATTTTATGAGGTCCTGGGTTTGACCGCCAGGTCAGCAACAAGAAAATGTGTCTCATTTTTTTATAAAAACGACGTTGCCTGGGATTGGTATGTCTCGGTTCGCGATAGGCTTGCCACCTATCATATCTTGGGTCTTAGTGTCGGCTAGTTATGGGTGCTCTGGTTCTACCTCTATACCTTATAATAAATCTAATCCATAGCCCTTATCTGCTTTGTATTTCAGCCCTACAATATCAAAACAAGCTCATCATTTGCGACTATCGTAACTAGGCCCATTGTACTTCTTTCAATTTAAGTTTTCTCGGGATGTCGTCATCATAGAATAGATTTTTATACATTTTGGTTAAGTGGTAGAGTTTCGCAACGACTGGCCCGGATTGGTACCACAGCTTTACCTATTCCTGCCGCCATAACGTCAGTGCTTGCCGTGAACGGGTGCCGGTTCGGAAGATAAGGTAGCCGGTATACTTACTTTTGTCACAGAATATATAATAGTACTACGTACTTTTGTTCGAAGCCTAACATCCCGACCTCTGATTGACAACGCACCATTACCACCTTTGTTGTCTAGGCGACGTGAATTTCTTATCATCAGGAAATCCGTCTGTTTGTTTGTCTTCCAATATCATAAAAAACCCACTTAGGGGATTGATTTTTAAAGAAAACTAGCCTGTATTTGATGTCGGGTCTCTAACTTTTTATATCAAATTTCAGTAAAATCAGTGCAGTTGTAGACCCGTGAAAGACAGACACACAGACTTTCGCATGTATAATAAACTAGCGGCCCACCCCGGCTTCGCATGGTTATGAAATATTCATATAAACCTTCCACTTCTATCACTTTAACTATTTAAAAAACCGCATTAAAATCCGTTGCGTAGTTTTAAAGATTTAAGCATACAAAGGGACATAGGGGCAGAAGAAGCGACTTTTATACTATGGAGTGAAAATATGGATGGGAATGATATAATATGTTGGAAGATGATTTAATTTGAATTTAAAAATTAAAATAAAATTTAATGAATTTAATTATCGCCTCTGTGGTCTAGCGGTTCAGGTGTTGGACTTGACTGCATGAGGTCCCGGGTTCGAATCCCTGGTCGGGAAACAAAGCAAAAATTTGATGTTTCCAATTTTCTAATAAAAAAATGTTGCTCGGGGTTGGATATGTGCCCGGTTGGCGATAGGCTTGCCACCTATCACATTGTGGGACTAAATGTATTCGGCTAGTCGTGGGTCGTAGTCGGCCCTGGTTGTGCCTCTGCCTACCGCTTCGGGGATATGGCCGTGAAAATACTGACGATGACTTGAAAATAGGGTCTAAAATTAAAAAAAACAGCTAGCTAACCAACGTCATTTATGTATAGTATAGTTATTGTTAAGTATTTATTTCTTGTATTTTACATTCTATTTATTGTAATATGATACGGTTGGGTTAGCATGTCTCTGAACAAAGCCCCTTCAAAACATAAGATTAAAAAAAAAGAGTTAAAAGTTTTTCACGTGACTTATTAACGTTTTCTGCGGTGAGTTTTGGCGCCCTCGAAAGAAAAGATGGTCGAAGATTTTTCATAATTATTGAATTTCGTGTTTATATTGAGTGAAATTAGTAAAATTTGGTGGCATTTTGTACACTTTTGTTCAGTGAAAGTGTACAAATAAAATAATCATGAAGAAATTAGCGTATCGTGTATTATCTCGTTGCCACCAAATCTCACTATATGATCTTGAGTAATAAGGCTACCGCTTTACCTAAGACCCTGACATGACTTAATAACCGATTTTGGTAAATTTGATGCAAATTTCGACATGACTAATGGCAAATTACTAACATGAATGCCAAGAACTAAAGAAAGAAGAAGAACGTTTCCTGCGGAACCCCAAATTATCAAACACTAGAGATTCAGTGACCGATTTCCACTAAATCACTGCACGAGACGGATGCAATCGTGATTTTCGTGGTTTTTGTTGTTTGCCCCAGAAACACGAATCGTATTATAATTGTGATGGCTTCTGTATTTTTACACTATTTTACAGACGAAGTAAACAAAAACTCTGTAAACAAACTAGCTGTTACGCGCGGCTTCGCTCGCGATCAATTGAGATGTACGCTATCTACTACTATCTTTCAAGTTAGGTCAAACTGCACACGGTGTGTAAATTTGATCGAAATCGGTTAGGAGTCCATCGCGGACAAACAACGTGACACTTAATTTACATATCTTAAGATATATTATAATAAATAGGATTAAAGAAATGAATAAGTGGAGGTTAGATAGCGGATCCATTTTCTTGATGATAGTGTTGTTACATCCCTTTTTTATGATATTGGAAGGCAAACAACCTAGACACACCAAAGGTGGTAATGGTGCCTTGACAACCTGAGTCCGGGATGTCAGGCCTCGAACAAAAGTAAGTTTACCGGCTACCTTACCCACCGAACCGGAACACGTCATGACGTTATGGCGGCAGGAATAGGTAAGGCGGTAGTACAAAACCGGGTGAGTCGCTGCGAAAATCTACCACCTAGTAGGATGTCACGGGGTTAGTGACGGTAAACATATGTTCGCTTTTTACGAGCTGCCTGGCAGGAAAGCGGTCTATTTTGTATAGGAGCACGGACCAACACGGACAAATATGATAGAAGGAATTAATAAGTGGTGGTTAGACAGCGGATCCTCTATCTGTATAGTAGGGTTATTACATCCCTACACAAATACGATTATCTATACATTAAAATGACGTACTTTGTGTAAGTTTTCGGAATATTTGTTAATAGTCTGTAGGATGTTAGGTCGTGGTTCGGACAATGATGTTGCGTCATATGACATATCAATGGCCGGATTGGTTACCAGCGTCGGGGCCATCTGTTTTTACAGAGGTTATATCAACGACAGCTATATAGGTACGTCCCGATTAAAATTAAGTGCTAATTCTGTAGGTAATTGAATGTGATAACCCCATCGCTACGTTAAACTTAAAATTTCAATAATCTCTGACAAACCCTAAATATAACCCAAAAACCATCTCGATCACATCAGCTTTTAAACAGAAATTCGCTCCGAAATCGCTCCATCTGTTCAAATGTTATGAAACAGACAAACACAAACACACAGACGAAGCAAACTTACAAGATACTTCTTTTTCTGTCGGCTCCTCAAAAATTCGCAACCAAATCCTTTTTTTTTAACGCAATAAAAAGCAACCATAACGATTTCATAATGATGAGAAAGAACACAAGTATAGTTAATGGTGTGTTCCCAACCTGAAATGAAATGAAATTATTTTATTTGCGGAATCTGTTTGTTATGAAGTTGAAATACTAGCAGAACAGTTTACTTTAAGATTAACGACTAACTTTCTCGTCTCAACAGAATCAGTTATTCTTTCTTAGGCCAATGTATACGTTTTTACAATAAAAAAGACTTACCATTTAATACATTTAAAAAATATATTAAGATTAAGTTGTATGGTAAGGGTTATTATAAGACTTCAGAATATTTAGAAGACAGAAATGCTTGGGATTAATTGCTCCTCATACCAATCTCTACAATTTATTTGTAAATGTAATAAAGTTTTGTAAATTACATTTATAAGAATAAAAGACAAGCCCGCTAAGTTTTTTTCGCCGGATCTTCTCAGTGAGTGGCCACGTTCCGATCCGGTGGTAATTTTTAGAAGTATATAGACGCGTTACAAGAATCTTTATATAGATCTACTTAATTAAAGCTAATTTGAATTTAACTTAGGTAGTACTTTTGAAATCGGCATATGACATTAACAAACAGCGTTGTGGTAGTTGCAGTTGCAAGCCTACGACCGAACCTCCCATTTTTATTCTATGACAGAAATAACGAAATCCTAGATGACTTCAATTATTTCAAACTGATATTTTTTCCAGGCAAAGGTAATTTTATACAAGGCCCAAAAATGGCCTTCATGCTATTGGACAATAGACCATAAAAGGAAAATATTAATAACCTATTCTAAGATTAAAGATCGTGCTATTTTAGATCACTTGCCAAGTAACCGTTGTTATTTTTCAATCTATACTAATATTATAAAGGTGAAAAGTTTGTTTGTTTGAACGCGCTAATTTCGGGAACTACTAGTCCAATATAAAAAATATTTTAATGTTTGATAGCCCATTCATCAAGGAAGGTTATAGGCTATATATTTATATATACCATCACACTAATTATTCCTCGCGGACGAAGTCGCGGGCAGAAGCTAGTATTTAATAAAAACATCTTAGCAACATATAGCTAGAAGGTATCTAAAGATAGGTTACTTATATTTGCCATACGTCAATATAATGTTTTTCCGCCAGATTCTCCCTACATTAATTGACATTTAAAACTTTTGTTTTGACCTTATCTACTGTATGAATGATTGTATAATACATACAAAACAATAAATTCATATTGTGCACTAAATACAAAGCTATCAAAAAGCAAACTACACAAAAATATTATTAAAAATGTGCTTTTTCTCACTGAAATCTTTTATTCAAATAAAACAATTGCAGAAACCTAAACAATATAACGTTTCTCACATTTATACCAAAATCACGACTGATACTCTGAAGGTACGTGGAGTACAAATCGTGAAAGGTCATTGGTTACCTTCGGCCTTGTACCACTATGCCTTTCCCACTCTCGTTTTCAAATAAGACATACCATGGTCTAGTAGTTTGGTAACTACGGATAAATCTGACATTTACTTACGGTTTTTTGTATGATCGTATAAATGAGAATTTAAACGAAACAACGTGATGTGTATGGAACGAGATTTTCCCGGGTGGAACGAAGTTCGTACTATGTTGGTACTCGAAGGTATGTTGGTAAATAACAAAAACGGAAAGCCCAGAAACAATAGCTTGTTTCGAATGATTACGAATACTACTTTACGGGCAGTTACTTTACTCTTTGTACTTCTCTTCTCTTCTTCTTCCATAACGTTATTAAGTATCTGCTTTACGTATTCGTTTGTTTTATATCGATGACAAACAAGCAGCCTGCCGTCGACAATAAAAACCGTTGCCTGTAAACACCAAAACAAAACCATAGATGATAGATCTAACTGAGGCTTAGCTGTCCATATTTATAATTCGACAAATCCGACACTAATGTAACTCAAAGGTTATAATAATATACCTAAACAGGACCTATATTACAAAAAAATACGTTGAATTTTTAGTACTGTTTACCTTCGTTTGCACTTAGTAATTACTTGCCAATAAAATAACTATTCTTATACTTGTCACTGCTATCTCCGTTTACGTAACTTCAAAACATTTTAAGAGTAAATTAACACATTAGGTATTTTCCAAATGTATCATCTTGAGATACTAAACGATACATCAACAAGGAAAATATAGTAGTACTTTTGGCTTCATAAATTTTGCGATGTTTTTGTTATGGTCAAGCAAAACATGTCTCAAAACAAACAATAACATCAAGCAACACTTAGCAGAAATATACCTACGTCATGCTTGTGAATACAGAAAAAAAAAGATAATTGTGAATACAGAGATATCAAAATAGTAGCAGGCAAAAAAAAGACAAAGAAAAACATTTTTGACATTTATTTTTTTTATATTTGAAAAATAACACTATTAATTGAAACAGTATATGTTTCAATTAATAGATACATTTTTTTAAATTATGAAATAATATTAGTCAACCAGATTCGCCTTTACAGCATTTTCAAGCCTATGTTAACTTGTATTTTTTTAAATATACTAGCTGTTCTCGCGAACTTCGCTCTGCCCGTGTTGTTTGTATGGAAAAACATTAAAATGTTGTTTTTCCCAGTTTCTTCACAATCGAACAGGATAAAAGTATCTTATGTCCTTCTCTCGGTTCTAAGCTACCACCCCATCGATTTCTAATCGGTTCAGCTGCCACTGAACTTACCACTTACTTTTATATACATAGAACATGTGAAACAGTATAAATGTATTTTCACATATATAAGAAAATACACAATGGAGTTTCACCAAGTGCCAAGGAGGGAAATAATTCACTATTTATGTGTCGGTCTGTATCTTGGCCGCCCAATCTATTGCACTGGCCGTTACGAAATTTAGCTGATAAGTACTTCATGTTCCAAGGAAGGTTATAAGTTACTTTTTTCAGCTCACTATCGGGGTTCCCTTAGGAGAGAAGTAAAAGTTAAAATGTAACTATATAATGGCCGTAATTTATTAACGCTTAATTAATTAATTTATTCGTTTTTTTATTTGTATTATGTGTTCGAGAAATTATCCCGGATTTTTTTTAAAGAGTATAATAATATCATAATACTGAATGGAGTATAAAGTATCTTCATGCCTGTACCTATTAACTAGGCTAGGTAGGGCTAGGTAGAAATAAAACCAGCCACCACCACTGCAAACCACAACCAACACCAGCATAATTACCACGATTAGCCGAAGGTATATAGTCCCACAACGTGATAGGTGGCAAACCTATCACCAACCGGGCACTTACCTAAACTCGGGCAACATTATTTTATTAGAAAATTTAAAACATACACTTTGCATTGCCCAATCGGGGAATCAAATTCGGAACCACATATAGTTAACGCAAGACTTATATTAGGACATGCGATATTTTGTATATTATTTTGTGTTTGTTAGTTCTGCGTAGATGAAGCCGCCGACAACAATTAGTCGTATAATAATCATACATATTCATTCAACAATTTAACATACATTTTAAGTGTTTAAAACTTTAATACTGTGGTTTAATTATTTTTCAGTACCGACAGTTGATACGAACGGAGCTACGGATAAAAAGTTGAATTTGCATGAAATGAATTAGAATGGATAACAATCTACATAAGTCACGGTGATGGTGTAACTACTACGGTAAATAAAACGGGTTAAAGATGAGTTGGGCAGTTCAAACACGGTTCAACTTTAACGAACTATTCACTACGGTTTGTAATATTTAACTTCTAGTAAAGGTTGCGTAAAAACTGACAGAATTAGTAAGTACTAGCCGACCCGGGGATACTTCGTATTGGTTGACATTCCAGCTACTAAAAGATTGTATGGAAAAAGTTTTGATTTTCCCGTTTTCCTGCAACTTTACGGGTTTTTTTCTAATATATCTTTAACCTAATATAATTTCTATAATCTGACAATAATTAACACGAAAAATATAGCAATATTGGTCTATTCGTCCAGGCGTTATGCGATGACCACACGAAATTTAGTGAAATCTAATTTAGTGAAATTTATACGCACATATTTAAAAAAAATGCATTCAAACATAAGCTATTTGTAAATTGATAGAAGAAGGCGTTACTTTCCATTTCCATACTTAAATCCAAATAAAACTATTTAATTTGCAATTTCCCGCCAAAAAATGTATACATATTATGTCGTGACAAAACAACAAAACAACTTTGAATAGTATATACTATATAATATACTAATGTTACAAATTCAAAAGGATGATTTTAATGAATATGGATATGCATCTAACGTTAAAGACCCAGGTTTCTGTCTCTATTGCGACGTGTAAGCAGAATGAACAAACATACTCACGTTTAGTGCTGTATCTCATAAGCCGTGATAGCTAGAAAGCTGAAATTTTCACTAATGGTGTATATCCGTTGCCGCTATAACAACAAATACTATAAATTTAAAAAAGGAAAATATTACGGGTGGTCTCCATACAATAAACTTGTATTTTTTCGTATTTTTTGCTCAAGATTAAAAATGGTAACAGGGAGACGCTTCAAATTTTCACAGAATATTTACTTTTATAATGGTAACATACATGTAAAATTATTTATTTCTTCCATTCTTCAACGCTATAGCTGGTTCCAAATAATTTGTAATAAAATAATTTGTGTAATATAGGACTATAATGGGGATGAAAGTTTGTATGAAAATCTTTCCGGAGCTAAAGAAGTCGCGGGAAACCTGCTGGTTTAAATATAAACCAAAGTGTTGTAGATCACGCGATCAGATTTCTGCGGAAGTGCACACAATAGACATGATTGACCTCGGGGCATAGATATTATGTCGAAACTGTCATCGTAGAGAAACAGCCATGTTATATCAAAAAATATTAAACTGACCTAACTCTTCAAGGACTGTAACATTATGCGATATTAAGCATAGGATAATTAGACTCGACTGAATATCGCATAATAAAAGTAAGCAGCCTGTCTTAGGGTGGCATTCCACTTATTAAAGATGTTTGTCCAATGTGCCTTTCATCAAAGATCTTGGACAACTTCATACAAGTTACTAGTAGCTTCGAAATTTATCAAAATCCTTTCTAGCTTGATAAGCATCAAAGATTTTGACATCTTAGTGATTGATTAAGTGTTGCATATTTATATGGAGAAAAATATGCTAAACTATGTTTCTAAAGGCACATTGGACGAAGATCCTTGAAAAGTAGAATGCCACACCTGAGGCTTGGTCTTAGTAAAATCGTCTGAAAACAGGCAGACATTTGCTTGATTAACATTTAGATGTATGCATTTCCGGGTCTGAGTTTTAATTAAATTTATTCTGTGGCAAAATAGCACCCATAACAAAAGCATATAATTTGCTTTCTTTGGGATTAGATTTAACCTGTGGAGCTTGTCTTTGGGATATTTATTAATTAATTAATTTATACTCTAACGTTACAAGTGTGTATTTTATTAAAATCAACTATTAAAAGTAACATTTAACAATAAATAAGCAGAAAAAATTTGTGATAAAAAATAGCTGTTGTTTATTATTGCCAACGCCACTTCTATGGAAAGATTATAGAAGCCTTTACATAAATTTAAAAGTACACTACCCTCTTATCATAATACGACATTGACGAGCACTAACGCTATGGCGAAGAATTAGATAAAATAGTGCGAATCGTCGCAAAACTCGTCTTCCTAGTGATATTAGAAGAAGATAATCTCAAAACTAAAAAATCAACAAACCCTGATAAAAGTTATCCGTAATGTACCTAAGAACGCAATCTACACAAAAAAGACGAGTTGCACTCCGGGAGTGCCGGCAAAAGTGAAAACTTGAATATTAACGTTGTGCATTTTTGATATTTTGGAATGGTTAGGGAACAATTTTGCATGAACTGCTTAAATTATCAGTATGAAAGTACTATCATTTGTGCACAAATATTATTTCGCTAAAATAAGACCACGTGACGGCTAGGGGCGTCGTCATATTATCTGTACATCGAACATTGCTCGTCTACACATAAAGCTTATTTTCAAGATGGAACAAATAGACCAATGTTTGTTGATATTATACGTATCTGCTATCTGTGAGAATGTAATGGTAGGTATATTGCGGCGCATTATCCATTGCGCATCCTATACTCTGCGGAAATATCTAAGCAATACAGAAACAGCAATGAATCTACGTTTTAGTTAAGATCTCGCACCGTCTTATTCGCGCTTGCGCAGTGCGCCGTCTTACGTTCTGACGATCTGACGCCAATTTAGAAGTTGGGTATAAACTTAAAGCCACTAAGAAGTTTTCACTTCAAAAATACGAATTGAAATCAGTCCATTCGTTTTTTTTTTTTTTTTGATTTTATGTAATAGGTCAGTAAGCACACGGGTAACGGGTAAGAGAGAACCGTGGCCTACAGATACTACAGATGTTACAGGAGCGTCGCTATCTTGCGGCCGAGAAGTGCGGCATATTGTGCAATTTGACTGGCTATCCTACTCTCCTGACTGGATCATGAACGAGTCACTATGGCGGCAGGAATGGGCAAGGCGTTGCAAAACACTCTACCACAAAGGGTATTGCTAGTACTAACCTGTATTTTACCCAATGCTTGCTCTTACTAACTACGTGGCCGAGAGGCAGTCTATTCTACACAGTGGACCTGGGCCAACACGGAGTAGAGTTTAAGAGTTTTAATTCCACGGATAGAGAGACACACATAGACACACTAAATTAGCACTCACACATACATTTTAACACATTGAAAATACAACAAAAGTGGCAGATAATATATCAACACACACACAACACATTAACATTCAGAGCACAGTACAATAGTTATAATTGACGGTCAATAATGAGCAGGAATGTTGCATACAACATACGTAGTCCAATGGCATACTTATTACGTCTTATATAATAGGAAACCAATATAAAAATTGCTTCAACACTGTTATGATTTGGCCACTTATAGATAAATGACTACTTCGAACTGGTGACCTTAATCTGTTGTACGTAAAGTCAATACTTACCATTGTTGTGTTCCAGTTTTAAGGATAAATTATAAAACTTACGCAACAGGCCTACTGTGACAGACAGTATCTGGTAACATACTGTTAGAATCTTGGCAGTTTATAATCATCGTGTATTTATCATCCTTAGATTATAATAATGCTTTGTCTGCTGCTGGGACATTTGGCTAGAGTGTGCCTGATAATAAAAGAGAAAATGTTTTAGTCCCTCAACTCCAACCTGAACTAGAAATAATAGTATTCAACGGTCCCCGTCTTATTATTCATACTGCTCCATATTTTGCTTAGTACATGGATAACAAACGACTAACTGCGACTTCATTCAAGTGTATATCTAATTTTTGAATTCATATTTCGACCCTCTATCTCCAGAACCAGTTAAGTTATCGAAAAAGTAGCTTTTATCCTTATTTCGAATTCGGTTTTTCAAATTATGTCATGGTTATTGGTACACAGATAATAACTACCTATAAAATTTTGTTCTGCTCGTCAATTTCAAATTTGAGATAATGGATTTATTCTCCTGCAGTTTTAGTGTATGTATAGATTGGAGGTCACTGTGGTCTTCAGATACAGTCGCAACTAAAGAGGATTTCCTCAGGCTCATCATTCACAACTCAAACATAATGCAGCAATCGCTGTCTTAATGTACTCACAATAAACTGCTTCATCCAGGTGTTCAAAACATTTTTATCTCCTGATACTTTTGACTCTCTCCTGCTTCATTCTCCATTTACTATCAAGAGAATGTCACTTGGTAAATGATAGACATAGACAATTCTTTGTTTCATCTAACCGTAATTGCAAATAAAGTCCTTTCAAGATAAGTGTCCAAATGTTTAAAATATATCTACTCAAAATAACGAAATTCAAATGACTTAGTTTTCAATATAATGGTACGTATTGTCAATTAACTCACATATTTTTTAAGTCTTCCTAAACCAAAAGTCAGGATTTTCTTATCTTTTATTAGATGCACTGAATACTATCTAAAAATTTGAAGACCTATTTTGGAAGGACTCTTTATGAGTATGTTGATATTAATGACTTAATGACACTTAACTTTTTTATCTGACAGGGAGGTTATCAAAATGTCGGTATATTTTGTTTTTTTCTTTGTATCTTTGTTACGCTACCACTTAAATATACTCGATCAAAACCTATATACACATCAAACCGATTTTAATTGTTCTTTTTTCGAAAAATAGTTCAAAATTTCAGAGTTGGGCTCATTCTAATTCCATCAAGAACCAAACAGTAATTTTTGGGTTAGGTTTTAATAATGCATATTATTGTGTACTTATATGACGTAGAAATAAAAACGGTGTCGATATTTAAATAAAATAATGATGCGTTTAAATTGTGATCAGTGTTATCAATTTGTCAAATACCATAACGATAAATTTGTTGTATTTTTTGCGTCACGTAATTTTATTTTTTAACGTCCGGCGGAAAAAGAAAGGTATTATAAGTTTTACGTGTCTGTCTGTGGCATAATAACTCCTGAATTGGTAACCCGAACTCTATACAGATTTTTTTGTTTGCAAGTGGACATAATGGGGTCGGTTTTTAGCTACATAAAAGATAAGTTTTGCGGATGTTATTAATCAATTTCAAATGTATGATTGTATGTTTAAAATGTTACAAATTAAGATTAACACGATACAAAACGTTATCAAAACAAATAATAAAAATGGCCTGTTAACAAAGGTCTACTATTAAAATCCCTATCACTTGTAACAAAAAGAATACCTTAGAAGAAGAGTAACAGTTACTATCACTGTAGAATTCCTATTCCACCTTTTATTTATACGACCCTAAAACATACATTGGCAAATTCAACAAAAAACAAGTAGCCGTAAAAACTTGTTGTTGCATATTAATACGTTCAAGTTACGAGTGCGTGGAATTGGAATAAGTTGAGAAACAGAAACCGGTTCCGGCTCATCGATTCATTAATTGAACATAGTAAGAGCTCTTAGCTGCTATCTAGACTATGTTACACGACTGGATTTATTACTTAAGAAATCCCTTAAGAAACAGGCACAGATTATTAAAAAAGTATCTTCAGGCCCATATCCCCGAAGTGGTAGGCAGAGGTACAACCAGGGCACCCACGACCAGCCGAAGACACTAAGTCCCACAATGTGATAGGTGGCAAGCCTATCGCCAACCAGGCACATATCCAATTCCGAGCAACATTTTTTTTTATAAAAAAATGAGAAATGCCACATTTTAATTTTTGTTGCCCGACCCGGGGTTCGAACCCGGGAGCTCATGAAGTCAAGTCCAACACTTGGACCGCTAGACCACAGAGGCGACTGGCAGAGAGTAGTGCTAATGTCACGATCTTTGCAGACCTACTTATCTTCCCCCACATTTATTATTTACTAACTGTTGCCCGCATCATTATTACGGGGTAGAAACTGTCCTATATGTTAATCCAAGTTACCCTATGCGTGTACCAAATTTCATAAATCGGTTCAGCAGTTTTTGCGTGAAGGAGTAACAAACAAACAAACAGGCAAACTTTCGCATTTATACTATAAATAGGATTAGGTTGTTTAGAAGTCGATGTCGTAAAGTTCGCCTCAGTTTTTTAGTAGTTCGGTGTAGCGTTGACTATGTGAGGTCTCGGGTTGGAATCTCGGTCGGGCAACTCAAAATGTATTTTTTCAATTTTCTTCTAAAACACAATTGCCCGAGATTAGATAAGTGTCCAGATGGCGATAGGCCACTACCTACGTAATATATATGAACTATGTAAAAACTAAAATTAAATCGATTTTGTATATTCGTATATTACACGGAAGATAAATTACCAAATCACTTTTCAATCAGTCGAATAAAAACGAACACAAAACATTTTATATCTTTAATGAATTGATATTTCATTCAAACTCAGTAATACTGCAAAGAAGATACTTCGATTTCATTGCTTTATCATCTAAGTATACAAAAAATTTTGTATTTCCTCGTTTTCCTTGGAACATCATCAGATTCAGACTTGGCGACTACGGGACATTTTGGATGTACTTTCTTTCAAATGAAAAAAGATTTTTTCAAATCGGTTTATAATCATAGACGACATAAATAAACGACGAAGAAATTGATGAACATATTTAAAAAAATTAGGAGTCGAATACATGAACGCCTCCTTTTTGATAAGATGGCTAAAAATGCTGTTTCACCCTTTACAAAAGCATAAAATTAAATAATGAAGGTTTAGTTTGCAGTTTTGATTTTCAGCAAAAAGACCTAAAAAGAAATAACAAACGTGATCTGCTACAAAATGCCAATACAGACGTTGTCACAAATAAAATTACTTAACTAATTTCCCCTTTACATAATGGATTTGGGGCCAAGTGGCGCCGGTTTCTATCCATTAGGTATTTTATTTCAGATCTCCGGTGTGAATGTCAAAAATTTCTTTTAATATTTTGCAAGTATTATTTATAATTGTCACAATCCTTTTTTAACTCCCTGCGGAAAAAGAGGGATGGTTTAAGATTGACTTATCTGTGTGTGTCTGTCTGTGGTATCCTAACTCCTAAGCGTTTGAAGCAAGCACTTCGATGCGGTTTTTTTTAGAAGCTGTTTATAGCAACATTACGAGATGTTTTGCTGGGGATTGTTGATTTTTTTAAATCATATGACTATAATTTTTTGATATATTTTATGTACAGATTTCATTGTTCTACAATTTTATTCTATAGATCGAAAAATTCAAATATGCAAAAACATGTACTGTAAGCCGAGAAAATTAATATTAATACATACAAAATACGCGTCAGGGTGTTTGTCTTCGATAGACTCCTAAATTACTTTGACAGATTTTGGTCAAATTTACACAACGTGTGCAGTTTGATCCAGTTGAAAGATGTGATAGCTTACATCTCAATTATTCGCGGGCGATGCCGTGGATAATAGCTAGTAGGCATTACATTAATTACATTTTTACATTTTCATAAATATTCATTGTACGGTATTATTAAATCAACATCCGATGTAAAATGTATTTATTACACTAGTATATCAGTCTCTGTAATCAAACCCGACTCCTTTTGATTATATATTCAGTTAACTAATTACTTGACCATTAGATGAAACAAAACTTGAGGTTTTACAAATTAAAATTGCACTAAGTCTTATCCATTTACTATTCATAGACTTCGCGTTGAAAACAAACAAAAAAGGTGCTCCACACCTGGTTTTTACGTAAGGCGCACGTGTCGGTGCCGTATTACTACACAACGTGTATTTATTCTTGCCAATTCTAGCGAGTTTGCTGACTACATTAAATTGAATAGAACAAAACATTAATATTCTTGGAAATTGCATTTTACTGTTTTATTCATTGAATAAATTAATTTATAATTGTTTCACGTTACGCAATTAGGAACCAAGCCATAAATGAGTTGATCGGGACACAGAAAAATATATTATTTAATTTCTAACAAAATCACCGTTGCCCGAGATTAGATAAGTCAATGTATCTTAACGCCCATATCCCAGAAAAGGTAGGCAGAGGCACAACTAGGTAGCCCACGACTATTCGAAGACACTAAGTCCCAAGATGTCAAAGGTGGCAAGCCAACCGCACACTTAACCAATCGCGGGCAAAGTTGAACAAAATGCATTTTCTTTTTGAAGCCTGATCCGGGGATCGATCCCGACAACTAAAGAAATCAACACCAGACCGCTAGACAACACAGGCGATAAATAAGTAAAAAATGTAATGTATAATATGTGGCAGGCCCTATGTATGATAACAGATTTGTTTATTTTTTTAATGCTTTGTGTTGTTAAATAGTAGCATATTTTATCATTGTAAAAACATATAATTTTAAACCCGTTTTGTGACGTATTTCAATTATAATGTTATTCTTACATACAAAATAAACCAACGTTTGACTGAATAATATTGTAAATGCAAAAGTCTGTCTATCTGTTACGTTTTCACTTCTAAACCGCTGGACCGATTTTTATAAAATTTTATATACATCTAGTTCATGATTCGAGTTCAAACATGGGCTACTGCTTTTGCGAAAATCAATCCCCAAAGAGATTACAAAAGGGGAATAAATCCTAACTAATATAATCATAACTAAAAGATAATAATAAATTCTATTAGACTATATTATAGTCCCCTGTCTTATAAAACACATCAAATTAATATACAATTATTTTTTTTATTACAAAAAAATTGACACAAGTAGATACGTCCTCACGTCTCTTGTTATGTAATAAACTTGAGGAAACGCTAGACAAAGCTACGTTACTCAATATCCTATGGTACGAGGATTACTAAATATTTGTTGGCATATATTAACAATGTTTGTATACTATTAATACTAATCATAACTTTCTTTTTTAAGGATTACGGTTTTTATTATACGGTTTATATTAGCAGAAACATGTGTTATATAGTTTGTTATATGGATATTTGTACATTTATTTTTTTTATTTTTTTTTTTTTTTTATATCGATACAATTACATGAAACAGGTTTCAAAACTCAACACGTAGCTGTTATTCCGAAATTATTAGAACAGTTTCATTTTCTTGTTTATTTTAAATACAAATACAATAATTAAAACGAGCTTCTGCTTGTAGGATGATTTATGACGTCCACTGTTAGATGCATTTTATTTTTTTAAAAGCACCATTGTACAGTATCTCGCTAAATCTTGTTCTATACTTTAGGGTTGCCTGGAAGACTTGACGTAAGGCCGCCTTTGAGTATCTTCTTAGTTTAAGTTATTTTGATGTATTTGTAATTTCTCTGTATTTGGTGCACAATAAATAGTTATTGTATTGTATTGTATTTTGCAATATCAGGTACAACATGCAATACAATAGCAACTGGAACTGTAACAGGTGGAACAGATTTCTTAATTAGACTGTTACAACCCAACCATATTTTGGATTGACATTACCCACAGGTGGTTTGAAAGGTCTGCGAAACGGGCGTCGTTGTGGGAACAGAGTTATAAATGTAGAGGAACATAGATAGGCCTGCATCTATCGTGATACTGGGTAATCTATCTTGCCTACCTCGCAAATTACTTGGCTTTTTTGATAAGGCAGCGAACAAGCACACGGCTCTCCTGATGGCAAGTGATAATCTTGGCCTATAGACACCAAAGATGTTGTAAGTGCGTTAGTGTTATAGACGAGGTGTTAGACCAATTGTGCAAGTCTACCCGCTACCCTCCTTACCAGAATATGAAAGTCATTATGGTTTGAAGATATATATGTATGTATGTAATTATGTTTTTTTTCATTTGGCCACAGGGTTACAATATTTTTTCGGGCATTTGTACGTCCATGTCCCAGAATCCAAAGAATTTGTCAGTTTTCTTCAATTGTACGGATGAGCCAATTTTAATCATTCTTATTTTGTTTCAAAGCACGTGCCCGTCAGTTCCAATTAAATTCAACTCAATTACTGGTTTCTGAGTTATTTCCCAAAAAACGTTTCTTCGACAATATATTACGTAACAAATATGGCCGCGATTCCAATCCGGTGGTAGTGGAAATGTTGACGCGCACAAGTACCTCTTGTATGGTTCATGTGAATAAAGTTTTTTTCTGATTCTGAGTTAAAACAACAAACAAGCATACGGCTCTCTTGATGATGAGATACTACCTTGGTTTATAGACACCATAGATATTACAGGTGTCTCGTCCTAGGGCCGGTAAATCAAGCATAATATCCAAGTCTACCTGCTAACACATCCTTATACTGGCAGGAATAGGTAAGGCACTAGATCTCTGCTCAGAGTGGTCGTTGCACTACACTCTGTTAAATGGATCGATACCAACAAATTGATCCATTTAACCTACCTTTGGACCAGGGCCAAAACGTCGGTTTTTAATAGACTTTGAAAAGAGGAGGTTATATTTTAAACTCCTATAGTTCTTTATGTATGTTAATCGACTTTTCCGTCTGATTGTTATTAATATATTTTTTCATTTTTAAAAAAAGGGTACTTTCGATTACCACTAAGTGAGGATCTGATCATGGAATCCCAGGAAAATCAACGAAAGTGCTCAATTTTTGTGTACTGAGACGACGTAATCTTTGAAATCGAAGTCGATTTTTTGCAGTTTCATTGCGTTTATTAATTTAATATTTTTTATTATTATTTTATTAATTTAAATTGAATTTATTTGCGAATGCCACAAAATTTACGCAAGTATTAAGAATTAATAATTTATAGAAATACTTAAAGCAATCACCATAAATTATTTCTTATACAATCTTAAGCTATAAAACAGGAAAACCTATGAAACGTGGTACAAACAATGCAATGAAGTGGTTGTTTACTACCTATTGTTTCTATCCTACATTGTTATACATTAGGGACAACATTATTGTCCGTAATAATTCACGAACACTTTTTTTCTTTTTCTTTTACATAGAACTTAAAAAAAAAGTTATGCGTTCGTAAGCAACTACTTAAAAGATTCACGAATGTGCTCAAAATTCTAGCAGCTGTGCAGGTCTGCAGAAATCGTGGCTTTTGGAACTCAATACTATCTGTCTGCTGCGCAACTGTCTTGGCGTTAAGATACGTGTCTGTATTCATAAATCGACTTCATCCCTGCATTAAAGGTCGTATATTTATCGTTTCAAAATACTTTAACACAAACTTTCATACCCTATTTTACCCCTAAGCCTAAGGGGTGAAATTTTAAAATCTCTGCTCAGCAAATATTATTATAACTATATGTATACCAAATTTTAGCTTGATTCTTCTAATGTCTTGAGTCGGTCAGGCAATTTTAGCTTTTATATGTGTATATTTTTGATATTTTTACACAAATATTTCCTTGTGACAGATTATAGAACTTTTAATATTTTTTGTTTACATGGGATAGCCCTGTTTTTTAGAATTCCATATATGCATGGCTATTAATGTAAACTATATTTTGTCAAAATTCGTGAAATTGAAACAGATGTATATTTATATTAGCCACCCGGTACGTGCTTCGCTACGTATTCGCATGAATGATATAACACAACAAAAAAAACTGAAAAAAGTTTCATTTTGACAGAAAAAAATCGATTAACAAAATGATCCGCCATTTATTGAATTTATTTGTTACAAAAAAAATGTGATAAATGAAGAACCGCTCGACCGATTTAATGCAAACTTCACATAAACTATCTACTAAATAGTCCGAACAAAGCCTAAGCATTTGGTTTGGAAAGGTGAGCCCGTTCTTGAGTTATAAAATTACAACGAAAAGTGGCATAGATTTTTGTATATATAGATATAGTAGTAGTCAAAGATAAATTACGCTAGATTAAGCGACGTCACGCGCTAGATAAAAAGATCTTAAACAATATTTTAAATTTACATCTTTTCTTAAGCGAGTAAAGAGGTTTTCAGCAAAAACTGTGTCTCTCAGCATCGCTGTGGCGGTCGATTGGCAACTGTGCGCGGAAACATCGTATTGCTTTATTTCTCCATCTGCAATCAAACTCCAAGGTCGGATTGAGATTGTAATAGAAAACTAATTAAATTCTTACTTTAATAATCTTGGAAACACAATAGATAATTTCGGAATATCTTTAATGTTAGGAGGGCACGTTCTGCCACCGATGCTTATGCAAAGGAACAGAAGCGTTAAATTATTTACATTCAATAGCAACTGCAACAGCTGAAGTGATATCATTTTAAAACCTATTACAATTCTCGCTTTTTTATTGTTGTTTAAAATATTTAGATATCAAATACTGAGGCAGAGAACTGCTTCGTTTGTTTTATATATTTTTTAACTTCTCTCATAGGTTCTTGGACTCTATGACCGCCTGGTCTTCACAATCTATCTTGGGTACAGAATAACAAGAATACCAGTAATATTTTTAACTGACTCTATTTATTTATTTATTTAAAATTAATGCACTATAGTGTACAAAGGTGGACTTAATGCTACATGGCATTCTCTACCAGTCAACCTAACTTTATTAAAAAGAATAATTAAATGGGGTGCATAGAAAAAAAATATTAACTAAACTTTTGCAAACACATCTAAACCTTTTTTTAGGTAGCATAATAAATACATAACAACACATATGTATATAACAAGAAAAATACTTAGCATAATATATCAAAATATTACACGGAAAATAAATATTTTATAAATATATACGTAATCTCTACAAAAACTCTATCAATTCCACTGAATAGTCGCCTGTGGTCTAGCGATCTGGCGTCGGACTTGACTTCTTGAGATACCGAACCCAGTATCCCCTGGGCGAGCAACAAAAATTAGAAAACGTGTATGTTCCATTTTCTAATAGAAATATCGTTACTCGGGATTGGATAGGTGTCCGGTTATAGGCTTGCTATATTCTGGCGATCCTTGCTATATCACATTATTACTTAGGTTCTTCGACTAGGCGTGGATGCCTTAGCTGTGCAACTGCCTACTTCTTCGTAGATATGGGCGTAAAGATACTTATTTATTTACTTCCAGAAAAGTTTTTTGTATGTTTATTACGTAATTACAAAGATAATAACGAACAGATTTTAATCGTTATATTTGAGAATGTAGGATGGTACCATAAGTAACAATACATACAAGTTAGATCTCTAACCGACTAGTTTTTGATTTATACTTTGTTAGCGTTGATCTCGTCAAGGTATAAGAAAATTTATCCATTAATAACTAAGCACAGTAAAACTCCAAAAACCGACTTCAACTATTTCATTACGTACCACGTCGCGATCCTTATTTCTAAAGATAGTCATTCCGAAATGGTCCCATATACATTTTATCACCATCCAAACAGTGTTTTTTGTTTATCAATGATGAGGTCGTCGAAATCAATAAAAAATATGCATTAATAAGTCAAAAACCAATATCACTAGTCAGGTCAAGATATAACTAATATGGGACAACTTCGGAATCTTTAGATAACTAGCTAAGTATCTTCACGCTAGGACAACCACGACTAGCCGAAAAAATAATTAATAGGCATATTGCGATTTGGCAATAAAGTTGGAGTGGAAATGGATTTTGGCAGTTATACTTCCCAGGTTAGCACAGGTGGATGGATATATTATGACTTTGTAAAGTAAAGTAAAGTATCTTCACGCCCATATCCCCGAATGTGTAGGCAGAGGCACAACCAGGGCACCCACGACTAGCCGAAGATACTAAGTCCCACAATGTGATAGGTGGCAAGCCCATCGCCAACCGGGCACATATCCTATCCCGAGCAACATTTTTTTATTAGAAAATTGGAAAAACCAAATTTTCGTTTTGTTGCCCGACCCGGGATTCGAACCCGCGACCTCATGCAGTCAAGTACGACTTTGTTACTATACATATATAAACCTTCCTCTTGAATCACTCTATCTATTAAAAAACCGCAAGAAAATCCATTGCGTACTATTAAAGATCTAAGCAAAAATAATGCGAGACAGCGGAAATTTATTTTATTTTATATTATGTTATGATTACACTATTTCAATATCACATAATATATCAATAGCCTTTCGCATTAGTCATCGACAAAGATGGCGGCTTCGCGCTCAATTCACAAAATTTGTGAATTTATTTATTTATTTATTTATTTAACACCTTATTGCACACAAAAACTAAAATACACAAAATACACGAGAAGTTAAAAATGCACAAAAGGCGAACTTATCTCTAACTAAAGAAATTTCTTCCAGCCAACCCAAAAAAAAATTAAGCTGTGAAAATAAAATGGAAGGCATCGTGTACAAAACAATTAACTATAGCTATACTTAGAACGAATAAATAAAAATATACTAATAAAGTGTGTAAAAAAAACAGGTATTTAGTATTATAGCACTTTCAATAATATTTAAACGCCATTTTTTTTCAAGTACTGTAGAATGAGTTCAAAATTGTAACAGATATTCCTAATGATGCTGTTACAGCGAAACCAGCTAATTGTGTAAAATTTGGATAACTAAGCGAAATATTTCAAGTGTAAAGTTACTGTACTTTTACATTACTTGTTTTTGTTAATAATAAAAATAAATATATAAATATCAATGTATAAGTTACACTAATTGAATCTAACGCCAAAGTAAGCAAATTATATGCTTGTGTTATGGCTGTTAGTCAACGATACTAATACATAGAAATACTTAAGTAGATACCAGAATACATTTAATAAATACCAAGAACCGGAAATGCAGACATCTAAACGATCATCACACAAATGCCTGCCCCCGTCGTAAATCGAACCCTCGCGGTCGGTCGATGTAGTTAGGCGTGTACGCTAGCCACTGGACCAACGAGGCGGTCAAAACAATTATTTCCCTTACGGTCTGGGTCTTCTGTGTAGAATAACCCAACCTTTCTACCAGGCAGCTGGTAACGCGAACAAAGGTTAAATCATTTATTACCAATTAGACAACTCGTGGATATAGTGATATTCAACGCCTTACCTACTGTTTACTTGAAGTCATAATAAGTGTTTGGCACTGTTGTGTTCCGGTTCAGAGAACGGTAGCTGATAGATTTTTTGTGGTTGACATCAGGTCTAATACGGTGGTCAAATAATAGAGTAGCAACTATAACATCTATGGTGTCTGTAAGCTAGGTTCTCTCATACCATTAGGATAGCCGTGAGCTTGGAGTATCATGTTTCGATTCGACGAACAGCCAATAGTTTTACAAAATTAGCTTAAAATCTCGTCCATATTACAGCCATGCACCTACAACATCTATGGTGTCTAAAGACCAAGGTTATGTCTCACAGGGGACAAGGGAGCAGTGTGCTTGTTGTCATGTCACTATGTTATCATATATAAAATCTTCCACTGCTATAATGCGCTCATTGGCTTTTGAAGTAAATACATTCAACGAAATTGATTACTAATATCCTCCTCGTAAAACCAGTATTGGCAACTGGCAGCGGATCTGTTGGAGGATGTATTAGCATTAAAAAAAAGTGTGTGTGACAGCTACGACGCACGATTGGAGTTTACACCTTACGAAATGTATCTTGCAGCACACTTGTCTCCTACAGCAGATTTAGTTATGTTAATTCTTCTTAAACTAGTATCATCGCAGACATTAGAAGTGTGATCCAAATAGTCAGTATTTTGATAGATAGCGACTCCTCCTGCACGGAGACTACAAAGTATCGCGCAGGAGGAGATCCCGAGAATGAGATACGCTGTGTACTGTATTCCATCTCATTGTTTTACACATTCAATCCTACAGATATATATGTTTGTCTCTTTCTACGTAACGCCTCAACTTTTCGTGTTACACTTGATTTTACACCTCATAAAATTTCCGTACCGGGCCTTATAACTCAAACCGTTTCTTAAGGAGTAAACTCCAATATGTTTATTGTCAATATGATGAAAGAATTAATGCAACATGAAACTGTAAAACTTTCAATTCAATTCCTTCACTTTCATTCTTTTTAAATAAAAAAATAAATATCCATGAACAAATTAAACAAGTTTTATTACCCCAAAGTAAGCAAATTATATGCTTGAATTGTGGGTGTTGAAATTATATGCTTGAGTAGTGTTGACACACTACTACACTACTATATGTATAGAATACAAGACCGAGGGTATTGATTATGGATATCAGTGGCTAAGTCAAAATGGAAAAGTGTACATTAAATAGCTGTCAAATGACGTGTTTTATATTTGCTATCTCCAGTGACCAACAGAAATACAATAGAGATAGCAAACACAGATGACGTCATTTGTCAGTTATTTGATGTACACTTTTCCATTTTGAGTTGGCAACTGAGATACATAATCAGCAACCAGATATGTAGACATTTAAAAATTCATGACTTAAAAGACTGCTTTCATCGGAAATCGAACACTAGCCTCGCGATTATTCGGTGAAGGTAGGTTTGTACGGTAACCCCTCGACCAACGATGCGGTCATTAATCCATCAATATAAACACAAAATACGCAATAAGCAGTATAATTAAAAAAATCACTTAACTATCAAGCAAATTTAAATAAGACTAATCGGAATTAACCTATTTTAAGAAACATCATCAAAATCAGTTCTTCCATTCAAACGTTCTGAAGTAACACACATAACAAAACTTATAGATATAATATATTATGACTCTTTGTATAAAAACTTAATAACGTATACAGTTACGTACTACGGCATACTTTAAACAAAATTAACAAATGTTTCAGTATTGTTTTGATTTTAAATGTTAGTGAATCCCCATTTCCTTAACGGCCAATGTTAATAATGTATTTCTAAAGATGGATTTCCAGCAATCTAGATAGCTGCGTATCCGCCGGCCTATCCTATACCTAATTGCCATATTTATAATGTCCACAGATATGTTACTGGCAAGCGATAACATGGAAATAGATCAAAATATCAATCTTGGACAGCAAGTTTTAGATTACGATTGATTATTAATATTGTCCGTAAGTCATCGCATTACGCCTGACCGGATGGTCCAACTTTGTTAATTCCTTTTTATTTTATTAGTTACTGTCACGAGAAGGTGCATTGAAAAAATACAATTATTATAACAGAACAAAGTCTGTCGGGTGAGCTAGATCTTCCTAATATAAAAGCAAATCCTGTTATTTATAACTCAAAAACGGCTGAACCGATTTGGCTTAAAATTGACATAGATGTAGCTTAGAACTAGGAGACGCACATAGGATATTTTTTATCCTGTCCGACTGTGAGGAAACTGGGAAAAACATTTTACTTTTTCCCATAAAAACTAAAAGAGTGGAACGACGTTCGCTGGAACAGCTAGTATAAAATTGAAATAAATTTTCCCTTAGTCATCGCTTCACGCTTGAACGGGTGGACCAATTTTTCTATTTTTTAGTTGTAATGGTTATTGTCATGACGATTCTTATGTAAAAAAATCGGTATTGATAGTTAAGAAAGGACAGCACCTGTGGGTGAGCTAGCTAATAAAAACCAACGCTACACGATTTTAACCTACGAGTGAAGATATTTTTTTACTAGGTTGGGTTGCCTGGAAGAGATCGTTGACTTGGCGATAAGGCCGCCTTAGTTATTTATCTTACAGTTTAAATTTTTGAAGTGAAAACCTCTTTGGCGGCGTTGCGCACATTTTTTTTGGAATGAGTAAAAACTTCTAAACTCATGTCAGGACAAGTGACCATTCGTAAGACGGTGCAGAGCGCTTGTGCGAATATTCGTGTTGTCATGTTTGTGTACGATATCGCAATAAATGAATATTGTATTCTACCACATAAATGATAGTACTTTTGTACTGACAATTAAAGCAGTTCGTGCAAACCCTAACCATATCAAAATATTAAAAATGCACAACACTGTCGGAGTGCAACCCGTCGTTTTTTACTAATGAATTAGATAAACTTTCCAAAATAATGTATTAATTACAATATCTCGTTAAATCTTGTTCCATACTCTAGGGTTGCCTGGAAGAGATCACTGACTTGCCGATAAGGCTGCTTTTATGTATCTTATAGTTTATGTTTTATATGTGTTTGTAATATTTTTGTATGTAGTGGACAATAAAGAGTTATTGTATTGTATTGTAATATTACAAGAAATAAATTTAAAAAATAGAATAATGAACACGAATCCAAGATGGCGAACATTAGACATCAACGCACTCTCTGATAAATGTACAAACACCTTATCTTAAAATTCCGGCATCTCACTCGTAACAATGATAACATTATTCTCTCTTAATGCGTTTTAACATTTAGAATGCACTTCGTAAGATAACACAGAAGGAATAAGAATTAGGATTAATACACTATATTATCACATAGTTTAAAACATTTTCTGGTAATTGCTTAGATTTTTGAGATTTCTAACAATAATTCAGTTACTTAATTTAAATAAAAAATAAGATGGATAGGAGTTTGAGCTATTAAAACAAAAACTGTCCTATTTTTCACGCTAAATCAAGTCCCAGATAATAACATTTGTTAAAAAATAGTTTTGTCAAAATTAACCAAAAATTAACTCAAATTAGACAGAACTGTTTCTTTTTCTAAAATACTTAGCATTTTACACTGCTATGTATTGAAACACTAGTTTCGATAATGCGTAAATGTTGCAAAAAACATTTACGGCTACACTCAGAGACATCAATTAATTATCGTTTAAATAGTCACTAAGTCGATAAATTGTATACAAAATGGTGACTTAATTATAGATTAAATTAACATCTCTGAGTGCGGCTGTAACTTATTTGAATATGCAATTATTATTATGGTGATTTCGCGTCCATACTAACAATTTTTGGTGTTCGGGTTCTATCTATAAAATACACCATCTGCCTTTTAGCCTGGCAGTTCGTACAAGGCGAACATAGGTTAAGGTAACAACAAGATAAGGCAGTATAGGCTAGGCTATCCGGGCTCCATTGCAGAATAGACCATCTGCCTCCCTGTCAGGCAGCTCGTAAAAGGCGAGCACAGGCTTACCGTCACTAATACCATGACATCCTCTCGTACTAGCTTGTAGAGTTTCGCTGCGACTCGCCCGGATTGGTACCACCGCCTTACCTATTCCTGCCACCATAACGTCCAATGCTTGCCGTAGATGTGTTCCGGTTCGGAGGGTAAGGTAGCCGGTAAACTTAATTTTACCTCGAAGCCTAACATCCTGGCCTTAGGTTGGCAACGCACCATTACCACCTTTGGTGTCTCTGAATTTCGCAAAATCAGGAAATCCGTCTGTTTGTTTGCCTATCATTATCATAAAAAAAAGTCTATAATATTTAAGCCGAACTTTCTTAACATCGGGAGAGCTGGGTGCTTAATCCCTGGAAAATTTCATCAAAGTTTTCTAGAGTTATAATTTGGTCTTGTTAATATAAAGTATTTATAATTACCAGCTTGCTTCATAACGAAGCATTGATAATAAAAAAATGTTCGAAATAAGATGTTAAAAACCAAATCTTTTTATGACGTCAATAAATATTTTGATTGCAAATGGGAATAAAAAAGAAAAATAATGAAGTATTTAATTAATGTATAATGTATAATTGTTTCTGTAAATCAATCAACAGGATCTCCACCTGTCTACCAAAAAGAATCCGAGACATTTTATATAATTCGTTAGTAAAATCACATTTAGAATATCTAATACAGGTTTGGGGATCCACTTCTACTTCAAATTTAAACACATTACAAAGAATACAAAACAGGATAATCAAAATTCTATACAACTATCCCTATTTTACTCCGACGACGCAACTTTATAAGAACACAAAAATAATGAATATAGTACAACTTTACACATACAATACATGCATTCTAATCAAAAAAATTCAATCAGGTTCCATACAATCGGAAATAAAAATTTGTGAGAGATCGCATATTTCGAACCTAAGAAATAAATATAAACTTCACATTGATAATGTAAGAACTACTTATGGTAGAAAGACAATTCTGTTTGAGGGAGTACAACTGTTCAACAAACTACCAGATGAAATCAAACTATGTGACAATATAAAAACATTTAAGGCTAAACTAAAAAATCATATTATATCCTCACTATAGTAAATAAGACAATCTTCTTTATCCAACGGCCCGGATGTTAAAATTGTTTTCTTGCAAGTGTATAAAAACGTCATTGTATCTCATTTTAAGTGAATGTAAAATTCTTATGAGAAATAAAGTTCTTTAAACCTATTATTGTACATGTTTATTATTTGTATGTCAGAATTTATATTAAAATTATTAATGATTGTTATAACAATATAATTTAAATTAAATTGTATTTTGAAATTATATAATAATAAGGTATTTAATTTTACTTAATGATTCCCTTAAATTTCGTTGATGATAATAAAACTATGACCATGTTTTTTTTTTGAATGACTAGCTTGTTGCTAATCTTACGATTTTTTACAACTTCACCGAACTTTAACTATGGACATGTAAGTAGTAAAGTATTACTGCATTGTGAATAATCTCCGTACTTGTATGAGAAAGTGAAACTGATTGCTGCAATTTTATTTTTTAACTGTACCTTTTTTAATAAATAATATTTGTACGCCACTAGGCCAGGTGTAGGCGTTTTTTAAAACCTTGATGTATCTACGAGTATTTCTAAAAATAAATGAATTGAATTTAATTGAAAAAATACGTCTCTGTGGTCTAGCGGTCCAGGTGTTGGACTTGACTTCGTTAGGTCCCGGGTTCGATTCCCGGTTCGGGCAACAAAAAAAAGGTTTGTCAATTTATTTATTTATTTATTTTTTTTATAATTAAAAAATGTTGCTCGGGATTGGACGAGTGGCCGGTTTGGCGATAAGCTTGTCACCTATCACATTGCGGGTCTTAATGTCTACGGCTAGTTGTGGGTGACGTGAGAAAAGATGGTCAAAGTTTTTCCATAATTATGGAATTTCTTGTATATATTGAATGAAAATAGTCAATTTTGGTGGCATTTTCTACAATTTTGTTCAGTGAAAGTGCACAAATGAAATAATCATGAAGAAATTAGCTTATCGTGTATATCCAGCCAAATCTCATTACATGAGCTTGTGTAAAAAGGCCACCGCTTTACCCAAAAGCCTGACATGACTTACTGACGACTTATGACTGATGACTAACTCTAATAAAATTGATATAAAATTTGATGCAAATTTCTACTTGACTAATGGCAAAATACTAATACTAACGAGATTGCCAAAACCTAAAGAAAAAAAAGAAAAATAGAGTGGGAAATATAGAAATGAAATTAAATTTATTTGCGGGATATGTGTGTTTAGAGATTGTTACAAAAACTTATTCGTACCAATATTCAGGTCATTGTGATTTGTGGTGTACATGAATGTTTAACAAATTCATGATATAGTTTTTATTATTATTCTATATAGATACTTGCTTACCACACAATACAACTTTTTCTTCTTATTTAAGGGACAAACCAACGAGTTTTTTTAGCGGAGTATGATTATACTGCAAAATCCAACAATAGTTCCAAAACAGCACTACTGTTATTAGGCACTAGCTGACCCGGCGAACTACGTAACTTGACGTTAACCGCCACTAACAGTTTAAGGGGGAAAAAGGAAAAAAAATCCTGATTTAGGAACATTCTTCATTGGTGCTCATATATAGCCTATAACCTTCCTCGATAAATGGGCTAACTCTGAAAGAATATAGTTTCTATACTTCTTATCGTCGGTGCTTGGTGGAATTCCATTCTTGATACAATTTATTTACAAACACTTGTACTTTCCACAATATATTTTTATTTTTTTAGTTAGCCAACCGGTTTCGTTATACAAGCATCATCAGGGCTATCTATCTATCTGATAACTATAAAAATAAAAAATAAAATTTATTGTGAAAAGTACAAGTGTTTGTAAATAAAGTGTATCTGAAAGAATATTTTTATTAGCACCAGTAATTCCAGAGATTAGCGCGTTCAAACAAACAAACAAACTCTTCAGTTATATAGTATTAGTACAGATAGGATCCATACAAACTGTTAGAAGCTATTAATGTCAAGCGATACAAAGTTCGCCAGGTCAGCTTGTGTTAGTATAGACTAGAGATAATAGTCTGTTGCAATGAAACCAACAGCATAAGGTGCATCCAAACGCCACAATGGAATTAATTATTATCATTATATAGTATATTATTGTTGGCGAGTATCATGGAGATTGTCGCAGTGCAGCCAGCAACCATGAGATGCAGCCAAACACCATATCGCGCCAGTTAATTGGACGTAACGGTGTCGGAACCAGACGCGGAACCAGCTACTGAGTTATAACTGCACTGTTGTAGTTTCTTTACTTTTGACATTGTTGTTTGATAAGTATACCGCATTTCCATAAGTTTTGTGGAACTTTTACATTCCTTTTTGGTATCCCATCAGACGAGAAATTTTTAGTTTTTTTTTTATGTTAGTCAGGGAATAAACACACGGCTTTACTGATATGTAGTAAGGGCCAACCGTGGCTTATAAGCACCATAGATCTTTACGCCCATATCCCCGAAGAGGTAGGCAGAGGCACAACCAGGACACCCACGACTAGCCGAAGACACTAAATCCCACAATGTGATAGGTGGCAAGCCTATCGCCAACCGGGCACATATCCAATCTCGAGCAGTTTTTTTTTATTAGAAAATTGGAAAAATCCTTTTCTTTTTGTTACCCGACCCGGGAATCGAACCCGGGATCTCATGCAATCAAGTCTGACAACTGAACCGCTAGACCACAGAGGTGATAACACCATAGATGTCATGGGTACGACGCTCACCTGAAGCCTTACCCTCCAGACCGAAACATAACAGTCATTATATGGCGGTAGGAAATTATAAGGCGGTCAATCCCTACCAGAGCAAATTGCTACAGAGCACTCTTCTACCAGTGATCTTGCTCGCCACTTGAGCTGCCTCGTATATTGTCTAATCTACTCTTCGGACCCGAACCAAAACGGGGAAAATAATCTTCTACACGGGGTTTATAGTATACATACCTTCATGTCAAGTTTCTTACGGGGTATGGAAAGAGTATCGAATGCCAAATGTGACGATCTTTGCAACCTGCCTCGCTTCCTCTATAAAACACTTTAAATATAAGATTACCAGTAGATTCACATGTTTCTGTAGATTATGGGTTCTAAGTTATCTGGTCACTTGATATTGAGTTTTGATATGTCTGTTATTTCTAAGCTACAAAACTTATGACTTGGAAAAAATTCGGGACAATCGTATAGCACATCAGACCAAAAATCGAATAATGACATCAGACAAAGCGTTAGTGAATTTTAATTTAAATTCACATTTTGAGGTTTACCCTTGTCGTATTGGAACCCCTTGAACGGAATAAAGTATCCTACAATCTTTCGCGGAACTTGACGTATCTAACTTCCAAATTTCGTTACCATCGGTTCAGTAGATTCGGTGTAAATCGCGGTCGGGATACAGACACACCAAAATTGTAAAGTGCTAAAAATGCTGCTGCCATTTTTAGTTGCCTGCACCTTTTTAAATATCTTCAACGCACAGAATTCACTTTTCTACAGGTTTAAATTATAAATATAGATATTTGTGTAGATTTATTACTGCTAACACAGCGTAAATCGTCTTTATCTTAAACGCTGTACAAATGTTATATTAAGGTCAAATACTGTCAAAAGTGTACAAAAGAATATTCGTCATGCATGCGATACCGTTCTACCAGCCATTTATCTCAGCTAAACATATCACCGTGTATTGTGCCGAGGGCACCGGACCACGACCAGTCTTTTGGCAACTGGTTTCACTTTCAAGGCGATCAATTGGGTAAATGACATAGACCTTTGTATGTCATAGACTGGACATTAGCATTTAAAATTAAAGGGCTAATGAATTAAAAGTATCACATGGGATTTTTAAGGTAAACAATGCTTCAAAATCGCCTTGACACTTTCGCATTCATAATATTGGTATGGATTAATACTATAAATAGGACGGGATGATTAGATAATATTTAAATATTAGAAACTTTTCCAAACAATGTCTAGGTTATTACTACCTACCAGACAAAATTTAACATTTTGTCAGCACATTTTTTTAAAATTGCGCTAAAGTTATGTAAAAAGTCGGTTAACTCTAAGGTACCGTAAAAAACGCCACTCATTCCCAATTTTCAAGTCACATATGCACATGTGTCAATTTGATCATTCAATTAATGGTAATGCCTAGTCTATCATACATTAATGTCTTTGTCGTATGGTGCCGTTATAGCATTTACATAATATTTCTCTTATGCGCAATAAATTTGCCCAATTGTGAATGCAAAGCGGTGTCTTAATAGTGATGTGATGAACTGATAGAAGATCATTCATCATTGGTGGACCATTTGCTTATCAAGCGAAGAAAAATATGTTTTCCTGTTAAATTATGACGCAACACCCAATCTACCATTAGTTTGATAGAATTTACTTTTTTTGAGCAAAAAGTATTGTGTAAATAGTAAATTACATGTTAAGAATTATAAAGTTTTTTCTTGTTAAAAAGAGATACTACTCTCCACTAAAATGAATAGGAGTAAAGGTTGCCTCAAAACAGTATTGCCTAGTGAGACACTAATGCTTGTTTAAAACGGTTGTAATTTTGTTTCACACCCACTAATCTCATTTAAAGTTATCGCTATCTTCTTCCAACGAAAGCAACAGAAAGAGACAAAACACTTTAAGTCCTATCAGATTAGTCTGTACACGATTACAGACGTTTAAATACCTCACTCGGAAAACGTTGATTAAAAATATTACAATTTGACATATTTGGTTTAATCTAACATGTTCCGTTTTGTTTTAGTGTCATTTGTAAAAGGAGCCGAATCACCAACAATGCGAATTGGTAATAGGTGGATAATTTCATTTGTAATTTATCTGGGACCATGAAAGAATGAGCGGATTTGGACTACTGTACTAGTCTAAGATCCAAGCCTATAACGACCTTCACCGAGCTGATTATAGAATGAAACATATTTTTCAAGAAATGTGATATTTAAAAAACGGGTTGTTCTTTGAATTTTTAAAGCTGCTTTAAAAATTTCAAAATTCAAGCCACGGAGAAATATGATTTTTGTATATCAAAATGAAGTAACATCTCTTCCATCCTTCTAACTATTAATTCATGAGTGTTTTCAAACAGCTGACATAAGAATAGACGATTCTTATCAACGTGTGATTTTTTAAACAATAAACAAATTTGTGTGATTCATAGACTGCAAGGATTGTGTTTACCTAATTTACTAATTTAAGATGCGATTAAAGGAAGATTAGTATATCTAATATCTACTTTTAACCGGCTCCCAAAAAAGGAGGCGGCTATAATATTTTTTTTATATTCGTTAATCGATTTCACTTCCAATTGTAAACCGATTATAATAACTCTTTATCATTGTGAGATTCGGTATTTGGCCGTTTTACTAGACTTAAATTAACATCGTCACCACCTTCCACGCCCTCTTCCGACCCCCGAATTCGCGCTTTTAGCAAGTGACACAAAATCTAGAGTATAAGTTGTTCTGATCTATAAACTATATCACTGTCAAGTTTCATCAAACATAAATTCATCCAATTTCAAAAACTTTCGAATTTATAATATTATTAAAAAAGGATTAGGATAATAAATTTGGATATTGCAGCAAATAGCAATAGTACTATACCTATAAGTATTATAAATAGTAAAGTTTGCATAGACAATTTTACTGTTAATTTAAGCCACTATTTTACCCTCTCATGTCGTTTTTTGTTTGCCTTTCACGAGTCTATAAGTATTTCGTACACATTGTCTAAAAGAGTGTAGACAACCTTCAAAAACTAATGCTCGCTTAGAAGACCTAAAAGGCGAAACCACGAAAAAGAATCTCAGAACGTCAGATCAAATCAATATTACACTTGTCAAAAAAGTAACCCAAACTGATATTAGTTTGTTTGTAAATGTATTACGCCGCAACGATGCAATCTAACTATATAGTAAGGATATACCTAGTTAGGAGGCTGGAACTGGTGACATAGACAGGAATTTATTCCGATATCTAAACCGGTTCCCGTGGGAGAACCAAATAACGCTAACAACATCTAGTAAAAGCCGTAAGTGAAGAAAAACGTTACCACTGAGGCGTATAATACAAATCTATAGACCTACAACAGAAACTTTACGGTACGGAATTTGAGCGTATTTTTATGGGTTAAGGAATTCCAAGTATATGTGACAGACCTAAAGATCTATAGTGTTATTTTACTATTATTATAGTTAATATTATTTGGTAAGCGCTGATCTGTGAAAGCCATGATGGCTATTAAGGAGGATAACAACGCTGGGAGAAAAATATCGTTTAGTTTTGGAAATGTGTGACTTTCTTGTGATTGAAGGTGAATAAAAACTCACTGCAGATTACCATTTCAAAAAAATCATCTAGGTAAAGAGTCTATACGGTTGTCCCTAACAACACAAAATAAAAATAAATAAAAGTAGGTATAAAATAGAATAAAAATAAATAAGGATCACCTCTGTGGTCTAGCGGTCCAAGTGTTGAACTTTACTTCGCACTGTTATGAAATATACATATAAACCTTCCACTTCAATCACTTTATCTATTAAAAAAACCGCATCAAAATCCGTTGCGTAGTTTTAAAGATTTAAGCTTAAAAAGGGACATAGGGACAGAGGAAGCGACTTTGTTTTATACAATGTAGTGAAAATATGGATGGGAATGATAATATGATATATTTGACGACGATTTAATTTGAATTTAAAAATTAAAATAAAATTTAATGGATTTAATAATCGCCTCTGTGGTCTAGCGGTTCAGTTGTTGGACTTGACTGCATGAGGTCCCGGGTTCGAATTCCGGGTCGGGCAACATATAGAAAATGTGGTATTTCCAATTTTCTATTTAAAAAAATGTTGCTCGGGATTGGATATGTGCCCGGTTGGCAATAGGCTTGCTGCCTATCACATTATGGGACTTAGTGTCTTCGGCTAGTTGTGGATGCCTTGGTTGTGCCTCTGCCTACCTACTGTAAAGATACCAAATTACTTATTTAATAAAAGTAAACTAAAAATAGTCAAACAGCCAAATTTGTTCTTTTTACAAGACAAAAGATTACTGTAGATCACGTAAAGATAAATATTTGTCCCGCAAACAACGGTTAAACATAAATACATCCAAACACGTACATAAAATAGCCGTACGTGTCAAATAATAAATTGAATTAATACCTAAGCTAATTGGTACCTAATGGAAGAAGAAAGTTGGACAAAACAGATATACAATGTGTTGGGTTCTAAGAAACCCGGGTAGACCTATATTGATATTTCACGGCCAAATCGCTCGGGTATTATCCGAGGGCGGTATAATGAGTGTCCAAAACCGATGTGTTTGTATGAAAAGAGTAATGAATGTGGAGGAAGCTGGGTAAATCTGCAAAGATTGTGACACATGGCCCTCCATACTTTGCCTACCTACCTCTCAAAATTTTTAAAGTTCGCATTTAAAAGTGCATGAAAGTGAGAGATTAATCAAAAAAGCTAATGTACCATTTCTGATATACCACCGAATACTAAGCGTTAACCATTGGTGACGAAAAATACTTAACAAAACAGCTATACATAACATAAATGATTAAATTGTGGTTAATAAGAAATAGCAAAAGTTTTGGCGCCATCGATAGAACAGATGGTCGAAGTTTTTTCATAATTATTGAATTTCGTGTTAATATTGAGTGATATTAGTCAATTTTGGTGGCATTTTGTACAATTTTGTTCAGTGAAAGTGCACAAATGA
>NJDC01001380.1:132807-157104 GCA_002245475.1 Calephelis virginiensis
GTGGCAAGCCTATCGCCAACCGGGCACATTTCCAATCCCGACCAACATTTTTTTATTAGAAAATTGGAAAAATCCAATTTTCTTTATGTTGGCCGACCCGGAATTCGAACTCGGGACCTCATGCAGTCAAGTCCAACACCCGGACCGCTAGACCACAGAGACGATATGCAGGCATATATTTTTTAAATTTATTTACATATCCGGAAAGTATTTTTTTGCGTCTTTGTTTGGAAATAAGATAGCTTTTACCTTCACACAGCTCTCCTGGTGATAAGAGACAACCACGACCTATACCTAGATCGTAGATGTTCTATCTTAGATGCGTTGATTTCCTATGAACGGTGTGTTAGTCCAAAAATGCAGGTAGGTATGCTTCTATACCATCTGGACCGGAACACGACATAGCCAAACACTGTCATTACGGCGGCAAGAATAGATTAGGCAGTAAATCCCTATCCGAACAAGTTGCTGCACAGCAGGCAGGTCTCTTCTTTTTTTCTTTAAGTATTGGCCTTCACGTTAGTATTTTGCCATTAGTCAAGTAGAAATTTGCTTCAAATTTTACATCAATTTTAACAAATTACAATTAGTCATCAGTCATAACTCATAAGTCGTCAGTAAGTCATGTCAGGCTCTTGGGTAAAGCGATGGCCTCATTACCCAAGTTCATATAATGAGGTTTGGCGGCAACGAGGAAATACACGATACCCTAATTTCTTCCTGATTATTTCATTTCTGCACTTTCACTGAACGAAAATGTACAAAATGCCACCAAAATTGACTAATTTCACTCAATGTCAACACGAAATTCAATAATTATGAAAAAACTTCGACCATCTTTTCTCTCGGTGGCGCCAAAACTCCCAGGTAGGTCTCTAGCATCGCTACCATCGCTAATGAAGGGAGGGTACATCTTAGAAGTACCTACAGAACTTGATAAATAATTTCATCTTTGCTCTTTAGGATGCCCATACAAATACTATGCATAACGACATTTGTAATACTTTAACATTTGGATAAACGTTATTGCTGAAGTTATAAATATTGTAATTGCGAAGGTTGTAACATAGACCGGCTCCTCAAGCCGGAACACGATGGTCTTTTCACGACATATCTTAGCTAGAATGTTTAAAGCAAGATAGGTACAACATATATTATAAAATATACCTACTTAGTAGGAGCTTGACCTCTGTTGTCTAGCGGTTCAGTTGTTGGACTTGACTGCATGAGGTCCCGGGTTCGAATCCCGGGTCGGGCAACAAAACGAAAATTGGGTTTTTCCAATTTTCTAATAAAAAAAATGTTGCTCGATAGGATATGTGCCTGGTTGGCAATGGGCTTGCCACCTATCACATTGTGGGACTTCGTATCTTCGGCTAGTCGTGGGTGCCCTGGTTGTGCCTCTGCCTACCTCTTTTTAAAAGTGATTTTTTTCAATAGGTTTTCATTATTTTAATGAATTGGGTATTTTAACACATATTAAAGTAAATTATCTTTCTAATATACACCTGTCAAAGTCGGGATGAATAGGTATCTGAATCAGAGTATATCTACCTAGAAAGCCTACACTTGGTCTTGAGACCACAAGTTTGCCAAATTTCTCGCGATCGGTTTAGGCGTTAAACGAAATCGAAAAAGCAAACACGTCCAAACATCTCCACATTTTTTTATCATTTTGATGTAATACCTATATCTCACTTATTAAATGTTGCAATTAAGCAAAACCAATTCAAAAACATACTAGGTACCTACCTACCTACAGCAACGTGTAGTTAATTAAAATGATAATTTGTTGCAGGTATTATATATTAATTTTGTTGTATTTTACCTAATTCGGGTGGGAATGCATTTAAACGTTAACTAGGTAGTACGTTTTTATATAAAAAAATATTAGGTATTAACATATAATAAAAAACCCTATTTTATTATATTTTTAAAAATTGTATATTTTAACACATTCAAAACTAGTTTTTTTTTAATTTCTTCTGGACCAAATGCTGGTAAACTTAGAAAAAATCGTATGCGATACATATAAAAATATTTCGACGCATGCCTACCACGTTAATAAAATCGTATTAAAATAAGTAAAACTAAATATAACAATTAAGTACATTGAGCAACAAAAATTTTCTTCTATTTTTACAACTATAGTATCGCCAGAATAAATAATAAATTTAGGGTTGCTATTTAAAACTACATTTTAACAAAACATGACATAATCTCAAAATTTTAAATAAAACTAAATAGCATTAGTTCAAATTGTGCCTCTAGATTCCTAGTATAACTACAGTGCTATTAAACGAAAGGAAGATCTCAATCAGGTCCAGAATACAATCTAAACAAGTACTATCCATTAAACTACTTTTAGGACAGAATTGTCAAACAACCACTTTTAAAACAAATCTGACATATAAGTAAAAAGGTTTTATTATGTTTACTTACCTCTATCCCCGAATTCCGATTTGATCCTGTCAATAACAAAATATCACTAAAGCACAGAGTCGTAAAGCACCAAGCACAAGGAATATCAAATCCGTTTAACGTATGGCCAGTTAGACGATCGCGTGCCGACTGCCCGGCTGAATACCGACAACTAACCCGTCCTGACCACTAGCCAGTATTCTCGTGTTCATTGAGATAATTTACAGATTGCAATTTAGAAAACGTATAATCTTAGGACATGCCTTGTTGAATTTCTAGCGTAAATATATCAGAAGCGTTTGTTTGGTTTTCCCGCTTTGGATGCTTGAAATTGGAACAATGCTCAATTTTTTTAAACGAAGTAATTGTAGCAGTAAATGTTTTTATTAACTCACTGATTCGTCAAATTGAAAGTCAAGGGAATACCTTTTCAAATTATTGAAACGCTTATTACCGTCCAAATGTCAGCTTCAATAACGCCTTCATGACTCTATGTAGCGCATATTATAGTGAATTTTAGGTCGCATACGTTAGGAATTCCTAAACGAACTAGAAATTGGTAAAATGTCGTTCATACAAATCCACTCAAATTCCATACGAAAAAATACATAAACTTGTTTGGATTTGGTATGGAACATTTTTTGCATTTTTCGAAACAGAGTTCACGTTCAGTTCAGTCACGGAGTTCAGTTGTAGAACACGACAACCCCATCACTAGTTACTAGAATCATATTATACCTAGTTATTGTAGGGGAGCCCGTGATGCTAAATGTGTAATAACTCTAGCGTCATGTGGACCCTTTGGACTTTATCCGATAAACAGTTAAGAGTAAAAAAGATCCAGTGAGGTTTCTATTTAGTGGTGCGTTGAGCGTCTAGAATCTGAAAAAATAATTAGTCTCTTGATCGCGAGCTCATTAAATATTATTATTTAACGTATCTAATGTGTCTCCGATTGTGGAAATGTGTTGATCAGATATTTTGCAATGACAATGATCTGAATGATGATATAGAGATGTAATACATAATGGAGGTAATTAACCATGGTACAGGGTATCTGACGCGCCTGAGTTACTCCAAAAATCCCTTTTTGGGCTCCCCTACCATTAAATATATCACTAGATTATTATATTTGTGTAACCAGACTAGGTGATAGAACCCTGAAACTCATCCTAATTAGTAATGAATGAACTCTTTATTATGCACAATCAAACTTACAACAAAGTAAATACAATTAAGTATTATCATAATACAATCATAGTTTGCAGTACACAAAAGGCGGTCTTATCACCAAAACAATGCGATCAAAATGTTCAATGCGAGACAAAAAGTTTGTCTGGTAGAGACAAACTTTTTGTCTAGGGCTACTATTTAAACACAGGTTAAATAGGTAAAGAGATTAAACATACAAAACTATAACATCAGATTAAAATAATTAATTATTACAACAAGAAGAAAAATTAAAGTAGAATATATGCAAAACTAAAATAAACAAGATTAGTACCATCGCTCTACATATTTCTACCGTAATAATAACAGTGCTTGTCATTTTCGTGTTCTCATTAGGAGGATATAAATTATAAACGAGGCGCAACTCAGAAATTTAAAAAATGTCAACGTGACATTTTTCATTCCATGTGAACTGCGAGTACCTACCAAGATTAATTATGTTTGCCCAGCACCTTGGCCCAATGTATAACTGCGGTTATAACATGACGTGTTTAGTAACTGACTAGATTTCGCGCCAATCACAATAAGTGTTTATTTTGTTGTAGCCAGCTATATGACAGGTAATACTTGTGTTCTACGTGCGCATCCTAGCCCTGGATGTGCTATTTAAGCGCAGGTGAAGTCGCAAGGAACAAAAATACAATAAAACAACAATGTATTTAATAACTTATAATGTTGACAGCACAATTGGTAACTTACTAAATGTTAATAAATTAAACTCACAACAGTTAAAATTTGTCATTACTGAGGTACAATAAATAAAAAGTGCGCTAACACTACTGTACCTCTAGCATGAACATATACCGACTATTTGAAGGTATGTCGAGTCATGACACTAAATTAGTGATAAAAAAATAAATCCTGGTTCTTAAAAAAGTCAGGAAATTTCATCGCACAAGTTTAAGAGTCAGGAATATAGATAATTTGAAATAGTTAATAGATCTTTATAATATAGATACTGCATACAGTTGCCTGAAAGAATGCATTTTTGACATATAAACCCATCAATAATTTATTAATGCTTTCTGGCCTATTTTTAACTTTATAATTTATTTATTAAAAGACAGTACAATGATGGAATTAAATTTTTAAAATCTCTACTAAACATTTTTAAATGACAGATTTAAATAAGTTAATTAGACAAATATTTATCAAACATATTTTTTGCTAACCTGTGCAACAAATCAAAAGTAATTAAAATCAGTGTAGTAGTCGAGATATAAATGGTGCAACCAGATAGTTTGAGAAAAGTCCTGATGATAGTAATGTCATTTCAATGTTTTCAAAGTTTGTTTTAATGTTAAATAAATACATAAGACTGAACAATTACAAAAACTAACCTAACCCTAAACTATGCAAATTATGTTACGCTAGTACACCGAAATATGTACTTTCACGCATAAATAAATGTTGACACCAAAATACAATGTAATACAAAATCTCAAAGGAATGTGAATTAATTATTTCTGTGTAATTGTAGTTTATTGTTTTAATTAATTTCTTTGACAATAAGCATGGAATTAATAGCTCCATTCATTCGAATGCATTCTTTCAACAGCACAGCCGTAACGAACATTTTTACAATGTACTTTTAAAATTATATATGTACAAGTAATACCACACTAAGAAATACGCATAACGGTACAAGAGTTTCAGTGAAAGCACTCATTAAAATATTTATAAGTAGAAAAATGTATAGCACAAATATTCGATCTACATTTCTTGGTCTAAAAATTTTGATTTTACTTGTAAAAAGTGAATATATATAAAAATGTATACGCCGTAAAAAATATACGAGTATCAAAAATACGTTGTCTTAGAATGTTTGTGAAGCCCGAGAGATTATGATATTTATATGATTTTTTTTATAAAAGTACTTAAATAGCATTACTTTAAGCCTAGGCATTCGATCGTAAAAATCGCTAGTTTATTACTCTAACTACATTCTTAATGAATTTTTAGATATCGTAGTTAAACGCAGTAACTTGTAACATACTTTAACTTCCCTTCCATCTTTAATAGATCATCATGAACGTAGGAAGAAAACACACATACATTAAAATAACTCAAAAATAATTCATCAGATCTTCATCTAAATGGGACCACATGGGACAACGTTTACTAGGTTATTGATTTAACTTCTCATATGGTCCCAAAAGTAGTCTAGCATGTATCTATTCCAAATCAAGTGATTACTCTTACCATATGTAACCTTCATCACTTCATCGTTAAGTTTCCCGTCTTTTAGCCTTAAATACAGAAAACCAGTGAGACTAAAAAGGAAAAGGCATATTTCCTTTAGAAATTGGTTGACACGGGGATCAACACAGTCATATCGTACCTTAGTTTAACTTTAAGATTGATATTTAGATCATTAAAAAGATTATAGTAATCGAAGTTTTTATCTAGAACTTCCTTACCTTATTAACATTATATGACCTGCACTTGGGACCAGATCCAAAAAATATTCAATGTAACTTAGCTAACTAGTGAGATAATGCTGGAAAAACTATATAAAATAAGGCTATCCTAAACCGGCGTAGGTTTTGCCAGATTTTATTTAAAGCAATTCAATAATGGATTTTTAATCAGTTTGGCACTGATTATTATCATTTAAGATCGTTTTCACCAAATACTGTCTGCAGCGACCACCACTCCACTCTCTCTTTACCTCTTACAGAACACCATCAACTATTTGTTGAATCATGGCTCTTAAGAACTGTTTGTAGAGATGTATGAAAATTGCGTGTAATACATCGTATTTAGTATCTTCATATTACTTATTTCCAAATGCCAAAACTCGATAGACTTACTTGATGGTGAAATTTCTTTCTTTAGGTTTTCGCCTTCACGTTAGTATTTTGCCATTAGTCAAGTAGAAATTCGCATCAAATTTTATATAAATTTTAATCAATTATAATTAGTCATGAGTCATAAATCGTCAGTAAGTCATGTCCAGCTATGTCAGGCTCTTGGGTAAAGCGGTGGCCTCATTACTCAAGCTTATGTAATGAGATTTGGCGACAACGAGGATATACACGATACGTTAATTTCATCATGATTATTTCATTTGTGCAATTTCACTGAACAAAATTGTACAAAATGCCACCAAAATTGACTAATTTCACTCAATATCAACACGACATTCAATAATTATGAAAAAACTTCGACCATCTTTTCTCTTGATGGCGCCAAAACTTTCATGGTGAAATTTAAAAATATGTCTCAAAATTGACTCATATTATGTGAAGAAATGTAATATGTTTGAACAGATGGCTTCAATCTTTACAAATACCATACGCGAAAAATTGTCATATCTATAATGTCTGAATTACGTCAAACAACAACAAAAAGGAGAAAAAGCATCGTCCGTTACTGGGATTTGTACATTTCAGACAACATATATAAAAATCAGCATCCGTCAGTAATATACAGTAATAGTAATATATCCGTAGATAATATCTTCATACAAACGGGCGCAAACGCGTTTATAACTACGCGTTTCGAGTTCGGTATGCACTCGGTATATCATCATTTTCGGTTGCAACGCAGTGACGGCTGACACATTTTTTTTACGAAACATAACAAAATCTAGACTAAGGCCCGTATTAATAGTTTCCTTAATTAATTTTTTTAAAGGTCAATTAATTTCAATATCTATCTGAAGTGCCCGTCATACAAAACATTTTCTACCCGTTATTAGAAAGGTTTCACTAAACATTTTAGGCACCGCACGCGGCGTACCTCTGAAGAGTCCTACGTTGAGGTTGTCATACTAGTGGGCTCTGTGTAAAGAAATTCATCTGATTTATCATCATTCAATACCAGAAATAAAAGTTGCTACGAAACGATAAATAACGAAATTCTATGACCTATACTTAAGTTGTTATTATTTCAGCCACGCTCAGGGCTATATGAGCCTTGCGCTTGTCGCTTTAAGTTTATATTTTTTTGAATATACTAGAATGGCTCCATAACAGAAATATCGGTGAAAGAATCTTTCCATTCCCCGATCTTTAGAAACATCAAAATCACAAAAAGTTATTTATTCTGTACAATTTTCAGCACGCTCGCAGTTCATTGCGGTCTCGATCTTCAGATCGGTCTTATAGAAGCTTGTTGGTACTCCAGTCCTTATTTTTTAGTTCTCGTAAATGTAATTTTATGTTTTAGTTTGAAAAGGTAGAGTAAGTAGGACCCCAAAGCCAGGCCAACGATTCCAAACGTTGGCTCTCATATGTTTAGTGTGTACCGAGCAAGGCATAGGATACCAAATGTGCAAGTTCTATGCCGGCACTAAGCGGTTTTTAGCATTTTGATTTCATACAAATTGAAAATTGTATTCGAATATGTCATTTTAGATACACTTGAACACAGTACTAGCAGGTTATTAACATTTAGGTCCAAAAAATTCAACAAATCCGATAAAATTATTTATTTTTATTGTTAACTAAATGTTAAAGATCCGCTAGTATAGTGTTCAATACCTAAATAGACATATCTGATTCCAATTTCCAATTTTTATAAATCGATATTCAAGAATAACCCTACTGGTACTAGGCATTAAGTAGTGTTCTTCTAACAAAGTGAACATAACACATTAAGTAACTGTTTACTAATATCATTAAGTAATGTTAATAATATCCCAGTAACGCACATTATCCTCTCATAAACAACGCTTTATTTAAGTGCAAAGATCTTCACAAAATATAAATAACCAGCCGTACTCGTCATGGTTCGGTGCACTAAATATTTTAAAATTTAAATTCAAAGCGTCTTATTAGAAATAACAATTTTTATGTCTGACCATTTATTCGCCAACTGTAGCGCCGAAGTATTTTACTATATAATGTACATGTTACATTTTATATCCCACACCATCATTTGTCCACGATATGGCTATTCCATCAAACTTGACAAGAGATTGATCGATGTCAAAAGGGGTTCAACGAATACATTACCTTTGTGATAGACATGCTTTGAATAAGCATTTTCTTTCACCAGATCTTCAGAATCCCGGTGATAGGTCGTAGAGATTTACTCGACACAGGAACCGTTGATATGACCAATGTGATAGAATTTTTTTTAATTTAAGCTTTAAGAAAATAAGTTTACGAACTGACGTCTTACATATGTATTTAAAATAAATTTCTTAAAATAAACTCGAATTACATAATATTACTAGCTTAACCCACAGGCGTTGCTGCTACTTTTTTAATGTGATTTTAATTGATAAAAAATGGGGGTGAGTCACCCTTGTCACTTAGGGGTATGAAAAATAGATGTAAGTTGATTCTCAGACCTACTCAATATGCTAACAAAATTTCATAAGAATCGGTCAAGCCGTTTCGGAGGAGTACGAGAACGAACATTGTGAAAGGAGAATTTTATATATAAGACTTTTATCAGTTACAAAAACACTTTTTTAAAATGTTATTAAAACAAATATAATTCAAAACGTCTTGCATTTTAATGTTTGATATTTAAAACAATATATTTTAAGTGATCAGGAAGAAAGTTTGAAAAGCACATCGAGCGTAATATTTTACCTTGAAGTAGAGCAGAACCAGTTACTTCAATAAGCAACGTGTCTGTGTTATAACTGACGCTAAAGAAGCACAACTAGTCTGAATTTTTAATTACGAGTTTAAACTTAAATTTCTATTTTGCCATTTTTAATATATCAAAAGAATTTATAACACGAAAAAATATGGCCACAAAATTTGTAAAACGATTTTTAATATTATTTTATCCAATATTACTCGGCTATTTGTACATATTGAACGACACGTCATAACAAATTAATATAATAATAATTAGTATTCGATTGTCTTATGTGCTTCCTTAATTGAGTGATTTCCAATCAAGTGACTTTTTTTGAAATTTTTAACCGTCCTTTCAGACCCTACGGTTATCGCCTGCCACCTTCTTTCATCATGACGTGTACATATTTTCCTATGTTTTTTGACTGACATATAAATAAAAAAATGTCAAGTGTCACGTGTTTAAATCTTAACACGTGAAAAACATAATTGTATTAAAAGTACATTGTTAATGTACACCAAACATTGTATTCAGTGTATTCCTTGAACCAAGGAATAGCAAGGCCAAGGCGTTCTTTAACAATAACAAGTACTTTTTTGTGATGAAGAAATTCGATGAAGCACCTTGTTACTCTACTCCTCCAATCTAGTCACATGTTTGTAGAGAGACTTCTTATTTTCCTGCTCTCGGAATGTAATTTACTGCATTAGTGAGATAAAAACTTATAAACAACATAATTACGTATGAGTGTTATTAAATCTATTTTGTTATCCATTCGATCAATTCCAATAGTGCTATTCGATAATTATTTACATGGAATGTTAAAAGTAAGCGTAAGCTGTTTTATTGGAATAGGCGCACACTAACGATCTAAGCGACATACGACTGTAGTAGAGTTTTTAGTTTTTGAATAATATATCTACTACATCATTATTAATCGCTTCATATTGATTTTTCATTAGAACAGTTTTCTATAATTTTTGAATTTGCCGTTTTAAAATAATATTCAAGACTTCTACTCAGACTTCAAGAATATACTTTTTAAAATGCGTACACTTCAAATAGGTACATAGTTTGCACGTAAGCTTTGGATTTAATAAGAGGAATTTCAATGTATTTTTATTGCCAATCGGGACTATAGCATTTAATAATACAAAATCACATCTCTTTCTACATCAAATTTACCCATGGCTCTACTCCAGCATATCATGAACATGAAAATACAGATTACACTAAGTCGATAGTTTGCGCCTACTCTTATATTTATTTTAACATATAAGTAATTAAATTACACAGTTATATTGTTTTTCATAATTATTATATTACAGAATGTCTTTATAATTTTATTTTTAGCATTAGGACTAATTACAAAATATGTATACCGTTGGATAAGATTACTGCAGTGATTCTTTTACAGTTTGCAAGTAAAAAACGCGATAATTTATTGTATAATGTGTTTTTTTTTACAATACTAATTTAAATTATACAAAGATATATATGAAGACATTAATGTCCCTGTAATTTAGATAAAAATTCGAAAATTCATTGTAAAATTCATGTTTTAATTTCAATTGTATAAAAATAGTAAAGGACAAAAATATAGTTAATTTGTTTTAACGTAAAACGTACCATAAATAAGTTATAAAAGTAAATGAACAATGTATTATACAATATTTTTTAAACTTTGCCTATAATCGTGGATGACCATTGCCAAAGACTACATACAAAAATAAATATTACAATTACTACTGCACACATTAAAATGTATACAATTTAATATAAACACATACAAACGTACACACGCACACACAAATTTTCTTTTGTCGTAATTTAAATACAGATATAGCCTTAACTACGTTACAAACATACTATCTTATATTAGTAAATAAATACACAAATTTGTACTCTCAGGCTATAGTTTTAAGATTTACATTTCGATACATAATACAACCAGACTGCTAATATATACGTCTGAAGAATCAGTGCATACAATGTATGCCATTTAAATAATAGAACTGTTTTGGTAAAAAAGGGCCTTTCAGACTATAAACATTAATGTATTATGGTAATTTTATAGTCACATTTTGATAATAATCAAACCTCCATTACATATGTTGCTTTTGTTGAAACGCTAAGATCTTAAAAGTAACTGGAAGAATTATACATCTAAGCTAAAAACATACCTAATGAGGCCATAACTTCTCGTATAGTGTTTTGTTTATCTACTAGCTAGCTGGATGCCAGGATGTACGATGAAGATTCGCATTTATCACATTATCTTATACATTAGATAGAACCAAATTTGTCAAATCACCCGGCCGCACGTGGTCCTCCTAAAAAAAGGTACTTTGTAAAAATAAATTGACAATTTTTGGCACATATTGAACATAGGCTCAAACATGAACGCGATTATTGTAGAAACACGATAACAACAAGAACCGATACTATGGCAACAAAACAGTTACAAGTGAAGTTAACACACATGAACGGATAAACAGGTAAAATGCAGACAGATGAGATAAGTAAAGGGGTGTGAATATTTATTACCTTTTCTTAAAAGACACCTCATGGTTTTTATGCCCTTAAACTAGATTTATTTTACGTGAAGTTCATGCTTGAAGTGTAGGTCAAAATTTATGCATATAATACACGTATAAAATAATATATTCAACCCGTTGTTTCGCACAAAATGTAATAAATTGAAGCATAAGTAATATCCTGTTACATAAACTTGTTTGCTGTCAAGTTCTATCTACATTGGTTTGAGTACTAGATTTTGCGTAAAATAGTAACATACATCTTTAGATTCATCCTCACAAACTATCGCTTTTATAATATTAGTAGGACATAAATACACGAGTAAACATAAATAAAAATTAAAGAATTATTATTATTACCGAAATAAATTTTAAGATCATAATATGTAATCACAATACTAAAACTAAAAATTGACACCGAAAAAATCTACATGTAATGTAGATAAGAACCACCCGATCACGTCAGATTTCAAACAAAAAAAAATCGCATCAAAATTAGTCAATACATTCATCAGTTATGAATTCCGACACACATTCACAAACACATACAGTCACGCCATACATATACCACCCCTCTTTATGTGTTGGGGTGAAAACTTGAAAACGAAATAAAATGGCTTAATGAGTTGACTAAGGTGTACCCAGTAGTGAGGTTCTCAGGAGTAGAAGGTGAGCACGGCGCCGTGGTTGCCCCGCACGAGCAGCAGTCGCGGCGCGGCGGAGGCGAGCGCGGCCAGCCAGGCGGCGTAGAGCGCGGGCGGCAGGCCCCGGCGCCGCGGCATGGGCAGCGTCACGCACACCAGCCGCGCCCCGCCCGACCGCGCCGCCACCAGCTCGCGCACGCGCAGGTACCGGTACGTGCGCTCGCGGGCCGCCTCCCACTCCTCCTCCGTTATACCCGCTACCACACAATCACTTGCTTAAAAACGTGCTACTTGAAACCACCTACACTTTGACGGGAATTCATTTAAAATTGATGGGAACAGAAAAAAAAGTTTGGTATCGCAACTCTCATCATCTCCAAAATTTAATGAGAGCATACTATTACTAGAGAATTAAAAGAGAAAAGAATTTGTTAATATAAGTACTGTGACGAAGAAAATATTACATTTTACGTATAACGTCCATGACACTTTTCAACCGAATTTTGTTTAGTGTTGGTTCTCAATTCGACTATTTTTTTTTTATTTTTTTCGTAGCTTAATTACGGACCAAATGCGAACTGATTTTGAGGGTTCTTTTTTGAAAATACAGATCATGATTGGTGTCCGTGGCCGTGGGTGTCCCATATTATTCACATCATGTTCTGACTAGTAGTTTTAGGGTTACATATGTTAACAATGCATAATGCATTTTAATACATAAACAAAAAATATACGTTGAGTAAACTCAAAACTACTAGTGATAACATTTTTGGGAAACCATTTTGAAATCACCAGCTGTCTGTCTTTCTAAATGAAGAATGATTTAATCACGACGTGGTATCTAATGAAATAGATGGGAGTCGGTTTTTGAAGTTTTACTACGCTTAATTTCTGCCTTCTTTTTTATACTAACCATAGTGCTTAAGGAAATCCAAGAAACATCAGTAACGTTACTGTGAAACGCCCGATGTTGCAACTGTTCGTGATCAATAGCGATTTCTAACCAGCATATGATAAGGTTGCTTGCTTGTCAAAAAAATAAAAAAAAATCTTGTACGTTGAGCTTCCTTAAAAAAATCTCAGTTTTTTTTAAAAAGAAAATTTATTTTTCGAGATCCACCTGTTGTAGCGACTAAACAATTTCACGCTTTTTCACAAATAACTAACTACACCATAAATTTAGACGACTATTTATTTATACATATATTTTTTTATACAGGAGGAGACAACCGAGCAAGTGGGTCACCTGATGGAAAGTGATCACCTCCGCTCATGGACATCCGCAACACCAGGAGTATTACAGATGCGTTGCCGACCTTTAAATAATGATACGCTCTTTTCTTGAAGGTCCCTATATCATAGTCAATATATTTCATACGTTTCATACTTACTACCATCATTATTTTCGTCAGATGTTCTGAATGGCGCGATAAGCTTGTCGAAATAAGCGAGCGTCGAGTCCTTGGGACGTTTGTTGACGTCCGGAATCATTTTCAAAGCGGAATAATCAATCCGGAACTTTGACAATAGAGACGCCATGCTGCAACAGAATTATATGTTATTTACCTTTAACAAGCCGTTTCCCGCGGCTTTGTTTGCGTTTTAAGATTATTTGGCCGAACCTTGGCAATACTATGAATAATCAGAAATATAACCAATTAATAAACGCCCTTTTCTACAAGATATGAAGAGATAGAAAAGTTTGGTAAGTTGGTCTAAAAACTACTGTTATTGAATATTAATAAAAGTTGTGCTAATACCAAAACTGTGTTACAACATCTGATTCTTAAATAAAATGCTCGTCATTTTATTATTTAATCCAATATTTACAAATAAATGCAGAATTATAAATATTTATTACACAAAAGTACGCCCGTTGAATCGAAAAAGAACCTCGAGCAGTACTAGAGAAGAGTAATAATTAAAAGATATGACTTAGCGGTATAATCTGTGGATATGACAAATAAAATTCTTACTTTCTTTCTTCGATCTCCATTTCTGTGTTCTTATTGGCTAAAGTGAAAACTCGGAGAGGACATGAAGACCAAGCCCGCCTCGTCGATAAAATATACGGAAGCAACAATGTCAAACCTAAAACAAGTAAACGATTAAGTACCACTATTTTACAAACGCAGCTGATTTTTATCTCTTTCATGTTACATGTTATAGAAGAAAATAATGCAAATCAAAAATGTGCTTGTCTTCAATATAAGAAATAGAAGCGTATTCAAAAAAATAAAGGCGACGCATATATATGTGTATGCAATTATATATGTCGTATGTGTGTGCAAGCACATTTAGTTTCCCTCCACCAAATCAATTTTCTTAACACGTTATATAACAATCAATCACCGATTTTTCAATTTTACCATGCACTACAAATTAAAAACAACCGCTGGGCAAATCACACGAAGTAATCCAAACCCAAAGGTAAGTAAATTAAATGCTTGTGTAATATATATTATTATTTATTATTATTATGATATTGGTCAACGATAACTATATATAGAAATATTTTAATAGATGTCATGGCGATAAACACCTAGATAGAAATACAAACATCAATATCATGACATCTATGGTTGTCCTTGGCGGGAATGGAATACAAGTCACATAGCTGGTCGGTAAACTTAGGCGTAAACGCCAAGCCGTCGACGAATTTGATTGCTATGAATTCAAATCTACCAGACGTCAAGCGTACCGAAAGATCCCTCCGTAAACAGTGGAAACGAGCAATCACACAGCTTAGTCAGCCCTGTGGCGCGAAGGATCCAACCACTTCTGTTATCTTTGCCTAGTCATTTATCACTTAGCTACCTCCATCATTCCAGACCATCTCTAGCCGGACTGTCGCTTTGTGAACTGTCCCACCGAAGTAAACGACGACACAACATGTCTCGGAGGATCACATCACTTTTGTGTATCTTTACTGATAGACCACTCACCTCCATCGTTATATAACCACCAGACGTCTAGAGTGCCGGACTGTCGCTTTGTGAATTGTCCCACCGAATAAACGACGACACTTTGCATTCTTTCCTCAGCACCATGTCTTGGAGGATCACATCACTTTTTTTATCTTTACTGATATACCACTTACCTCCATCGTCATATAACCACCAGACGTCTAGAGTGCCGGACTGTCGCTTTGTGAATTGTTCCACCGACGTAAACGACGACACTCGGCGCGCCTTGCTCAGCCCCATGCCTCGAAGGATCACGTCACTTATGTTGCCTTTGCTATAGAAAAATCTTTATTTAGTTGAAACCTTTTAAAAAATAGAGCCACACTTTTGATTTTTTATTCACAAGGAAATATATTTAAATGCGAAATGTTTTAGAGATCTAACAGAGCGGATTCTGAATGCAGTTACAATTAGCCTCTCCAAACGGTTGCATACCTATAGCATATTAATATTTTTAAAAATATTTTACTTGTAAGGTAGGTACCCCCAAATTTATAGCAAGAATTAATAGTTCCAACGTTAACATTATTTTTTCAATACAGTGCATTCTGGTTTGCACCGCATAATGTCAAGTCAAAAATAAAGTGAAAATTTAAACGTAAATACGTGTTTCAAATTCCTTAAATTTAAAAAAATAATTGAACGGTAAAGTATTTTGTTATAGCCTACTTGTTATCAGGTATGTGCGGCGTGGAGCGTGCGGCAGCGGGCACTTGCGGGGAATTCTGTGGGGCGGGGCGCGGGGCAGAGCGCGGGGTGGGGTGCGGGGACACGCGCCGTACGCGCGGGGACCCCGACACGTCTGACATGCTACTGCCTGGAGGAACATTACACACTACATAGGGAACTTATCTACACAATCTTCGGCAATCTTCATGCCCAATACCTGTACCTACGCGAATAATTTACAAATTTAGGTAAATGTATTATTCCATTACTATCCGTTAAACTAGGTTGTAGTTTAAAACCACCATTATGCCTATTCCTGCAGCCATAATAACATTCTTACTCATTTTTATAACAACATCTGGAATGTAGGAAAGCTATCTAAATTTTCTTAAACAAAAGACAACATACAATACTTAATGATCTAGGAAGGAGACCTAAGGGCGTGTAGGTGCAATTATTGAAAAAACAGCGTTGGTTTCTTTGTTACCAATAGTAACAATAATGTAAATATTTTTTTGAAACTGGCCGTAAGTGAATGAACTTTACTCGACAATTGCTTACTAACATACGTTTATTAATAATTGAATTATAAAAATAGCTTGGTAATAAAGATAAAGTAATTATCTCTAACCGAAATGTGTTAACGAAATTAAGCATAATATAACAGGACAATATCGATTTTTCTCAATTTTAAATTAAATTACCTCTAGAATGTGTATTCAAACTCTCGGTGGACTTCGAACCTTTATAACTGTCGCCCATAGAACCTGGAAATAAATATATTACAGTAAATATGAGTATCGATGATATCTGTGAAGTACGGATAAAAAAAAAAACTATATAACTCCCTCTAGATAATATCATGTTAATCTGGTAGGTTATGGGCGATTTAAGCAAATAAACTATTCCTGTCCCCATAATTAAAGGGTCGTGTTCCGATCCGAAGGATAGAGTAGAAGGTAGACTTTCACTATTAGCCTGACACCTCGGCCATTGGTAAGCGACGCACCTACAATATCTACAATGTATTTAGACCATGGTAATCTTTACCATCAGAAGAACAGCGTGCTTGTTCGATGTCTTGTCACAGTAATGCAGTAAAATCGACTCCGACATCCGCAACACTAGTAGTATCACAGATGCGTTGCCGACCTTTATCGAATGAGTACGCTCTTTTCTTGAAGGTCCCTAAGTCATAATTGTTTGGGAATACCGCCCTCGGTAACTGAATCCACAAAGGTGTTGTGCGAGGTAAAAAATGTCTTCGGAATCGCATAGTTGTGGATCACCACGCATCAAGATGATAGGCATGATACTTTAAACTCTGTCGCGATGTCCGAAAGTGGAAATCAGCGGCTGGATTTAAACCAAACAACTTCTCAGAACATTCCCCATGATAGATGCAGTAGAAAACACCGAGGGACCCAACATTTCACAGCGCCAAGGAATCACGCCGATTGGTAATTGCCCGGTCATTGACAATTCGAGTTGATCAAAGTTGAATGCGGTCAAACGGAAGGAGCTGGTACTGTGGAGCCCTTGCCCAGAGTTGAGATCAGTGCTCCATATGAGGCCGAATTTGCGCTTTGTAAGCGAAGGGTCGACTAGAAATACTGTCTCACTTTACTGAGAACACCAAGTTTTTAAAGGCTATTTTAGCCTTCTCCTCCATTTGGAGGAGAAGGCTAAAATAGCATTTGACCACGAAATTGAACATCACTCGAAATTGATACGCGTTGATACGCCAAGTATACTAATGCAGGCTTTGTCATTTAGGGAAACGCTCTCAAATCGAGGAGTTGCGACGAAGGAAGTATTATACGCGCAAACTTGTGTCTTGCTAGGGTTGAATCGCACCAAATTCTGCTGGCCCCAAAACAATATTTCAGACAAAAGATTGTCAACTTTAGACACAAGTTGGTTCCGGCTCTCAATGACATGTTCCCGAGATATATTATGCCGGCCAAAGTATAAGGCCAAAGTGTATGTCAATAATACTACTAGACACCCGGGTAGTAATCACCCGGGGAGACATAGGCGTACATTCCACTACCAAATCGTTAGGGTATTATCCGAAGGAGGAATAACAAAATCATAAAGAAATATATTAAAACTTTTTTTAGATAAAAGATAGACTCAGACAAGAATTAACTTTATACTTACGCGAAAAAGCCTCAAGACCTTTGACATTAGTATCATGTAGATACGCCAACAGATCTGGGTCTAGAGCGTCCCCAGAATACAGGCCACCCTCTACGTGTAATATCGCCAGAGCCATGTGTACGTCCAACGCCTTGCTGAATCAAATAATGTTCATTTAGAATGAAAAACTTTTTATTTTAACATTTGTCCGAGCTCATAATAATTTCTTTTTTTAAGAGCGTAAACACTTATTTAAAGTCTTGTACTTTTCTAAATTACACTTAATACTTTATGTTACACTTTAGCCAAACAATTTCACTTTTCACAGCATCATTAGGGCTTTAAAACTAAAGATAAATAAGTCTGTTTCATTAGAACGTTCAGTATTTGGTTGTTAGTTAATGAAGGTGCCTAAATAAAATGATGATGCAGTGAAAAGTGAAACCGGTTGGCTTAAATGTAACATAAAGTCTATTGTGAAAAAGTCCAAGAGTTTTCTTCAAAGAAGTGTGTATAGAATGGAATTCCACCAAGTACTGAAGAGAAAAAGTACAGATTCTAATGCTTGACCTCATACAAAAGTTAAATCCACATTATTCGTCTCTCGCTGGCGATTTTCTATTAGTTGAACTACTCAGGATTTAACTCATACATTAGCATCTTAACTTCCTTTCTTATCAATAACGTCGACAGTTAAGAGTTCCTGGGTAAAATTGAAAAAACCAGACAAACGGAAAGTAGAGGTTCGATACACATTTCTTTGGTCTTTGTTCATCGCATTACACGTGAACGAATTTACTGCGTTAATTATCGTAAGGAGAAGACTCAGGTCAAGAGAAAAACTGTGAAAATTGCAGAGAAAATAGGAAAAACATTTTTTTCCCATTCATACTATCAGTGGCTGTCATTGTCAAGCGGTACGAAGATCGCTAGGTCGGCTAGTAAACAATAATAATGGACAGAATACTTACTGCATAACTTCAACGTAGTCAACTAACTCCTTTCGGTCGCAGGTTTGCCAATCTTCTTTAAAACCCATCATCAAAATGTTTGGCTTTAACTTGCCCAAACCACTGGCCTGAAAATTGATACTTATTGATAAATGGTCAACAATTTTCCGTTAATGGTTCCAATAGTATGTCACATTTTGTATGGATTTGGTATGGTATATGTATGTATAATTGTCGTAATTGTGTTATAATACATAAATATAACTTTTCATTGACAAATTAAGGTTACAATTTGCGTTTTTATTTCAAACTAGCTGTTTAATCATGTCTTCGTCAGTGTACAATAGATTTTCATACAAAATTTCATCCCCATCATCCTTTGGGGGTAGATTAAAAAAATGTGTTTATGTTTGAAATCAAGTTTTCAAATATTGCATATATATTATTATACTAGAATTTCATTGAAATTGTCTTAGCGTAACAGACTGGTGGCAATAACAGCTAGCCAAAATACGACTGGTGGTCGGTTAGAAATCTTACTTGAAAAAGATGTACAGCGTTGAAGCATGCAATAAGTTCAATTTATTTATTTAAGTACAACATGCATTAATATATTGTTGTATACATGAGTAGTAATGTATGTATAATGCGGTATAACTCATTTTACCTGTAACAGAGCAGTGGTGCCATCTTTAAAGCTGGCTTGGTCGAATATATTGTAAAAAGCCTTTATCTTCCTTTTACTGAACCAGTGGTACGCCCGGTTCGTCAGTGCTTCACGAGTGCGATGGTTCACTGGGTCCTAAAATATGTTTCATAAGTAAAAGCCATAGCAATAGGGATATATAAAGAAGTGCAACAATGTTTTATATCAAAGTTAGTTGTATAAATACTGTAATATTATTTTCTTAAACTGTTTGAATAGCTGGCCTTTGTAGTTGGTAATTACACTGGCCGGTATTAAAAAAAAATGTATTGAGTTCCATCTAAATTTTAAAATGTAGAACAGACAGATTATTCACGAACAGTCTGCTTTTCTACTTCAATCCTAACACAGTCTGCTTTTCGACTTGGATTCTAAAATAGTCTGCTTAAATTATATATCTGCTACAGGACCTTCTATTCATAATTCTAACTCTATGAGTTGACGGAACGTCCTACTATGACTGCTGCTTTCTGACTGATGCCTGCTGCTCGGTGGTGGGAGGACCCTAGACCGGCGGTGGCTGCCCGCCGGTGTTCTTCTCTAGCCGCCTTCCCAGCGGCCCACTTCTACTGCTGCTTCTGGCTGCTGAGGGAAGGCGCCAAAGGGTCCCGCTAGCCCAACCGCCGAAGGCTACAGCAGCAGTCCTTCGTGTTCCATCGACAAGTCTACCGTATCCCACGCCCATCTATCCCCTTTTATTCCGACAGAACCTAGTGCAGACTTTTTTTATAGACTTATTTTCTTTTTAGTGTTAATTTTTAATACAGTGTAATTTTGTTTAGATTTTTATTTTAACCTCAAATCAACAGGATTTCCGTACTCTAAATATGTCTGTTGGTTTGTTTATTTTTTCTGTTAACATAGTGGTGGGTGGTAGCTAAGCCACCCCCACTACGTTACAATACCTACCGTTGAAATCGACATATAACTTAATAACATCTCGTTAACGAATGTTGATATTACGTATGCCGAAAGAGATAACGGTTTGTCTTAGCTAATTTTCGCGTCAATTTAAAATGCCGTCATGACAGTCCTCATGCTTGCCAAGAACGCCATATTTTGTGTTCAATTGTATACTGATGTACTATTACGACTGTCGATATTTTATTTTAAGTTTCCAGAAAATGGACAGAATTGAGAATGGGTACCATTGACATTGAATATATCAATTACCGTCTACGGTAACAAAATTCTTTCAAGTCCTCACTTTAAAGTAAAGAAAGTCGTCTCTTCATATTTTTTGGTGACGAGAACTTGACAAGGACCTGATGAAAGAACTGGGAGGTAGCTGATTGATCATAGTCTTTATAAGTTACTGTATATGTTCCATTATCTTTGGAGTTTGCCTAACACATCAAAATGTGTGCGATAGTGTGTCTGTCGGTGGCATCGTAACATTTGAAGGATAGGACTATTTGTCGGGGGTTTATTCAACAATTTTGATTTTAAGATTATGGATCATGTGTCGAAATCGTTACTATACTTTTTCTAGACAATCTTATTAATGTCAAATATTTTGTAGCCAATGACAAGCTTTTTTTGTAAGTATTTCATGTCCGTATAATTAGAGGTAAATGGTAAAACTAAATATTTCTTGATTAATAACAAAATATTTTGAATACACACGGATTACACACATGTATGATGAGTCCCATTTTATATATTTTCTAGCTAGAAAAGATATAAAATTAACTGACTAAGATTAAATGACCTGGCGAACTTCGTATCGTTTCCGTTAACGACTACCATTAGTTTGTTTGGATTTACCGGTTTTTTTATAAGAACCTTCTCCTGTTAATAAATAACACAATAAAAGATGAAATGACAAAATTGATCCCTCCGTTTAGGTTACTTTGAATATTAGATTCTTATTTCGTAACATGGTGCAAACATTTAATAAAAATATTCAAATCGCGCTTCAATTTTATTTTTATTTTGTATCGCCTTTGTGGTTTATTAATCCGCTATTACCGTTGACTGCATGAAGTCCCCAGTTCGTTTGCCAGGTCGTTTTATTCAAAAAGTGTTTCAACCAAAACAACGTTGCCCGGGGTTGGATAAGTGCGCGGTTGGCGATAGGTTTGCCTTCTATCAAATTTTAGGATTAAGTACCGTCGGCTAATCTTAAGCGCCATGGTTGTATCTCTGCCTATCTCCTCGGGGATACGGGCGTGAACTTACATATTTAATTTTATTTACATAATACACAAGTGCAACAGACTTATATGTACAAAAATGAAACGTCTCTCACCTGTATTACATGGCCACACACCATAAGTGACAGTCCTTTGGTTAGGAGATAAGCGAAGTCTGTGAGTAAGGATCGTTCGCCGGGAAACCCGGTCATCACTAATATTTGAGGCCTTCAAAAAAATTAAACGTTACAACGAGTTAAGAAAATTAATACGCTTAGTTTAATATTATTAAGAAGTATATTACATATTGTATTATATGTATTACATGCTTGTCCGGACTTCCATAAGTCCATACATAATTTTCCACATAAACTGTAGCTTGGTAGTTTTAATGGAACCATGACAAAAAATGGCATGAGTTTTTGAAGTTATACTTCTTTTGGCGCGTTAGGAAAAAATGATTAGGGTAATTTTTTACGATGCGCGCGCACACCGTCACGAAAAACCGACATGATGAAGTTAGCTATAGATAACATTTTAGTTTTTAAAAAGATTTTTATCTTATTACGCCGAAGAAGTATAACTTCTAATGCGTGTACATAAGTACACACACACTTTTTTTTTTAGTAAATTAGTCAATTTTGGTGTCACTTTGTATAATTTTGTTCAGTCACAGTGCATAAGTGACATATTCGTTGTAAGAATGAGTGCATCGTGTATTATCTCGATGCCGCTAAAACTTAATCGATGAACTTGTGTAATGCCGTTTTACCTATGACCGTGAACGAAACGAGCATGATAATCGCCTCTGTGGTAGGGCGGTCCGGCGTCGGACTTGACTTCTTCAGGTTCCAGGATCGTTTATCGGGTCGAACAACAAAAGAAAATAGAAAATATGTATATTCAATTTTCTTATAAAAATAACATTGCCCGGGACTAAACATGTGAATAGCAGCCGATAGGCTTACCAGCTATCACATTGAGGGTCTTACACCCTTAGAACTAAGTATTGTTCAAGAATTGCATGGCTTAACGTAAGAAACGCATAGCTAAACGTCGTACTTCAAACAGCGTTTTTCCATTACTTAGCCAAGTAAGCTTCCTGAATACGGGTGATAGTTTCTTTAACTAGTCGTGGGTTTTTAACTAATTGTGCCTCTGCCTACATCTTAGGGAAGACGTGAAGATGGCCTGAAATGTTTTATTATGATGACTTCTGACTTTTTTACTTAATCATTTGAATCATATTAAATATATGGCCGAAAACTCCAGCCAACGAACGGTCCCAGCGAATGTCTTAAATAATGTACATGTCTCTTCTACAATGTACTTCTCCTAAACGAAGTCACACTTAAATTTTTCTAATAAGTTATGGAAGGCTAAGCCTAACATACGACCGTACATTGATGATCAATAATTTGTACTAGTGGTCGCCAATCCAGTTTTAATATCCAAATTTTAATATCTTGTCGATAAGAACCCCATCTTCATTTCTCAAGACCAACAACTATGTTTCCAAACTTTTTATCGCTCCATCTGTGATATTTTATCGTTTTTATCAATATAGTTGTTTGTGTGTGTCAAATGCATGGTAGTGTGGGTAATGTTTTATTCATTGATTTAATGTACTTTATAAGCATTATTATTGAAAAATATTAGCGTCCTGCACTTCTCCTATACATAAACTATAAGTCTGCTAAATTTTATGCTCCTGCGTCCGCGCAATTTTCGTAAAAAGGGGTCCAAAGTTTTGCCATCACGTATTAATATATAGATGTTAACCAAGCTGTGAATGTCTGTTAGTGATCCTCTTTTATTAAATGTTTACGTACTCCATAGAGTAAACAAACTACTTCTAGCTCAGTATATCAGCAATTTTGACCAATAACAATAAAGTTAGTTATGCGTAAACAATTCATACCTGTAATTCTTCACATGATCGGTGACATTGTTCAACTGATACACCCCTGAAAGCGCCGTTTTATATGTTTGTGCCTGCGTCGTCGAACCCCAATTTACGTCTGTTAGGAAAACATCCACCCTTTTTTAGTTATACTAGTATGAACATGATAAAATTAATATTATACCTCGGCATCTTGACCTTTCTTTCCACAAAATAACCGTCATATAGGCCAGTTAGTACTCATCGTTTATACATTTGGATTAAATTTAAACAAATGCAAATTGATGCCATAATTTTTAATACACATGTAAAGTAATGTGGGGTGTTTAACTCTGATTTACATTTACTTATATGTTTAAAAAAATATGTTCTTTCTGTAAAAAGATAAATCGCATATAAAGTAGTCTCAATACAAAATTTCTGTCAGACAAAAAATGATTACAGCACGTC
>NJDC01001380.1:157810-176889 GCA_002245475.1 Calephelis virginiensis
GTTAGGAAAACATCCACCCTTTTTTAGTTATACTAGTATGAACATGATAAAATTAATATGATACCTCGGCATTGACTTGACTTTCTTTCCAAAAAATAACCGTCATATAGGCCAGTTAGTACTCATCGTTTATACATTTGGATTACATTTAAACAAATGCAAATTAATGTCATAATTTTTAATACACATGTAAAGTAATGTGGGGTGTTCACTATTCATATTTAAATTACAAACTCTGATTTACATTTTCTTATATGTTTAAAAAAATATGTTCTTTCTGTAAAAAGATAAATTGCATATAAAGTAGTCTCAATACAAAATTTCGGTCAGACAAAAAATGATTACATCACGTCGATTAGATAGCCGCATGTTGAACAAATGGGACAGATAAACTAGCATCAACAGTAACTCAGTGTGAATGGAGCGTTGGGTAAGCTATTCCAAAGCGATTTCAAAAAGCTAGACTCGCTTTGCATAATTCTGTGCTTATTCCAACGTTATTGTATGGGAGCGAGAGTTGGGTATGTCACAAAGAGCATGAAAGTAGGATAAATGCGGTCGAAATGAGAGCACTATGGAAAATCTGTGGTGTAACGCTCGCTGACCGCATTCGTAATAGTGAAATCCGAGAAAGAGTGGGATTGAAAGAAAGTTTTGGTGTTAAAATGCGAAAGGGCATGCTCCGCTGGTTCGGTCATGTGGAAAGAATGACAGATGAAAGATTGACAAAGCAGATATACAATGCGAATGTGGATGGATGTAGGTACCCGGGGAGACCACAGCTCACATTTCACGATCAGATCAATCGGATATTTTCCGAGGGTGGTGTCAAGAGTCTCCGAAACCGACGTGTTTGTATGAAAAGGGTTATGAATGTGAAGGAAGCAAGACAGGTTTGTCAGGATCGTGAGGTCTGGCACTCGATACTCTCTGCCTACCCCGTAAGGGACTTGGCGTGAAGATATGTATGTATGTATGTAACAGTAACTCACCAGGCTTCCTGTAAGAGACGAGCAGGTAGAGAGCGAGTAGAGTGGCAATGGTGATGAGCGCGGTGCCCCAAGAGATGACAAACATGATCACCGTACACAACACCGCACCGACCAACGACAGCCACATGTTGTACAACTGGGACAACGGACAACATTTTACTGTATAAATTCTGAAATTCTACTTTAACTTATCGCCTCTGTAGTCCAATCCGATGTTGGACTTGACGCCATGAGGTACCGGGTGCGATTACCAGGTCGGGCTAAAATGTGCTTTTTTTCCTTTTCTAATAAAAATTACATTACCCGGAATTGAATACGTGCACGGATGGCGATAGGCTTTCCACCTATCACATTGTGTCACATTGTCTTCGGCTAGGCATGGGCAACTTGCTTGTGCCAGAGGCACACCTAAATCTTCAGAGTTATGGGCGTGAAAATATTTTTTTTTTGTTTTTGAACTTTAACTTCTGTGTTTGCGTAACCTCGATAAATGGGCAAATTCCCATGTAGATCTAGTTCCCCTGGGTAGAATAGACCATCTACCTCTCTGTCAAGATAAGTAAGAAGTAAGATGTTCTGTAGATGCGCAGTACTCTTACTACGTAATACCTAATGAAAACGACTACAAATACAAACAGCTTAATTGTAACCAAGATTACAGCGGAATTGGTGTCCACCAAATATACTGTTCTGTCTTTAATGGTTTTAACGATCGGCCACTATCAATAACCTGTCCACAGTTAAGAGACTGTCCACAGTTAAGAGACTGTCCACAAAGCGCGTTTACGCGCTTAGTCGATGTACCTACGCTACATAGAACCCGTCCAGATGGTACGTCGTGTTTCCGAATTCGTAAAAAGCTTGCAAAAATCGACACAAGACGCTTAGTGCGTATTACTCGAGAAGTTGAGATACTCGTGCGCCATTGCTATGTACAGCTCTACGCGTGTCCGTGGGATATAGACGTATTTAGTTCAAAACATAGCGTAATAATTTAAATACGGACCTTTTTATTAATGAAGTTAAAAAATAGTTAAAAAGAGTCTCCGAAACCGTCATGTTTGTATGAAAAGGGTAATGAATGTGAAGGAAGTCAGACAGACAGGCTTGTCAGGATCGTGAAGTCTGGCACTCGATACTCTCTGCCTAACCCGTAAGGGACTTGGTGTGAAAATATGTATGTATTATGTACGTAAGTTAAAAAATAGTTGCACGCACGCACGCACGCACGTACGCACGGCCGCACCACGAGCACATCACACCCACGCCCACGCCGACACCCACACACCCGCACACACATTTAACTATTTATTTCACAAAGACCATACAACAAATTACCCTAGGAGATGAGGAATTGGCATAATTTTTGTAGCAAGCTAAATCGTCGTCTATCCTCTTTGATTTAAAACAGTATAAAAGCCCAAACACAACCATATTTTTCGAGTTATCAGGCAGCGAACTCATGTCCTTCCGTGTAAACACCCTTTGTGGACAGTCTCTAAAATGCTACCCGCGAGTGGCTGCCCCGCTGTAGGGAGGCTGTACGAGATTACTATGCAATTTTTGCTATAATATTGTTGTGAATCGTTGAAAAAAAAACAGTGGTTGCCTGGCAACTATTTCTTATCGTAGATAAGTTATTGAGATTGGCCAGATATCTACTTGAGTTTATTTTATGAAACACAAAAACCACAAGTTAAAAAATATGTATAAACTATATTACATTTTGTAATATTTGTACAATAATCTTAAAAACACTTAATAGAATCACGCTGTAAAACGTTATTATTTTTTACTTATAAAAAACACTTACTCTAAAAGTTGGCCTCCACCCGACAGGTTTGGCGAGGCTCGCGTGGAATGTAGCGAAGTTTATCAGCGCGTACGCAGCCAAGAAAAAGTTTGAGATCAGAGGAGCAATCTTATTTAACCCTCCTACACAAAAAAAATATATCATGAGGCTTTGACGCAAATTATTAATATGCCAAAATATGGAAATTATAAGTTTTCCTTCCTGCGTATTAAGTAAAATACCATCGTTAAAAAAATAGTGAAAATATTTAAATTGTATAAAGGACTTTTAAAGTGTGTCATTTATTTGAGTCATGGGCATTTTTACATAAATAATAGCTGATCCGGCAGACGTTGTTCTGCTTTTTTTAATGTGTTTTTAGTAAAAGAATTGGGGTGAGTCGCCCTTATTACTTAGGGGTATGAAAAACAGATAGTAGCCGATTCTCAGACCTACTGAATATGCATAATTTTTTTATGAAAATCGGTGAAGCCGTTTCAGAGAAGTACAGGAACTAACATTGTGACACGAGAATTTTACAAGATAAACATTAGAATGTATCAGAGTTTCGACAACATATACATTTTTATATCACCTCGTTATGAAGTCATTGTTAATAAATATTCCTCATTCAACGAAATCAAACTCACCCATAAGTATGAACGCGACGGCTATGATAAAGGTAAGCGCGTATCCGCGGACCGGCTCGTTATTGTTGCCATAGCCCTTAGCAAAGAACTCCAAGTACGGGTAAAGCTTATCTTGACATAACGCCTGCAAAAAAACCATAACATTTCATTCTATGATGACCATTACGGTTGGTTTTGCTGTCGGTTTTAACACAGTCACTGAATTATGTTTGAATGATAGTTAGCAAAAGTATCGGCTTTATTACGCTAGATCATCCGTTAGTAAATTCAATAACTGGCAAAACCAAAAGCTAAACCGATGCCACCCTCACAAATACGCTAAAAAGTCATCGTAATACATTATTGAATTGTAACATTTATAATTAGCTAGCTGTCCCGACATACTTTTCCTTACATGATGATGATAAACGTGTTGGTCTTACATAAAATAATTTAAGCACATGCATTTGTATAGAAAAATGGACTAGTTTTATATTTATGCACATTCTTCCCAGTATGATTTTTGTTTATTTTATTGTTATTATTATCATAAGAAGTAACATAGGTGATATAATAATCATACGTATTTTATTGTATACTTAATGCTCCGGCGAACTTCATTCTGCCCGTTCAGTTGGTTTGAGAAAAAATTAAAGTATTGTTTTGCCTAGTTCCCTCACAGTCCAATAGGATAAAAAGTATCCAATGTCCATCTCCTAGTTCAATCCTATCTTCTATCAATTTGCAGCCAAATCGGTTTAGCCGTTCTTAAGTTATAAATAGTGTAACTAACACGATTTTCTTTTATATACATACAACATCATATATATATACACACACACATCGACCATACACGAGGCTTTAATACTAGCAAAGTATTAATTAATTTTAGTGTTTTTAATGTGTATTGTTTGTGATATAAGAGGTTACCTGGAAAACTTTAGGTGCGGAGACGAGCGATGCAAGCGCCGAGGACAACGTGGCGGCGAAACATCCACCGTATATCAGTGGACCAAATCCCGACACCAGACGAATTACCTGACAATACAAGGAAAAAACATCGCTAGAACATAACCAGCCTTAATGAAATGAAATGAAATTTATTTATTTGCAGAATATGTGTGTTTAAAAGTTGTTACAGAATACTTATTCATACCAACATATTCTACCACATTGTGGTGTGCAAATATGTAACTTAATTAAATACATTGTATTTTTTATTTTTGTTACTTATAACATACAAATATACATGGACTAAGTTCGGAATAAAATTAAGTTGATATTATAGTCTATATCACTTTGTAATAGAGACTATAATACGAGGTTGAACTTATGAGTAATTTACGCCGCGTTTATTGATGAGGCATAAACTGTGTATTGGTACACAATGCTTTCATAAACTCTCGTTCCTAAATAAAACATTCACAATACTTTTTCAATATTATATCGTTAAATAACTGTGTTCGTATATAAATGACTTTCACGGAAAAAATATAAGTCGCTTCAAATCCCGAAAAAATTACTCAAATTTTATTATGAACTAGCTGTTTCGGCGAACTTCATAGCAACCGTTCAGTTTAAATGGGAAAAAATTAAATACTGTTTCTCCTAGTTTCCTAGCAGTCGAACGGGATAAAAAGTATCCTATGCACGTTTTCTGGTTCTAAGCTACCTCCTCCATCCACTTTCAGCCAAATCAGTTCAGCCGTTCTTGAATTGTAAATAGTATAACTAACACGACTTTCTTTTATCTATAGGTTGTATTTTTAACTACTGATTTAGAAAAAGTAGTCAAAGATAAAATTTTGATTAAAATAATTGAAAAAAAAAATGTAATGCTTTAATGAAGCACCATTGATGCACGTCAGATATTTATTTAACGTGCAATATTAGAAATTCGACCGTAATAAATTTTTATTATAAGTAATTCAATATTAATTATTAAAATTTAATGATCAAACATAATTAAGGTTCTATTGTTAATTAGCTTTCTGATAAGAACGCCATCTTCGTTTATCAAGACCAACTACTTTGTTTCCAAACATTATGAATAAAGTTTGTGCGTCGCCTATGTGTGATTCCTTATCATTATCAATATTTTTATTTGCTTGTGTCAAATACGTGGTAGTATATGTAATTATTTTTTAATTTAGTGCATCTTATAAGCATTATATCGAAAAATATTAGCGTTCTGCACTTCTCCTATACATAAACTATAAGTTTGCCAAATTTCATACTACTATATTCATACATGTCCCCGAATTTTGAAAAGAGGTCCAAAGTTTTTTCTTCACGTATTAATACCATGATTATATCATCGATCGCACAATTTACTTATTTATTTATTTATTTATTTATTTAACACTTTATTGCACACAAAAATTAAAATACACAAAATACACGAGAAGTTAAAAATGCACAAAAGGCGAGCTTATCTCTAACTAAAGAAATTTATTTAACTTATTTTAAGGTTATATCTGTTTGATGTACATTTAATATTTAAAATTAAATTAACAATAATTTATCGTGGAAATACTCATACGTACATCATTACTATGATGCAATCCAAATGCACAGGTTCCGTTGTCTTTACAGGCCGCCATAGTCCAGGTGGCAACGTCACTGAGGTCCCCCGAAGCGTCCCGCAGGACCGTCCAGCCGGCGATCACGGCGATCAGCAGGTACGAGAGTGTTGTTAGCAGGATCGCTAGCAGAGTTCCCTTGGGGATGGACGTTTGAGGGTCCTAGAAAATGTTACACGTGCTTAAGAGTATATTCATTAAGGTTACAGTTCTTAGCTACTAACTAGCACTAGTTAGTAGCAGTTGTAAGGTTGTAAGCATTTTGCCTGAAATATTGATTCCTTGTTGTTGCGTAGAGATGTTGGGTCACTCAATGTTCTCTACCGCATCTATCATGGGGCATGCTCTGAGGAGTTGTCTGGTTTGATTCTAGCCGCTGATTTCCACCTTCAAACATCCCGTCAGAGCTTAAAGTGTCATGCTCATCATCTTGATGCGTGGCGATTCCGAAGACATTTCTTACCCCACATAACACCTTTGTGGAAACAGTTACTGAGGGTATTCCCAAACGATTATGACTTATGATCCTTCAGGAAAAGAGCGTGCTCATTCCTTAAAGGTCCAACTCCTGGTGTTGCGGATGTCTATGTATAAAAATAATAATAAAGGTTTTACAATTTACAAAAAAAAATCACCTCAGACAGAATTTGAACCTTAACCTAACCCCTTTTCTTTCTTGTCAACGAGAGCAGAGGTCTAAGTTTTGAACTACCGAAGATTCAAATCATAAGATGAAATGTTTTATTTCTTTTTTGATTTTCGATTTCGTTGATTATCATATTCCATAACTACACAGTTCTACTAAAAGGATTTTCTTCTTGTTATTTTGATTTATTTCATTTTTAGGGTTCCGTACTTCAAAAGTAAAAAACGGAACAATTACAGGGTTACTTGTTGTCTGACCGTCCGTTTGTAAAGACTATTTTTCTCAGGAATGCGTGGAGGTATTTAAAATATAGATAAAAAAAACTGAAAAAATCAATGTTCTAAGACAACGCAATCAAAAGATACAGCCCATTATGCCGCGCCGCGAACTTTAAAAACTCGCAAGGGAAGCAAAATCTACACAATACTTCCCGCGCACTCAAAATCTTGATGTTTGGTACAAAGCATGAATTTCTAGTTACATTATATAATAAAATGTCGTCATGGGTGAACATTCATTTATACATCTACAGGTGTGTACGGAACCCTCAGTGCGAGATCCGACTCACACTTGGCCGGGTTTTTTCTTGCGTTTTTTAAGTGACTGATCTTAAAAGTCCATTTAACAAACAACAGTTTTAAACAGTTGTTACTTAATGATGGTTCAGATCATTTGCTAACAATACGGGGAATGTCAGATCACTTAAAAACTGACACCGGAAAGCAGTTCATCGAACTGGATATTTTTTTGTCAAACTCTGTAACGGTACGAAGAAGCGCAGAAACAAGTTCGCCGAATAAACAAAATTATCATTTTTATCTGACGTAATGGATTCCCGTAAAGTAACTTCAAAAATATATGAAATATATATAAGTATCTTTACATCCGTATCTACCTCTTCAGGATAAGGACAACTAGGGCAACCATGATAGCCGAAGGTACTAGTCCCAAAATGTCAGAGGTAGCAAACATATCCCCAACTTGAAAGTTGTCTTACTTCGTGGTTTTTGTTAGGAAATTCTTAAAACGTATTATTTATTAAAAACTAGCTTTTGCTCGTGGCTTCGCTCGTATGTAAGTCATTATAAAAGTATCCTGTCACTTTTCAAACCCACAAGAATATGTGTACAAATTTTCACTATGATTGGTTACATAGTTATCACGTGAAAGTGTATTAAACAAACTTACATTTGCACTTTAAATATTATATTACATATTATATTATAAGTAGGATTATTGAAACATGTTTTGAATTACCTATCTAGGGAATCAAACCCGCACCGTATTTAGTAAACGCTAACATCTAAGCAGTAGACCACAATAGCGAACAATATAGACATATAATGAGGTGAAAATAAATATCTTAAAAAAGTATCTTCACGCCCATATCCCCGTAAAGGTAGGCAGAGGCACAACCAGGGCACCCACAACTAGCCCAAGATACTAAGTCCCATAACGTGATAGGTGGCAAGCCTGTCGTCAATCGGCACACACACAATCGCGAGCAACATTTTTTTATTAGAAAATTTGAAAAACCACGTTTTACTTTTTGTTGTCTAACCCGGTAATCGAACCCGGGACCTCATTAAGTCAAGTCCAAGACCTGAACCGCTAGACCAGAGAGGCGATAAATATATTTATTTAAAAAAACCTTTTTTAACTTTTAAAACTGCAAAGAAAGGAAAACAATAATTTACCTTGAGATCCCCGGAAATGTTCGCGCCCGCTAGAATTCCAGTCGCAGCAGGAAAGAATATCGAAAAGACCGAGAAGAAGTCGTGATTTCTACCCTCAAAGTCTCTGTAGTCAGGCCCCATGTTCTCGTGAAGAACAGTCACTGAAAAAAGCATTTAACATAACTGGATTGTACTATTAATACCACAGTTAACGTTTTTCACCTGTGAACAACTTTTAAACTGGAGCAAAAGTGATCAAGAAAACAAAAAAAAAGTATACTCACGCCCATATCCCCAAAGAGGTAGGCAGAGACACAACCAGGGCACCCACGATTAGCCGAAGACACTTAGTCCCACAATGTGATAGGTGGCAAGCCTATCGCCAACCGGGCACATTTCCAATCCCGAACATTTTTTTAATTAAAAATAAGCAAAAGTTTCGATTATAGTGTTGTGTAATGTTGATAACGGATACCGATTATTAAATACAGCTTGAAGCGGTATTTTATCATTCTGTATTGCAGCCTCCAGTCTGCGTTTCATCCGCATTTTGTCTAGCATTTTAAATTCTCTTTTAAATTATATTTGTTTCTTAAATTTTAAAATACAAATAAAAATCTCTGTGAAACTACAAGATTTAAATAGATCACACATGTTTTATAATGCATTGCCAACATCTTAAAACTAATGGTTGTAATCTGGTTTAAGGGGTTACGTACCTTTACTTACGCAAGAAGTTTAAAATCCCTGACTAATTTTGGCAATACGCAATTAACATCTATTAACATTTATATGAAACAACATCACAGTGTTTTTATTACCATCATGACCGTAAAAAAACAATTATAATCAACATAAGCCGTTGCTAATTTTGGCGTTAACGTGAAGTTTATCCGGTTAAAATGAAACTATATTTTATCAAAACTGTAAATCGTTTTTAATATAATGTTTTTTCGTACACAGCTCAAATTCAGCTTGCTAATCTTTATTTTGTATTTAAAACCTGTCCTTTTTGTCCTTTGCCATAAAAATTAAAGTGCGAAGAATATGAAGTGTTTCCCAGTGTTGGTCCGCCAGTGTAGAAATAGACTATTTGCCTTACTGCCAGGCAGCTCGTAAGAAGCGAGCAAAGGTCTAACGTGTCATTACCAACATGACCACTGGTAGTAGAATGTCGTGCCATAACTCATCCAAGTAGGAATTCACCGCCTTATCTATTCCTGCAGCTATAATGACAGTGTCATATTCCTGTCCAGAGGGTTAGATACTCCAGCACAGCGACGCACCTACAACATCTATGGTATCTAGAGTCTGTGGCTATCGCTTATCATCAAGGGAGCAACTTGCTTGTTCGCTGTTGTTTTGTTACGCAAAAAATAAGACTTTTAAACTAATTGAAGCACGAAGCTTTTATGGGGAAGGACATCTTCAAGTAACATCACAGCCATGGAAACACAGTATAACGGCTATACAGTTTCAACACATAGGCTACATATACTACAGCCAAATTTAAATAAGCTAAGTTTTGGTTTCTCTACCCTATTTATAATATGTACCAATCAATTATTTAAAAGAATTATGTACATATTTTGTTTTTCTACTGTTGTTAGGTATATGTATATATTACACATTTTGTTTCTTAGGATATTTGCTATGGACCGTAGAATAAGTCCCCTTCTGTGTTAGCTGCATGAGTTAATGTTTTACTCGTTTATATACATGAATATATGACTGTCATAATTTAAATACAGTCCTTAATGATGCTGTTCCAAGCGAACAATATAGGTAAATAACACAAGGACCTTCATTCACTTGTTATCAACAAATAATTTCAATTAATTATTCAGTACAGAAACTTGTCTGCCATTAAAACGTCTCATAAACTATAACCCATTAAACTCTTAACTGCTGCACGACATATTATCGTGACATTTCTATTATTACACGAATTATTTAACGAAATTAGACTATAGCCCGGTACGTGCTTCGCTACGTATATGACCGCATGAATGACATAACACACCAAAACAAAAAAAGAAAAAAAACAACGGAATAAAATTTCAAAATGACAGCAAAATCCCTATCTGAAAAATTTTGAATTTGACAGAAAAGTACCCATTAAAAAAACGATCCGCCATTTATTGACTTCATTTGTTACAAAAAAATGTGATAAACGAAGAACCGCTCGACCGATTTTATGCAAACATCACATAAACCATCTACTAAATAGTCCGAACAAAGCCTAAACATTTGGTTTGGACAGGTGAGCCCATTTTTGAGATATAAAATTACAACGAAAAGTGGCATTGATTTTTATATATAATATACTTGTTGACGCAGCAAACTTCGTATCGCTTGACATTAATGCTTCGATAGTAGCGCAGTCTGTCGGATCCAACGTGAAACATTCCAAAATCAACAACTACTTATTATTTAAAAAATAATTAAAACACATTTTCCAGGAGACCAAATTGTGAATCTAAACTATTTTCGAATTCCCTTGAATACACACAAAAACTTCATCAAAATCCGTCCAGCCGACTATAAGGAGTTCAGTGACAAACACACGAACACAAGAATTATTTATATAAAGATAGATCTGTAATGGTTTTTCTGAAAGGCCTGTATCTGTGCAATATTTTTTTCATGTGGGAAATTAGCGAACAAGCACACGGATTTCCTGATGGTAAGAGCCAACCGTGGCCCATAGACACAAACGATGTAACACGTGTATCACTATCCTGTGGCCGAGGTGTTAGGCCAATTGTGAATACCCTACTTTATTATACCTAAAATAGTATTTTACTATTGAAAAACGGGCACATGTATTACTCGTCTGGAAACAATTACCAATATGCATGGACATATGTCCACCAAATTTTTTGAAAGGGCAATGTCAGTTTGTCAAAGCTCCATGGAATATCAATGCTCTTTTATGTTATTGTTATCTATTCGGATCAAGGAGACAGTACTTACTATTATATCCAACAAATCCTTGAGCCTTTTCGATCTCACTCTTCGGTCCGATAAACGATCCAATACAGAAGTCAGCAATGGCGGCGAGCAGTATAATAAGTAAGACAATCTGAGCCTTCGCCTCCCACTCTAGTCCTATCACCACGATACCAGTCAAAAGTACTATTGTTATGCATCCGTAGATTGCTTGATCCTGAAAAATATTGAAAGTTCATTTTTAAAATGCCTGAGGCTGCTACTTCTTTTATGTTTTGTAGTTAAAAACTGTTATCTTTAATAGTTATTCTACAGTTTTTTAACATGACTCAAATTATCATTATTTATTATTTGCCTCTGTGGTCTAGCGGTCCGCCGTCGGACATAACTTCTTGAGGTCCCGGGTTCGATCCCCGGGTCGGGCAACGAAAAAATTAGAGAATGTGTATTTTCTTTTCCTATAATATAATAGTTTAACCTTACATACATAAAGGCGGCCTTGTCGCTTCGATCACCCTTTTAAGGCGAGGAAAGTTTATAACGAAGCCCGAGTATGGTTCCAAAACTGTACATCATCGCCATACTTCCGATTTCAAATGTTCTTGTCGAAAAAAAAAGAACGGAACTATCGTACACGCAGGTACAAACCTACTAACGAAATTATAAATGAAGTCCCTGGGATATCAGTTGGCAAACGAAAATTAGACGTGAAGTTTTTCTACCTCGTTCCCTTACTGCCATTATTAATAACATATCTACAGACAAAGATAGGCCTTCCAGAGTTTGGTTGCTAAGATGTTTTTGTTCATTATTAAAAAATAACAGCGGTTGTCTAGCAACTGATGTAAAGTAGCATTATTTCTTATCTTAGATAAGTTATTAACATTGGCCGTTACTCAATACTCGCTAAGTTGTTCGCATTCGTCTCTACTTACAAATGTGACGAAAAAATCACCGAAAACTTTATGATCATTTCCGTGAAGTGCCCATGGTTAATTTATACCATAGTGCAACTGATAACTTCTATAAAGCTAGGATTTCGTACATCCTCAATATACTGAGAAATACATTTCTTAGCTAAGAGTTTTTCTGATTACACTTACAACGGTATTTACTATCAGAGAAAAACTGCTCACGTGGCCAAACATAATCCAACCACGCTGGATTACATGTATCTTCACACCGGTATACCCGAAAGAGTATGCAGAGGTACAGCTAGGCCACCCACGACTAGTCAGACAATAAGCTCTATAATGTGATAGGTGGCTTGCCATCGACAAAGGAGCACATATCCAATCCCGGGCAAAGTTGTTTTTATTAGAAAATTAAAAAAAGCTCATTATTATTACTGCCTCTGTGGTCTAGCGGTTTAGCTGTTGGATAAGGTCCTGGATTCGAATCCCGGGTCGGGCGACAAAAAGAAACTTTGGGTTTTCCGATTTTCTAATAAAAAAATGTTGCTCGGGATTGGATATGTGCCCAGTTGGCGATAGGCTTGCCACCTATCACATTGTGGGACTTAGTGTCTTCGGCTAATCGTGGGTATCCTCTGCCTACCACTTCTGGAATATGGGCGTGAAGATATTTATTATTTTTATTTTTACTGTCCGACGCAGGACCTCATAATGTCTATTCCAACACCGGATCTCAAGACTACTGATGCGATTACTTTAATTGTAAAAATATCGATCCTTACCCAACTCTTGCTGACCATATAGGCGGACTCCGGTATGAGTGTTATGAGTGACTCCCCAAAACCCACTACATACATAGCGCACGCCACGGCGTTCGCAACGGAGAATATCAATCCGATGGACCCACCGAATTCCGGTCCCAAAGACCGCGATATCATGTAATAAGTTCCACCTGAAATACATAATTTATTCGTTTTCTGTTAACCCTTTAAAAATACTCCTCTTTGACTTATTTCTTGTCCTTACATTTCTTTAGACAACTTCAATTCTACATTTGTATTATTTTTGTGCATCCATAGCGTAATAAATCTCGGACGGGTGACGGCCCTTAATAATTTTGAACCGACTAGAAAATTTTATATCAATTGAAATTAATGTTTTTTTTTGTATTTATCACAATGCGACGTGATAATGAAATTAGAGTTAGTTTTTTGCAGTTTATGTGTAGCGCATACAATACTAAAGTAAGGACTGTGGACACAAAATGATACCAGTTCATGTTACACGTCGTATCTTGAGGGTATCCTCGGTCTATCCCTATTCCCTATATAACAGTGTTATATATCGTATCGGATACGTGTATCACGATTTTAAGAATGATCGTAGTATAGACGCATTTTGATACCATACTACGATACATCACTTGATTTAAAACATACCTTGCTAGTGTGATGCAGGTATTCGTACGTGCAGTACTAATAGTGATAAGTGCATTATTTTTACGATTATCGCACGTGCACCCTGCATACTAAAAAAAGATAACAAGATCCAAGACAATGGGTCAAGGTTAGTAGCTATTACTATCGAAAAACAATTTTTAATTATTTTTTAAACTCAAACGTAAGGGTTTAGCGCGTATGACGTGTCTTTGGAGTCCTAACTCTGAAACGCCTAAATGCATGGACCTAAAAAAACTGAATCATTTTTTTTTATTTAGGAGGTAAGTTATAACGGAGTTAAGTTCTAGGTCCATGTCTGAACTGTATGGAAGAGTTTGACTGAATCACAACGAAAAGGTACTAGGAAAAAAACGATATATAAGGTATTAATATTTTATAATTATTAAGGTATATCTTATTTTGGTCTCATTATAGTTTTTGGGCGATTTTGGCAACACACGGTAAAATACAACTATGGATACGAATACTCAATACGATACGCCTGATAATAAAATTCAAAATGGCACAAGTGTGGACACAGCCTATACCCTGCCCCAAAATGCTAAAACGGAGCTCCATCTTTTGAAAAGCTCCGGTTGTATCACACACTCAATAATCTCTGATTATACATCACTTCTCGATTATAAACTTAAGAAAAAAATGACGGGTTGCACTCCGGATGTGTACAACTTGAATATTAACGTTGTGCATTTTTAATATTTTGGAATGGTTAGGGAATAATTTTGCACGAATTGATTTATCAGTATGACAGTACTATTATTTATGTGGTAGAATACATTATTCATTTATTGCGCTTTCGTACACAAACATGACAACACGAACATTCGCGCAAGCGCCCTGCGCCGTCTTAGGAATTTTCGATCAGGTCACGTGTCCTGACGCGAGTTTAGAAGTTTTTACCCATTCCAAAAAAAATGTGCGCAACGCCACTAAACAAGTTGTCACTTCAAAAAAATATAATTTGTAATCCGACCAAAAACATTTAATGTGAAATGGAGCCAAGTGGTGACCATATGGCTACATATAGCTCGCACTGTGATAAGTTTATATATGTCATGTACAGCCTAGCTTCTCTTTCTAAACGCTCAAACTCTAAAAGCTCTAATTTAACAATTTTAAACATACAAGTCAAAATAATTGGCCGTTTCGATGGCGTCTCACGGGCGTAAATTAAAAAACGTATTCACCAATATTTACTCTTGTATTACGTAAACCATAGTTGTTATAGCTGCACTATGGTTAAGCCAGAAATTTTAAGAATGGTATAAAGTTTATGAAGTTACAGCTTGTAGAGATAGAGCTTTAAGATTAAGACTCTTGACTCTACATGATATCCAGTGCGAGCCGGTATCGTCGTGGCAACATGGACATGTTTTTGATAGGATATTTTATTCTTAAATAGTATAGCGCTTTGTGAAATTAACGTACCTCCTTTTATAACACCATTAGTACTGATGGCAGACATGGAGAGTGCCGTGATAGTTGTCACAACAGACGTTGTCAGGATGAGGAGGATCGCGTGACCTGTAAATGGAATCATGCGTCAACGTTGGATTGAATTATACTAAGTTAAGGTTACTGTAGCGGGTTGAAATGAGGAAGTCTGGGTTCTAGACCTGACTCATTTAAGCGTTGTATGAAATGTTGCATACTGTTCGTAATTTATCCGTTGTAAAAAAAGTATCTTCACGACCGTGTCCCCGGAATAACAGAGAGGTACAACCCACATCTAGCGGAAGACACTAAATATAGTGGGCGATAGGCATATCTATCGCATTGTGGGCAATGTGATAGATATGCCTATCGCCAACCGGGCATATATCCAATCTCAGGCCACAATGTTTTTATTAGAAAATGAAAAAAAATTAACACTTTCCCGACCCGGGGAATTAACCTGTGACCTCGTGAAGTCATGTCTAACACCGGCCCGATAGACCATAGAAGGAATCAAAAAGCAAACAAGCAAACCAATATACGCCGTCTTACACTAAAAATACACTTACATTTATACAACTTATTTTTTACACTAAAAACGTACGTTGGTGACCCTCGAGTTATGGAGACAGAAATAGCCATTTGAATGTCAATATGAACAAGTTCTAGATGAACTCGAATACCTGGTCATCGTCACGGTGTTAGGAACAATGGAACATATTCTTATTGCATACTTTTAAGAACATTCTAGTAAATACACAATTCGCTGTTCCTCAGTACTCATAAGTAATGCACGGAAAATAATTAAAATACATACCAATCCCAGCCTGTCCTACGACCCAGGAGAGCCGCAAGAACAGCATCACACCCCAAATGTTTAGTAGACATCTCATAAGAACCCCCTTGATCCATCCGAACTTAAATGTGGACGTCGGCAGTGACACAGCTTGCACGTCCTTCTCCAGGGTCTGACCTGGCTGGAAATAAAGCAAGAGTTTCAGGAACGTTCTGTAAACTTGAAAATTTAAGCCAGCAGCCACTACTCTGACCACACTGAACTATAGAAGCCGGAGATAGTGCCCATATTCTACTCAAGAAATCGGAGTTTATTTTTTATCTGGAATTGCAGAAGTTTTAAGATGATTTTGGGAATGATATCATTCTAGCCCGCGGTTTAGTCTATACCCGACTGTAATTGCCAAAAAAGTATGTCCCGTAGTTAGTAGAGTTTTTCCCGCGTTGGTCTGGGTCCACTAAGCAGATTAGACCGTGACATCCTACCTACTAGGTGGTGTTTCGGAGCTACTTGCCCAGATTGATACCACCGCCCTACCTACTCCTGCCGCTTTAACGTCCAATGCTTGCCGTTGATGTGTTCCGGTTTGGAGGGTAGGGTAGCCAGTTTGGCGCAACTTTCATATGAAAAAATAAAAAAATAAGTTTGCTATGTTTTTTACTCGCCCAAATCATATGACACTAGTTGCCTTATATCTGAATGCCGTTAGACTTACTTTCAAATTATACGGGTTATACTTTTTCAAGTAAACTTTATGCAAAATCGGGTTTGTTATGTGTCTATGGAAGTCCCGCCTCTTATTTCTTAGTATTTAAATACTCTTTGAAGGTAGCCGGTAAACTTACTTTTGCTTGGTATTTGCTTGGATGCTACATCCCGGCCTCAGGTTGGCAACGCACCATTACCACCTTTGGTGTCTCTAGACAGCGTCAATTTCTTACCATTAGGAAATCCGTCTGATTGTTTGTCTTCCATTACCCGTTGCTTAGTTTTAAAGATTTAAGCATACAAAGGGACAGAGAACGCGACTTTGTTTTATACTATGCAGTGATGTTCAGACGAATGTAGCTGTTTTACAATATGTGTGATATAGATATCATTCGGAAACAGATACGCGTGATATTACGCTTGTTTAAATTACCAAGACCCTGAAGTGAACGTGCCACACGAATCATTTGTGTAAATTTATTACAAATCCAAGGCAGTTTAGTGTTGCACAGTGATAGCCTAATTACAAAGGCAAATGATGGCAAAATTTGTATAATAATAATTTTAGGCATTTTTACAACATTAGGCATTCATGAAATGGGGTTTCCAATTCAAATACTGTTTTAAAACATATTTTATTTTATCCAGTATACTTTAGTGTTAAAATATTTATCTCAACTAGTAGTCGCCCATTGGTCACGTCTGTAAGGCTAGAAAGGTCAAGTCGGCAGAATCACTTGTATTATATATCAAAATTTTGTGTCATTTAGTGCTGATAACAGATACTTGATGCTATGATTGGGGACTAAAAATGAGAACACTGCTAACTTTTAATTAAGCTAGCAGTGTACCATTCGTGACCGCGCCATGATACAGTTGGAGCAAGAGGCACATCGGCTAATTTAATTTAGTGCTCAATTAGTGCTGCCTGCACAAGCAAACACATTTTTCAAAAAAAAATCAGTTTTTAAGTATAGATAACTGCTGACATAACGATACGAGCAATCATAGAACTGAATGACGACTTTAAAATCGATATTGGTGGTATTGAGAAGAGTTACTAATTAGTGCTCAATTAATGCTACCAGTAAACCCAGGTTTTTAAAAAAAAAACAATTTTTCAACTGCCCGCTAAGAAAGTCGAAGATTTTCAAAAATCGAAAAGTTATTATTCTGTATTGCAAATATCGTTTTCTTTTTTAGATCATGATTCCGAGGTGATCCCATATTAATTTTGTCATGATCCGTCAAGTGGATTTTGAATTGGACGTAGTTAAGCAGAAAGGACAAAATTGAGTGAAACATACTAAAGAGGTCGTAAAGAATATAATACTTTCGTTCAGTAAAAGATCCTACAGATAAACAAAGTTATGACATTTGTATAATAATTAGATACCAACCCACATGTATGCTCAGTACATATTATTGTAAATATATAAACTTCAAAGTCAATAATCTCAAAACTAGTGAGATGTGGATTGGGTCCTTTCTGCTTAACTACGTCCAATTATACTTAATAATCTAAACTAGTGTGACGTTGACAAATCTTGAGCAAGACCATGTCAGGATCATCATTTACTTTCGAAAACAGAATTATCATAACGTAGTTATAGAATTATTGGGTAACTATCAATATTTAATTGAATTGTTTATTATTCTTTTCAATAATAATTTAAGCAAAGCAAAACTGCAGAAAACCGACTTCGATGTCGATACGTCATCTACGTACACAAAAAACCGGCCAAGTGCGAATCGTACTCGCGCACGAAGAGGGTTCCGTACTATCATCTATTTATTAAAAAATATGTTTTTTGTACGGGAGCCCCCCTTTAATATTTACTTTATTGTTATTTAATTATTTATTTTTAATATTCTGTGAAAGTTTCAAGCGTCTACCTATTACTGTTTTAAACATTGAGCAAAAAAAAAGAAAAAAAAACCACGTTTTTTTGTGTAGGGTTATTTTTTTTATTATCCTTAATATACAATATTTTTATTTTTTTCTTAGTTATTATAACGGCAGCAGAAATTTATCATTTGTAAAAACTAGCTATCACGGTTTATGAGATACAGTCTGGAGACAGACATACAGACAGACACCGGAGGCTTAGTAATAGGGTCCGTTTTTACCCTTTAAGTACGGAACCCTAAAAATGATCATTTTTCACGATTTCACTGGAATCCCATGATCAGTATTAGAGTTGATGGCAATGGGACCACCTCGGAAGTACACTCTTTTAAATACAAAAGTAGTTAATAAAAACCGTTCAGAAATGACGGAGACATTGAATAATCTACATAAAAAAAAACAGACGTGTGACACTCGGAGACTGCCGCGGTAAAGCTATTGCATAAGCAGGCATGAGTCACAAGATTGCGGGGGATTACGCATGCTCAGTAACGAGTAACAACCAATGCCACCTAGAGGCGAGTTGCTGAACTAAAGAAACAAGCGTGATCAAAAAGTCATTAAAAGTTCTGCTATTCTGCTGCTGGGG
>NJDC01001380.1:176899-187506 GCA_002245475.1 Calephelis virginiensis
GGGGGGGTGTTAGGTTATTTTCGTTACGGAATTTAGCGTGAGCGTGGAACGAATCCAGAAATTCCGTAACGAAGAATTTCTGGATTCGTTCTCCACGCCCAAGGCCCGCGATAGAAGCTATGCAAAAGCTTAAAAATACATTGACAATTCTAAGATCATTAGATCAAAACAATTATCGTTAATCAAGATCCCCACCACCCGGTTTAAATTACAAGTATTTGTTGTTTAATCACCAGTACTACGGACCGGCTTATGGGCCATTGTTTATTGATACTGTCAACACTATAAAAACCGCATGTTCGTATGCAGCGTTAATTATACATAAAGGAGTGATAAACACCGTTGCAACCTTTAGACATAGGTTAAGTGTACCGTAGTTACATAGTGACCGATGAAGGCCGACCCACGTTCTGGCCTCTGGGTCAAACTATCCTATTAGCCAGTCATTCCATTAATCATTTACTAAGTTATATTACTACTCAATAAAAATTAGAGAGACTTTATTGTGATCACTGTTCCAAACACATAAGCTATTATTAAGACAACATGTATCCATAGTAATATTATAAATGCGAAGGTCTTTCTTTTTGTTACGCTTTCACGACTAAACCGCTAAATCCATTTTGATCAAATTTGATATGCATATAGCTAAAGATCCGAGTTCATACATAGGCATTTTTTTTGAAAATCGACCCCCAAAGGACTAAGCTAGGGGATAAAAGTTTGTATGACAAATGGTAACTATTCTACGTTGACGAAGTAAAAGATTTTGATATGTGTTCAGAAATGACGTAAAAATCAATTAGTATAAAAATATTAAACCTCCTCCTTTTTTCCAACTGACACCAAAGATCTCTTTTCTTAAATAGGTTCAAGTAACTAATTATCTACTGGTCGCCTATTTGTCGAACTTTGTGCACGACGACCAAAGACAATGTAGCATACGACCATAGACTACTAGACGGTATCGGCGGGAGTGACCCAATCCGAAGGATGGCACGCGTTGGTACCTTACGGACATTTCGAGTCTAAGTAAATAGTGATATTTCAGTGAATTTATTTTAAGTAAATAACAATGTTTTGTATATAATTATGAGCCTATATACTCTGTTTTGGTTAATACGATTAACTTAACTTAGAAAATTATGTTTTTAAATAGGTTTAGAATGTTTTATAGCGTTTTTGAGCATGTTGTTTTGCAATCATAATTTACGTGAATTTTATGTCTAAAATAACTTCTATTGTCTAGATTTATGTTTAAAATGGTAAAATGTATGTAGCTAGACCGTCTTAACGTAACACGAAACGTATAAGTCTTGTAAATAGCCGAATAATCGGCTAAGTTTAAGTGTGATAATAAAGTGTTAAATTTCTTGCGTTTCACTTACCCAAATATAATAAAAATGGAATATGTTATTATAGATAAGAAAGAGAGTGTAATGTGCATGCGACAGCGCCCGTAACATTAATAAAAACGGGAGCGCCGCGCCCGCACGTTTTATACTAAGCCGCGGGGGGCAGGGTAGTATAAAAGGCAAAAAACGCGGAAATTCGCCGCCACACGAAAACCAAGCGCAGTCGCGTGCACAACTATGTATGCCAGGATAAGTCTAGACTAGACTAAAGGTTTGTAATATAGTATAAGTGGATGATTGTACAATTTGATAAAAAAATTAAATAAAATATGGTTCCGGGGGTGAGGAATAGAATGTTCCAGAATTCCGTTCCCGAATTGTATAAAAACGCGGACCGGGAATCGGGGTTTCATTCGCGGTCGGTCCTCCAGAAAAACCACTGGGAACGCTCAAGAACTAGAAGAAACTCCCAGTGAATAGTGAACATTCTGCGCCTCGCTCTCGACCCTGCAAACGTGTAACCGTGTGTTTTATTTCCCAAAAATCTCTCCAGACGGTATTAGCAATTCGTAAAGCCCTAGGCAATCTATCCGCCTCAAACTTCGACCATAATAAACTTGAATATTTTTTTGACAAGAACGCCATCTTAATTTATCAAGACCAACTACTTTGTTTCCAAACTTTATTGAATATAGTTAGTGCGCCATCTGTGATCTTTTATCGTCATCAGCAATGTATTTATTTGTTTGTGTCAAATGCATGGTAGTATATGTAATGTTTTGTTTTTTGATTTAATGCACTTTATTAGCATTGTTATTGAAAAATATTAGCGGTCTGCACTTCTCCTACACATAAACTATAAGTGTGCCAAATTTCATACTCCTCCGTTCTCGCAATTTTTGCAAAAAGGGGTCCAAAGTTTTTCCTTCACGTATTAATGAGTCTATACTTGTGACTGTTTACTTACGATCATTGAGTTCGCATGTTTATACTCAATGTTAATTGACCCTATAGGAGTCATAAACACCGCTACAATTGTTAATCATAGGTTAAATGCTCCTCCATGACACTATGACCTACGATGGCCGCGCTATGGTCTGGGTCAAGTGATCTTATTAACCATTCGTTCCATCGACTACATAGTTAGATTATTGCGCAAAGAGTCAGGTTTTTGAACTGGCAAGGGCCAAGGCAAACAAATAGACGGATTTCCTAAAGGAAGGAAATAGACACCGCCATTAGAAACCGGGTTTGGTAATGGTACATTGCCTGAGCTGGCGAAGATCTAGTATATAAGTGCGAAGGTTTACAAAGATGTTTTATAGATATGATTTTGTTATTATCAACATCTTAATCGCTCAGTACTCCCTTGTGAAAAACTTATTAACTTCAAAACGGAGACAAAGACGCGATCATTAACAATAGCTCTCCTGACAGAGTTAACCGTAACACATAGACGATAACATTAATCGCTGTAACATCATAGATTATAACATCTCCCCACCCGCCCTCTTACCCCGGACATGGTACTTTATAGGTGCTTCAGTCCGGATCGGGACACAACAGTATCAAGCACTGTAATTATGAGGTATACATATAACGTGGTGGATTTCTATACGGGCAAGCTGCCGCACAGCAATACCTGCCTATTTTATTTCTGCTCCCCGCTTACGAATGTAATGAAGAACTTATTAAATCTTGCCATAAAAAAATATGACGACGTAATTAAAACGATTGAATGCTGTCAGTAATAATAAAAATGAATACATATGATTGAAAACAAGTATATTGCCGATAAAAAACACTGTTTATTAATATAAATAATTTACTGTACACCAAATAAATATAGTTGATTATTACGCTTATTTAGGCCCTGTTCATACTTTGATAATATTATAAAATGTACCGGCGAGATTGTATCAATCACATTCTTTCTAGGATCTCACTGAAAATCGACCGCATATTTTATCCTACTTTCATGCTTTTTCTGACATACGCAATTCTCGCTTCCATACAATAACGTTGAGATAAGCACAGAATTATGCAAAGCGAGTCTAGATTTTTGACTCAAAACCTCGCTTTGAAATAGCTTACCCAACACTCTATTCACACTATTCCCTGTACACACTCTCCTCTCTACATTCGCGGTGTACCTTCCACCCCTGCTAAAAGCGCAACCAAGATATACAGTTTGATTCACTTGCTCCAACACTACATCATCAACTAAAACCCTTACATCCGTGTTGTCTTTCAAACACCATAACTTTTGTTTTCGTGACATTCAAATTTAAAAAAAATGGAAAAATTAAAAAAAAATATCTTAGCAACAAAACTCTTCTATCTGTAACTGTAGACAGTTTATTAATAATGCCGGTAATCGATAAGAAACGAGTTAAAAATTGCATCGTCAGATTTGAGCCCTCAATAGCTCAAACATTTAAGAGCATTCACCAGCGAGAGATGAAAGGGCGCAGGTGCAAGTATCGGTTAAGGTAACATTTTTTTCTTTCTTTAAATATTGAAAAAAAAATGCAAATGAAATGAAGTCGGACCGAGACATTAGTTACTACGTAAGTGGGATGTAACAGGAGTAGAGCCATGTGACGAGGTGGATAGACCAATTAACGAATGAGGTCGCAATTATCTACGATAAGATGGTCGCAGTAAACAAGGCGGCACCTTGCAACCTTGATCGAATGGATTAAGTAAACCATATTACATTAAACGCACAGACAGGGCGGTGGGGTGTTGCGGAAACGTGACGAAGCCGGTTTTTCGTAAAACATTCGCATATGTGTCAAGCCTTGAACTACAAAACTATAAAGAAAGCGTATTCGATGTGCTGTTTTCGAGCAAAACTTTACAAAGAGCTGACTCTTGCACTATTCCACCAACGCGCACTATCGCTCTGTCTGTGTTGTGCTTTAAAACAATATTGTTTCCTTAACCTGTGTTAAGGATATGTAGCAAAGATTTTTTTTTATAAAACTAGAATCAGAGTAGACCTGTAGATCTGTATAACTAGACAACGGCTTTTGATGTGGTTTTTTTGAACAGAATGTTCGAAATGAAGGTTTGTATGTATTATAACATAGAAGTTTGTCCACCCGTGCGAAGCTGGGACGGGCTGCTAGTCACTACATAGTATAAAACAAAGTCGCTTCCTCTGTCCCTTTGTATGCTTAAATCTTTAAAACTACGCAACGGATTTTGATGCCGTTTTTTAATAGATTAAGTGATTTAAGAGGAAGGTTTGTATCTTTTAATTGGAATCTCGGAATCGGCTCCAAGGATTTTCATAAAATTTTGTATGTAGGAGGATTCAGGGGCGATAAATCGATCTAGCTAGGAATCATTTGAAAGAATACCGAGCAAAGCTCGGCCATCCCGATATTGTATATTTTATACCCGTGCGCCGCCTTTGTTCTCTGTTCTGCAAAAAATATTCTTCAATTATTTAACTAGCCGAGAGTCCTAGCTTCACACGGGTGAGCAAACTTCTATGTTTGGGAGGATAAACTTCTAAGTTTGGGAGAATAAACTCCAAGACAGGAACATGACACTGTCATCATGGCGGCAGGAATAAGCAAGACGGTGAATCCCTACCCGTACGATTTGCAGCACGCCACCTTATCACAAGCAGTTTTGTTCCTTTTTCACGTTTGCTCTTCTCTTACGAGGTGTATTGCAAACAGAATGTCTATTCTACAGAGGAGACCTGGACCAACACAGGGAAAACTAACTAGGTTGGACTATTCCAACCTAGCTAGACATTTCCTGACCCTACTATATAGAAGAAAAATCAGGAAAGTCCCAAGTATCAATACCTTAAAAATATGGTTAAAAGTAGTGTAGTAGGGTAAAGTAGTACGAAGTTGGTTAAAGTTAAACTGTTATTTTTTTCCTATGTCTTGACGTATAAAGATCAAGACAAACACGCAATCAAAAGGGGGACTAGATTAGAAAATGCATTGGAACTAAATAAAGAACAAGCAAACATTTATTACATTTTATAGTAATGTCTCCCGCAGATTCGCCCGCATTTTAAGTTTTTATCTATATATTATAAAATGTATAGATAAAATTTTTTTGGGATGGATAAGAACAGATAAGAACGAAATTTAATTTAAGTTCTACTATTTTGGTGTCTTCACGCACACATCTTCGAATGGCTAAGCAGTTTCACAACCAGGGCACCCACGACTTACTGAGGACACTTATATCCCACAACGTGATTTAAAGCAAGCCTATTGCCAACCGTGCACACGTCTTATCCCGGACAATGTTATTTTTATTAGAGAAAAAAAAATACATATTTTCTTGTTATTTTTGCCCGACACGGAGATCCAACCCGGGACTTCGAGAAGTCAAGGGATGTACCGCTAGACCGCAGAGGCAATTTGGTGTTTATATCGAACATTTAGAAATGTATAGAATTATTGTTACGTAGGAAAATAACCAATTGTTGTCCATGACATTGTTTATTAAGCTCTTCGGCTATAATCAATACCACACAGTAAATATTGCTCATGCAATATTATTTGCAACTTATCTGTATAAGAAATCTATTTTAGCAACAGGTGTTGGAGGAAGATTGATTCAAAGATAAACGTATTATTTTACTTCTTCTCGTCCTCGGCTTTGCTTGCGTGGTACTGATTCTTATTTAAAAAAAGTATCTTTACGCCCATATCCCCGAAGAGGTAGGCAGAGGCACAACCATGGCACCCACGACTAGCCGAAGACACCAAGCCCCACAATGTGATCGGTAAGTCGATCGCCAGCCGGGCACATATCCAATCCCGGGCAACGTTATTTTTATTAGAAAATTGGGAAAACCAAATTTAATTTTTGTTGCCCGATCCAGTAATCGTGCACTTGTTGTGCCTTTCGGGGATATGGGCGTGAAGATAATTACTTAAGCTACAACATTATAAAAATATGATTTACCCGCACAACTCACAGGTAGGTAATTAAATATAATAAAATTACTATATTTGCTTAATTATTAACGTTAGAGCTCCCAACTGACTATAATTGTATAATTGTTATCAACATTTATAATCACTTTAACAAATTTTAATTGTAAATATGCGATTTCCGATTTAATTTTGAAGTTTGACTGACCTTCCTAGACAACGAAGCGTTGTGTAGCTCATCCAACGTTGGCCGAGGCGCTGCATGTAACGATAACACATTCCTGTAGTTGTCCAGTCTAGGTAGAGCTTCCCGGGTAAAGTGTCTGCAAAGGGACAAAAGAATATCATGATTTGTAGATAAACACAAAACAAACAACAAAGCAAAAGTATATAGATTTCGAGGGGGTACGAGGCAGAGCGCAAAGAGAACCACGAAAGTAGGAAACACTAGAAGGCCCGGCACATACATTTGGAATTCATTAACTGAATCCCGTTTCGAAATTCAAAAAAAAAATGGCGTCTAATAAAAATCCACTCAAATTCTTTACAGATAAATTCCTGAATTGTGAGACAGGTGTGAATGTACGTTGCCGGCCTAACGCTTCTTACCTCATTTTCTCCCACGTTAAATCTTATGAACTCATGTGTCTGCCTCTTTTTAATGTCGATTTTTAGCGACTTTCAAATCACAACTATGCTAAAAAAAAATTAATTCCAAAAAGTAGCTTCTTCAAGCCGATACCCCAGAAGAAAAAGGTAGAAGTACAACCAGGGCTAGCAACAAGTAGCCAAAAGTACTTCCCGCTCAAAGACGTAAATTAACCTTTATCTATCGCTAATGCACAATTTTGTATGGAAATTTACCATTTAATGGCTAATTAAAATTGACATCTCTGAGTGCGACTATTAGCCCCTCAATGTGATAGAATGCAACCTATCGCCAAACGGGCACTTGCCTAATTCCGGACAACATTACCTTTATTAGGAAATTGAAAAAATACATTTTGAATTGCACATCCTGGATACCCGGAATTATGGGATTTCCGAGCTCCAAAACCAGATTGAATCACTAAGCCACAGCGGCGATAATAACAATGTGCGCATTACAAATTCAATTGATATGAAACCCGCAGCAGGGAGCTTTATCGCGAAGCATTATTATTTCAACAATACATTGTGCTAATGCAAAAAACGACCTTATTAGTTATTACCCACATAATCAAGTAGTGATTAGACATAGATAACAAATAATGAAATAACACTGCTAATTTACGCTTAGGTATTTTAAGAGATTTCGAAGAAAAGAGTTCATATTTTTAATCCCCTCGAAAAAGAGCGGTGTTAGGTCCGCTACATACATGCGGCAAATGGCAATCCTTGACAAAATCCCGTTTCGAGATTTCGAAACGACATTTTCGCCCATATAAAACCATTCAAATTCCGTACGGAAAAAAATCGAATGATGTATTTGATAGCTGCATAGATTTGTATGAGTTATATACATATATTCGAAATAATTTCGAAACGCAATTCCGTAACAAAATTCCGAATGCACTTATGTGGCGGGCCTTACACTTGCAGTTACACTTGTAGTTTTTATTCTTAAATTTTTATTTGAACTTCATATTTTTTTTAATTCAATAAAGCAAATTCTTGAGAAAAGTTATTTTCCATCTAACAATGACCATGAGCCACATTGTACAATACAAGCCACGGGGTACATACTAGAAACAAATAAATCTACATTTTGTAGATACCTGAAGCTCTTGCCATACTTTGTGTCAGTTGCAGTGAGAGGATCGTCGCTTTCCATCCCCGAACCATCGGAGTCTGAAGCTTCCTCTGGTTTCTCCTCCATCTGCAAGAAATAAAACGAAATCAGTATATTACCTGGTACAGCATTGAAAACAACAAAAAAGACGGACTTGATTCAATCACTTGAAATGTAAACGATGCGTTACCAACCTTATGTTGGTATATTGTGACTGCGTGAATAAAATTGCCTACCCTACCATACGACCTCGAGGACGAATGTAAAGGACGAGCCCTAACAAATGTGTGACATTAACACAGACAGCTAATTCTTTCTGGGGAAGTGTGTAAACAACCATCAATTATAAATGACGACGGAAAAACCATAAACAAAAAATATATAGAAAAACAGCCACTGTAAAGAACACAAACGATGGCTGATAACGTAAAATAATGTGCAGCAATATAAAAAAAAGAAAAAAAGAGGTCAATATATTTATGTGCTCCGCTTAACTAAAATTGATGATAAACACATTTCACGAGATGAAGCTGATTACTGTCTTTGCAACAGGATCGAAACGTCTAGATGTAAGTGACTACACGCGAAGTCGAACTTGACCATGAAGGGTTCCGTATTATTTGGATATAACTTATTGATTGCTAGCTGCAGGTGGTACGTAATACGTATCAAGTATATTTGTCTAAAGTACATTTGATTAAATAAATAATTTAATTTTATACAATTTATTAGTCACACCGAAATTTGATCTAAGATTTTTCCAGATAAAAGAAATTAAAGATTTTAACAATTCAAGAAAAATGGCTGTTATCTATAATAAAATCTCTGACAAAGAAGTGGAACTGGTATTTATCAAACAAATGTTGGACATCTAGAATGGACAAACATATTTGATTTGTTGAATATTTGTACTAGTGTCCGACCGAACTTTCGGTTTCGGTTTCGGGCAGTTTCGGTGGCAGTTTCGGTTTCGGCATAAAATTGACCGAAACTTTTGCCGAAACCGAAATTGTTTAGAAAGTTGTCGAGCGCGTTCGCCTAACTTCGTTTCGCGCGGCAACACAGGTGGACCCTGATGGCGGCCCTGGCGGAAATCATCATGCAGCGTTCGGCTTCGGTCGGTCAGCTCTGTAGCAACACATCTTAGTCAGTGCGTTACCGCCCGACACAAACATTCATCGGAGGTTATGTTTTGATAGAAGTGATTTAATGTAAGTGTTTGTTTAATTTATGTTCTTGAATACTTTTAATACCTAGTTGAGTATTGAATCCGTAGTTTGTTTTCTGTTATAATCAAATCTAGTGGCTTAACAAAGATATTCTTCATAAAACGTAGAAAAAGTTCAGTTTGCTTGATAGTCCAGTGCAAAACAAAGTTTAAAAGAAAACAATTTTTGGTTCAATCTTCATGCTTATACAATAAATTTAATAACAAATTTAACATAAACCATCTTACTTGTTCCGATATGAAACGTGTACTTACGCCATACCTCGTCTCACATAATTATGACGAAACTAAAAAAATTATAAATTAAAATAGTAAAAAAAATAATAAAAAATAGTAATGATAATTGTTATTTATTATATGTTATCACTCACAGTCTTATGACTAATATTATTTACCCACAATACATATGAATCGTATTTACATATTAATACATTAATATATAAATTATATGTATAATATATTTATGTAGGTATTAAACATATATATTATTTTTATTGTCAATAGTATTTGTTATTATTTTATGCTCATACACACATACACACACACATATACACACACACATACACACACTCACGCACACTTCTTAAAAAAATTGTAATGTATAATGTTAAACGCTAAAAATCAGTGTTTTGTCCTGGTGGTTCAGCAGAGTAGCCAGTAACACAGGATACCCTCCTAGTAGTTAGTACAGGGGCTTTCGCGTAATGTTTTAAATTGAACATGTTTACTAAATAAAGTTATTTTCATTTTCATTTTCAAAATATGTGAAGTGTTATATTTCATTAATTAAGATAGCAGTATTTCTATAAATTACATTAATAAATGATTGAAACAAAGTAAAACTACAATGTCTTATTTAATATACCTAAAAAATGTAAAAAAAATTAAAAGTGCACCAACATTTTGATACTTGACGGTATTTTATATAAGGTGACCTGAGTTTCGGTTTCGGTTTCGGCCGAAACTGAAGCCACGACCGAACTTTCGGTTTCGGTTTCGATCAGAAAATCAGTTTCAGTCGGACTCTAGTTTGTACATAGATTAGGGATTATAACATGTATATTGAGAGGAACAAAAAGTATTTGACTAATATTAGCAAAGTAACTTTGTTTAAAGGTTTTTTTTAATATTTTTATTGGCTAGGGCAGCCAAAATAGCACTACCATTTTCACTAGCTAAACAATTTATTTATTTTTCATACTATATATCGATACTCAAATCGCCCACATGAAGAAGGAGAAATGGTGGGACCCTTCGCGGGCTTAATTTCATATTTTTCAATTTAGTATAAAAATCTTATATTTTTAACGCATTTATGGTCTAATCTAATCTAA
>NJDC01001380.1:193779-219123 GCA_002245475.1 Calephelis virginiensis
CCAAAAACATAAATCTAATCACCGAATGATATTGTTCTTTTTCCATTTTTGCAAAACCGACCGACACACTCGCTTCCAAAGGCTGTCAAAACAAAACAAATGAAGGGAAAATACTGAAAACTACTTGATAGACTTCAAAAAGTATTTACTGCACGATAGTAAAACTCTTTTGTAACAACCACGCCATGGGGCGATGAAGCTAAGTAATTATTGAAGGCCCCTCGTATAACATAAAATTGGCGCAGTATATTTAGTCTTAAGTTTTATAGATTTTGATCTTGATCAGGGAACCCCCAAAAGATCAATCAAACAAACGTATTTCATCATACCGACAACAAGGTCATCATCATCATCAGCCGGAAGACGTCCACTGATGGACACAGGCCTCCCCCCAAAGAGCGCCACAAGTCACGGTCACCAGCAGCTTGTATCCAACGACTCTCCGCGACTTTGACCAGATCACCAGATCATCACAAGATAAAAGGAGATATTGAAGGAATAAATGGTGCTTTAAAAGTTAGAGTGGGTATCAGATAATGGTGCCGATTTTGTTGTGTCACCGCTAAAGCTAAACTAACTTATTTTTTTTCTAATATTAGCTAAGTTTTAGAGGAATGGTATTCCGTTGTCATCGAAGTTCTAAAATTTCTTTCTAATTTGACAGTACTAAGACGGCAATAAATTGAATAGATAGTGATGTCCCTGTATTTACACACGCTTTACATTCCTTTGTCGAGAATGGGTCCGAGTAGGAATGAAAAAGAAATTACTAAAAAAACGAGTAGTATTTCAAGTTTCTTATCTGTAAATAAGTTTTATTGAAAATGAAATTCAACCTGTCTTTGTTTTCGTTTGTTGCGTTATTTAAGAAGTTGTTTAGTATTTTATCTTAATTCATGTTTCTTTTTCAGTTAATGAAGCAGACGTTTGAGTTAGAGTTTAAGAGAAGTTTAAGCAACGATCCAAACAGCAGATTAAAAAAGAACTTTATACCATATTTACCACCTAGGCAGCAGTAAAAATTAAAAAAAAAAATACTTACATAAATGCAAGTAAAATAGGATATCTATACACCTATCTGTATATAATTTGAACTCAAAATTCTTCTGTGACGGTGATGTGTATACTCACTCTTTTCTTTTAATATAAAATTATGTTATTGTATGATAAAAGTGAGTAATTCAGTGATGTTTTTTTTTAATACTTAGTGAACAGATGTGTATTAAAGTATTAAATCTTGTATGCTGTCTTGTTTTTCAAAGTAAGTATATTTTTACATGCAGTAAGGAAAACTAAAAAGATGTGTGCCTAAGTTGAGTTGCATTTAAAAATTGTTAACATTGTTTTTTATCAAAAAATCCAGTTCCATTCATATTTCCTTTAACAACAGTGTTAATTGTTGCCAAATGCCTTCCTTTTAGATAGTCTATGTATAAAATAAATTGAAAAAATTTTAGATTTGTTTAATGATAATAATTGATAGTTAGAAGTTAGCCAACAACTTTAATTTTTTAGAAATTATGTTTTATTTCCAATAGACAATTCAGCAATGTTACATTTGATATTATTATTTAACTCCCACAAAATAAATTGAAAGAAACATTACAAATATTCACCTAGAAGTAAACCAATTGTTTTTTATTTTTATTTTACTTACCTTCTCTTTCTCTCTACTACCTAGGCTTACACGTAGCTTAACACCACAACTACAAGACAGCGAACGACCCATCTACAACTCTTCCCACCAAGAGAGCAGTTGCTGTCACAAAAAACCATCAATATACAAACCAGGATGCATAATGTAAGTGTTCAATATGCAAATTATTATTATTATTTACGAGCAATTGATTAAACCAATTTCATTACGATTAAAACTGATTTTGTATCAGAGGAATGAGCAGACGGATTTTTTAAAAGACGACTTCTATAGACACCAAATGTGTAAACAAAAAAATTCAGAGGTAGATAAAGGTACAGCCAGGAACCCAATGATCAGCCACACGCACTTTGAAAGGGCGGCAAACCTACCACCGTTCGTATACCTATCAAATCTCGAAAACGTTGTTTTGATGAAATGAAACCGGCCAAGTGCGAGTCGGTTAATCGATAGAGGACAGTACGGAACCCTTCGTGTGCGAACGAAGGGTTCCGTACTGTCCTCTTTCGATTAAAAATTACATTTATTGTATGGGAGCCCCCAATAAAGTATTATTGTATTGTATAAAGATAAGGTAAACATTCTGTGAAAATTTGAAGCGTCTACCTGTTACCGTATTTAATAACTAGGGTAATATTGAGCAAAAAAATACGAAAAAACACGTTTATTGTATGGGGTTCCCATATTTATTTTTTTATAATTTTTAGTATTTGTTGTTTTAGCGGCAACGGAAATACATCATTTGTGAATTCTAGCTATCATGGTTTATGAGATACAGCCTGAAGACAGACAGACAGATAGCGGAGGCTTAGTAATAAGGTTTCCGTTTTTACCCTTTGGGTACGGAACCCCAAAAATTGAAAAAACAAAACTGACCCGAAAATTGATCCCTACAGTCAAAACCAACCACAGACCACTAGACCAAGGAGGCGATAACACAGATCAAATATAATTACAACTTGAGGCAAATACGTTAATCCAATCTTTAAGTATTGATTGCTGACTACTCTGCCATCCAAATAGGGACTCGAAATAGCGAACTCTGACGTTATAGCATAACTTCTCATTTGCGTCACAATTGCGTCCACGATGTCCAACACCCTCCCTCACAAGAACTGTCATCGTGGCGTCAATGGCGTTGTAATGGTCAAAACAAATACTTGTATGTATACCACGTGCAATAGTTAGCAACAGATAAAACAAAATGTAGGCAATAATACTTGTATTATGAACCAAACTAGCTTTCAGGTCACGTCAGTGGAAAGATAGTCGACGGCACCCATATTAGTGACAATGAAGCATCGACGGATGCAGACACTCCTTGAATGGTAGGATTTCATAATCAAAGGTAGTAATGGATGACGTGTTATAGTAAAATCCCACTAGTAATGTGTTTAATCACGCTCACAACTTTAGCTTATTTTACACTTTCTTTCTATAGATTTTGGCATTCGCATTAGCATTTTGCCGTTAGTCAAGTAGAAATTTGCATCTATTTGCATCAAATTTACAAAATCGGGATTCAATTATAATTAGTCATAACTCGTCAATAAGTCATGTCAGGGTCTTGGATAAAGCGGTGTCCTCATTACTCAAGCTCATATAGTGAGATATGGCGGCAACGAAGAAATACACGATACGCTAATTTCTTCATGATTATTTTATTTGTACACGTTCACTGAACAAAATCGTACAAAATAACATCAAAATTGACTAATTTCACTCAAAATAAAAACGAAATTCAATCATTACGAAAAAACTTCGACAAATTGTACACAATGTTGAAACTATGTATCTGTGTGAGCGCAGGTGTTTTTTTAAAATGTAGCACTAAAGGACAGCGCCCACTGTTGACAGGGCGGAGCGTGTCGGGTCGGGGCGCATCGCATTGCAAAGTACACTTAGGCGGGCCGGATCGCATCGGCCGATATTTTTACTCAGTATCAAAGAGTAGAGTAAAAAAGTGGAGTGGCCACTCTATTTTGTTATCGTCGTGTATGGCAAGTAGAGCCTCTGGTAGTAGTCGCAAAAAACTAAAAAAAACTTTAGAGTTAAAATATCATTAGATAGAGTTCACCAATTATTAGATAATAACCATCGTTTAGTTAATCGTTGATTTAACGCTGAACAGTTGTTTAAACCCTAAGCGTTTTTTTTTAGTGCTCACAAACAATTTGAACACATCTGTCAACTTAACAAGCGTTTATTAATCTTCATAGCATCTCAGCGCCAGATGCGTCAGGTTGTATAATACTACTATTTAAGGATGTCACTATTCAGAGTAGAATTGCGTCGGGAATAGCATGTTACAGAATTAGTAGTATATTATACAGCAAAGTTGTATATTATTTCTTTATGGACTCCAAACCTAACATAAATTTCCTATTTATAAAATAGTCGTTTGACCAATATTTTTGTTTGTTGTCTAGTATTAGTAGAATAACAAATCAGATACCTAAGTATCTGATTTGTTATTCTTGTGCGCATTTGTGATGATTTGCTATAAAATTGACCTTGTTTAACTTCATTCGCTATGTAACATAAAAGGACACTTAACGAAAACTTTATTCACAACGAAAAAGTTACCTAAACTAAATCAGTATTAAAATGGTTATCAAAAATAAAATTTATAAAGTACACAGGTATAATAAAAGGTAGGTAAGTACATATAATAAAACATTAAACAGTAATAAAACTAAATCTGTAAACATAATATTTTTTTAAAACAGTATACTTTATACTTTTGTCGGGTTGTCTATTCACTTTTGACACAAAAACTCCTAATAGGACTTTCAGTAACTTTGTTCGTAGTAGATTATAGCCCAGATCAACATTTAGAATACCGGTTACTGCGGAAAAATCTTCTGTTTCCATCACTAAACACGAAAAATCATTTTAGCTTGTGTATAAACTCGCGGGCAACAGCTAGTATAAAAAAATAATTGGCGCTTTTACAAATTCCAACAGAAGTAATACCAAGATTTGATAAAAAAACGATAGCAGCTGCAAGCAATTTCTAACAGATGACAAGATAGCCAATGGTTAAACTAACTCGGCTAGTGTGTTTAAGTTAAACAGTCGTTTAAGACACATAACCAATGTTTATTCTATGGTGAAAAGTAAATTCAATATTAAACGTCGTTTACGATATAACCGACCGGTTAAAATATAACCATCTGTTGGTGAACTCGGGTCTTAATCACTCTATTCACGCTATTAGTATCATTTTTACTATCCTCTTTGGGGATTATCAACCGCATCGGAGACTGCGCGAGGGATGCTGCGCGGAAATCCGCCGCGATGCGGTACGCCCCAGTGTGCGTTGCTCCAAACGAAATGCATGAAAGCGATAAAGGCAGATTATAGCGCTCTGATGCGCCCGGACCCGGTCCTCTAAATATGCGCTATCCTTTATTGTGTAACAATATTTAGTTTTCCAGTCTTAAAGCTTAGTTCACTCCGTGACATTGTACTCAATGTATACAAATAACAAAGTACGTGTGTGTGCTCGCAGGTGTTTTAAAATGTGGCACTTTTACGACACGACGAGTAGTACCAAGTCCTTGGGATATGAAATTATAGCAATATAAATAATGTACATAAATCCAAACTAATACAACAAATGTGAAAATATAATTGTTATTCTTTAACGTATTAGCGTTTGCCAGGTTATGATAAAAAAATTTGTTTATATGTCGAACGAGGCAGGATCCTAATGTAACCGACTAAGACTATCCTGAAATCTAAATGGATTTTTATGAGCGAACTAAATTAGTCAAAGCGGCCGTGGCCGCGCGCAACATCTAATACAGATACAAATATCAATCATTTGTGATGCAATTACATTGCAATATATATACCCTGTAACCAAACTTTGTGGACAGGTTGTACGGCGTATCCAGTTTTGTGGCACAAGGGGCGTTTACGTGCGTAGAAATTTTGAGCCTGACCACAAAGGACGTCTTACGCGCGTAAGCAAGGTAGTGACTCGAGAGGGACTTGAATTCCCTGCTTGCTAACTGAAACAAAGCGGTTGTGTTGTGGTTGGTTAACCGTTGATGAAAACGTAAGTGAAGAGAAAGTCGACGATTTAGCCTGCATAAAAGTCTATGATTTCTATATCCAATATGGCAGTTACATTTTAGAGTTATGAAGACGCATTAGAAGTATGCATTATCTGGTCTATGTGAAATTAATAATTATTCTATTCTAAGGCTACTCTTTTTTACCTTGTTATTACTTACTAAAAACTTTCTTATCGAAGTTATTACGCTCCATTTTAACTGAATACGTACATACTCAACGGACTCGTGCGTAAGGCTGCTTTTCAGCCAGAGATGTGCGAGGATGCGTAGAGAACCAATAGAATCGCATAAATTGCCTCGCCTCGGTCTGCACAGTTCTATTGGTAACAATTGACTTACATCACATCTCTGGTGGAAACGCAGCCTAATTTGGGACGCAGCAACGTGCGAATCATCTCTCGCTCATTGAAAGCGTCTTACGCGCGAATCAAGAAACGCAACGCAAAAGCTGGCGGGTTCATAAGCTGTTGCTTAACTACGCGCGTAAAACGCCCTAGATGTCGATAGGCACACATTATTCATGTACAGCCTATTCCAGTAATTCATTTACAATTGTATCCTATTTTGCATTGTTTTTTTGACAAATAAATATAACATCTAACTAAATAGGTATTGAAACCGGTTGGCTAGAAAGTGTTAAATAAAGTATATAGTGGATAAGTACAAGTGTTATCTCCAAAAAACGTGTATATACAATGGAATTCCACCAAGTGCCGACGATAGCAAGTATAGATTCAATTAATTTTCCGTTTATTAACAGATTGATTTTTATTAGATTAACCTGTTTATCGGTGACTAGCAGACCGTCCCGCCTTCGCACGGCAATGGATAATTTTCTAATCTTAACTAGAAATAACGTAGCCTAAATTTATCTGGGAAAAATATGTTCGTGTCAGTTTCATGTATTTAGAACGCTTTCCTTTTTTTTATTTTTATGTAAAAATTTTAAAGCGATTCCCAGAATATCTACCTGCCTAACAAGTTTTAATTGTGTGCTCCTATTATTTCGGAAATAAGGAGTCTGTGACATATAGGACACATAGGCGGATACTATGTCAAATTTATATACAGGTTCCGTTTTTGCCATTTGGCTAGGATGCCCAAAAACAATAGTTTCTTTCTTTCGTTCTTTGTTCATCTCCTTCATTCTAAATGTTAGTAGGTAATTATTATTAATATGAAAGGAACAAGAACAACTGCGCAAATAAAATCAGCACATATTTAATGTGCAATTAACCAAATATTCAAATTATAACATTTCTAAAAACCTCTGACGGTAGATTTTTTTGTTGAAGCCAATTATTAAGAAACCAGAAAATTCAAATTTAATAAATACTAAAAAAATTAATATTTATTCAACGGCCAAAAGGATGAAAAAGAAAATTAAAGTTTGTATGCAACTTTTTATTCCTTGAACACATTTGCATGAAATTTCGCATTATTCGTGTAGGGTAAAAAATAATATATTTTATTTTTTCCATCGTCGGCGATTGGTAAGACTTCCAAATATTCATATTTTTAAATGAAGAAATAATTGTACTGTTTCACGTATCACTTATAAATTATTATTTTTATAAAACAGTTTACTGTTTTGTATAACAAGTGTTTCTTAGTTTAAAAATATAAATAAAAATAATGACTGACATATTTTAGCGTTTCCCAAAGTTCAATCCCCAAGAGGGTGAAATATGGGATTAAAGTTTGTATGTTTTGATATATTATATATTTCAATGGGTTAATACTTAACGGTTTGAAAGCACCCGTTAGGTGGCGAAGTTGTCGGCAGACCTATCGCCATCCGAGCACTTTATCCCTTCCAGAAAATATTTCTCTTATTGAAAAATTGACAATTACACATTTCAAGTATCCCAACCCGGGAATCGAGAATCAGCACCGAGGCTTCATATAATCGACGTCAATACAGGACCACTAGACTTCAAAGACGACATTTTTTTAAGTAGATAAGGCATGTACAAAGCTCGCTACTGGACTGCCATTGTAAAGATAAGATCGCGGCTTTTGCGGTGTTATATAAACAATTGTTCAAATTCCGAGAACAAACTGAACCATTTCTTATCTAAAACTCCTTAAGAATTGAAGCATTATCGCTAAATAGATAATAGGAAACTTTAAAAGTGAAACTACGGAAACAATTGCAATTTTTTTCAAAGTTTGCTAGATTTATAACTTAAAATTACACCAGAGGTAAAATAGCAGCTTTGGGGAATATTAAAAATAATCAATTAGTTAATGCCAAACTTTGGGAATATTTAAAATATAAATCTATAGAATAAATACGAACTGGCCTATCTAAAAAAACAAATAAACTATATGTACATAGGTATAAATACTTAACACTCAAAGCATACATTAGCAAGCATACACATTTCCATTTATAATACGGGTAAATATATTTATCATCCAAATGCCTGCCACAGTCTGAAATCGAATATAGACATCGGTTATCGGCATGATTAGGAATGTATGCTAACACCTACATTAAGCCTTGCCTGAACTGATTCTAGAGAAATTTGGCTAACATACCTATACCTCAAGAAATGAAGACCACCACCGATCGTTTAACATAGTTTTTATTATTTATAACAGACTACAAAAAGAAGTTATCAATACGTTTGTATATTATTTAGTGACTGAACGAAAATTTAAGTTACGGTTTCGGTTTGTAAAAGCTTCAGACATATAAAATGTAGTTCCGGCTTAATTTCGGTTTCGGGCGAAAAATCGCCAAAACATTCGGACGCGCCGAAACTCCTACGTTCGTGACAAATTAGTAATCTATATATGTATACAAAAGAAAAATCGTGTTAGTTACACTATTTGTAACTCAAGAACGACTGAACCGACTTGGCTAAAATTTGATGGGGATCTTAGAATTAGGAGACGGATATAGGATACTTTTTATCCCGTTCGACTGTGGGGAAACTAGGAAAAACAAAATTTTAATTTTTTCCATACAAACTGAAAAAGGTGGAACAAGGTTTACTGGTACAGCTGGTATAATGTATATTAACATGTACATTACACCCTAAATATAAAAATACATAAATATGTTACTTCCGTACTTTATTTATTGTCATTTTCTTTTATTTAACACTGCTAGTTACCTATATGTACATAATATGACTATGAAAAATCCTGGGTAAAAATAAGTACCTACCTATCTATAAGTATATAACAAGTATCAATAGAAATGTGTAACATGATTAGGTTTCGGTTGCGGCCGAAACTGAGAACAAAGCCGAAAGTTCAGTTTTGGTTTTGGTTTCAGCTGAAAAATAATTTTAGGTTGGAAACTAGTTGTTTCGTATATTATGCTCTTACTCCGCCAACTATAAATGGATTTTTATGACCCTTTTTCAATCATTGAAGTCAGGATTCAGAGGTCCGATGTAAATGTAATCAAGATATGACAACTGACAAGTGGTTTTAGACTTAATTTTTAAACTTCATTTTTTTTAAATACCTAGACAGCGTGGTAATAAAAACGGAGTGGCTTTGTCCAGTTTTGCTGCGTGTAAATAATCATATCTTTTCTTCGTCCCGCAGGATATATTTAGCCGAGCTATATTTAGAAAACTCCCACTTATACGCTCGCCGGATTCTGGGTTGGCTATTTTCATATTACTTTAAGTGGTGCTATCATCGCGAGCAGGGACAACAGACTGAGATAAGGTTTCATAGCGACAATGGTAGAAACACTGTCGATAGTTGGAAACAGACACCATCATCATGCGACAATGTAATTAATATTACTTGACCACATTACGTAGTTTTCCGGTTTGAAAGGAAGTGCAGTTTATAAACTTAAGCTACACGCATAACATCCGGCGTCAGGTTGGCCAAGTACCTGACATATTTAATGTCTATAGGCAACTTTTATTACTTCGATCAAGGAAGAAGCAAATTTCTCGTTTTGTCCGAAGAAGGTCCACCAAATAAAATAGGTTCTTCTAGTATTGAGTTTGTGAAAAAAGACACACTAAAAAGTATCTTCAAGCCCGTATCTCCGAACAAACGCCGAGGAACAATTAGGGCATCCACGATCAGCCGAAGACACAAAGTCCCACAGTATGATAGATGGCGAACCTATCGCCAGCTGGGTACTTATTCAACATTGTTTCTTAGAAAAAAATATTTTTTTTTATTGTTGCACTAGCCAGGAAAACAGCCCGGGGCCTGCTGAAGTTAAGTACAACACCTGACCATTAGCGGCGAAGGTTGCCTCTTCTCAGGAGGACCACCTGCTTGTTCGTTATCATATAACATAAAAACCTGCCCCAAATCAGGCAGTAATAGGTACTGAGCTTGGTTTTTGTAAATTATAATGTACGCCGGAAAACCTGTTCTTGTTATTGTCGAGTTGAAATTTCAAAACAATGGTACGTAATATATTAAATCTATACCTACAGTACAGCCACAAAAATAAATGGATAATTTTAAAATGCACTGAATGTCCTGTCATTATCCTGTCTTATAGACAGTCTAGAGTGTTGTAAGTATGCCTTCCAACACAGGTAACCTTGGAGGAAAGTTTTTTCCGTTTCCATCTTCCGATAATTATTAAATTTGGATTAAATCTACGATTCAGACAGATGCAAACCATGTTTACAACCAGTAATTACAACTGTCTAGAAACCCTATTAAATAAGACGTCCATTACACGATAGGCTTTATTGTCAATTTTTCCAGTCACCAATGCCCGCTTCGTATATTCACGAAACGAGTTGTTTTGATTATGGATGGTAGTCATTTGTAAGAATCGAAAGATAACTAACTACGGTCGCTCGTTTTCGGTTGTTAGCTCGGTCCATTTTTTGAATATATGAGCAACGCTTCGATACTTTTGAACAAACAACGAGTGGTATAAATTAGGGACTACGTTTCGTTGATTATAGGAACCGGGCATAAATTGACTGACGGGTAACATAGCGTACATAATTTGCCATTGCCCATTACACGAAAGGTTTCTCTGTGCAGTTGCTGAATTACATTTGAAGGGCCATACCTGAAATTTACATGAAGACACTATCCGCCTCAGCAAACTTCGTATCGTTTGACATTAACAGCTACTACATAACATAGGATGCTTCGATAGTAGCGCAGTCTGTCGAATTTAATGTAAAACATTCCAAAATCCACAACTACTTACAAATAAAAAAAAAAGATATTTACAAATAAAAAAATATAAAAAAAATAATTTCCAGTGAACCAAATTGTGAATGTCAACTATTCTCGAATTTCCTTGAACACACGCAAAAAACTTCATCAAAATCGCTCCAGTCGTCTAGATGGATATAAATCAAGAATATACATATTAACAAAATATATTCATGTACATGTCAGTCAACGTCGTATACTCTAGGGATAATCTATATACAATACGGTAGTAAAACTATTATCAACAAAAAAAGAATTACCAAAAATTGGTCCCCCCTTCAGGCATGAAGCGATGACTGATTCCTGTCCCTAACTATGAATATTGATTTACGTTTATATAATCCTTTTCCTGACAATCTAACAACAAAAAATAATTAGCAAAATTGGTCCAAACGTTCAGGCGTTACACCATGAACCAAGGGAAATGAGGATTCATTTTTATAAACAAGACTAATTGACCCGGCGAAATTCGTATCGTTTGACATTAGCAGCTGCTAACAGTTTGTATGGATTCCAGCATTGTTTTTAACTTTTTCCTTGTAATTTTCGCGTTTTCTTTATAAGAAACCTCTCCTGACAATAACCAATACAACAAAAAAGAATTAGCAAGATTGGTCCCACCGTTCCAGCGTGATGCGATGATCAAGAGTCATGAGGATTCATTTTTATATACAAGATTTATTGATGACGAATGTATGGGCCGGAACACATAACCGCGTTGCGGCGCCGCACCGCTAGAATCGGCAGTAGCGCCACTGCCGCTTGTAGCGGCGCGGCACAATTTATTTAATACATATTACACAATTATATTTTAAACAGAGTAATAACTTTTTAATAACAAATAAGCAATAAGTTTCTCACTATGGCCCATGGTTGAGACACGTCTATGACGCCGCAAAGCAAACCAATGATTTTAGCGCTGCGGCGCTGCAACGCGCTTATGTGTTTTGGACCTAAATGTGGTTGAACAATTAAATTACATATACATACTTTATGTACAAATAAAATATGTTTACGGATGTATTTTTTTTGCCACAAATAAAAACATGCGTAAAAGAAGGAACCTGTTAAGTAGCTGTAGGATAATACGTTTTCAATTATGTAATGTATGGAATCTTTTCATATATGTACATAATATATTACTTCTATATAATATGTTGTGGGGTGTTTTGTTTTCAAAACTTAATTAAATAGGCTCAATATAGGTTATAACAACCCCACTGGATAAGTTCTAACATCCCTTTAAACCAAACAGGTTGTTAAGTATCTTTACACCCATATCCCCGAAGGGAGAGGCCGAGGCAGAACCACGGCATCCAAGACTAGCCGAAGACACTAAGTCCCACAATGTGATAGGTGGCAAGTCTATCGACAACCGGGCACACATCCAATCCCGAGCCGTTGACTATTCACCTAGATTCTAGACAATAGCTTTAAAATTGCAAAAAAAGCTGACGTACATGGTTGTATTTTTTTAATAAAGCTGGCTATGCTTACATAAACAGTTTCATATAGAGAGAGAATCGAGGATACTTTTTGTTTTGTGTTTCTCATTCTTGTATGATTTTAATGCATCACGGGTAGATAACTGGTCCTATTATGATCCGATTTACACAATTTGAAGTATATCTGTTCAATATAAAATCTCAGACACGTTTTATGAAAATAGGTCTCTGATTGAATGATTATATCAAACTGGAATCAAATCAAAGGCTAACTGTCAATAATCTATAAGTCACTAACCTTCAATTAACTAAAAATATTGAAAAAACCTAGTAGTGTAAACAGTAGGAAGGTTCCTATTCAACTATAATATCTCACCTAATAGGGGCCTAGGTGAAGTTAGAAAACGAGAAATAAAAAAAACTCCTCTTATGTCAGACGTAAATAAGCCTTTATTTTGCTAATTCCGCGTAAGAAGTGTAACTGTTGTGGCAAATAATCCTCCAAATGACACAGAATGTGACAAACCTAACTAACGTTCCCACCGCCCATCTCCGCGACCAGAACACGAATATAGGAAGATCTTGGAAAAGAATGTAAATTGTCAGGTCCTTCGCATGTGACAACCCTACCTAAAGTTCCCAACTCCAACCTCGTCGATCAGATCTAACGAATTATTAAAGTTTAATAAATTTAAACAATAAATGATTTTATGGGATTAATTGAATTAAGTTGTAACTAAATATTAATCATCCGCTATTACTGTGTTCGAAAGTACCTAAAATAACATATTCGATTCAAATTTCCAATTTGCATGAAATCGATATTCAAGAGTAACCCTACAGATCACGAATAGTGTCCGAGCTAGGAGAAACAAAACCACTTGTCACGTCCTTCGCCAAGTTGTCGATTACAACTAACGAATTCGAACGCCTGCTTCCATATAATATCTAGTCTTATGACTTATTTTTATACTTGTATAAAAATGAATCTGCATTTCCTCTAGTCAACGCAATTTGTATCATGCCTGAATGAATGAAACGATTTCGCAAACATTTTTGTTATTGCCAGTGGAAGGTTCGAAAATAATGTAAATTTATTTTAATTCAATATTCACAGTTAGAACGACAATGTCTGACGGGTCAGCCATTGCATGAATAAAAATCAATCTGTATTTCCCTAAGTCACATCACACGTAAACTAATGGATCAAATTCGCTAATCCTTATTGTCATTCTTATAATTAAAATCTGGAGAAATTTCTTATAAAATAAAATAAATTGTAACTTGAGCGAAAATTCAATTTTTTTTAGATTCATGCTATATTCGACTTCGGCTAGTGGTGCCCTGGATGTACCTCTGCCTACCTCATAAAAAACATAGGCTTGAAGATACATACATACATGTATACACATAGAACGGGTGAAACGAAGTTCGCCGGGATAGCTAGTATATAATATATATATAAAGCTTCCTCTTGAAAAAAAAACACATCAAAATCCGTTGCGTAGTTTTGAAGATCTAAAAGCAGATATAGGAACAGACAGCGAAAACCTTTGCGTTTCGCAGGTGGGTAATAACTGTATCAGTTCAAACTAGACGGGTTTTCGTAAGTCAAATAATGTAACAGTTCGCCCATAACTACTATAGACGATAACAATCCTGTAATTGCCATTCTAAGGCCGTGATGCAGATAAGGATATAAATAAGTTACCCTATTCCTTGACATCTAGGTGAGTCCAGTAAGAACCGCATCTGTTGTTGCCTCAGGGTACCCTTTCATCGGGGCTTATAATGTCATTACGCCACTAACTGATATACTATGTCCTAATCGCTTCGCTAGACGCAAATTATGCTTATCTTATTGACCTAATTAGTTTTATATAGTGCTACCTAATCCCGTCTCGCTTATTTATCAAGGCTAAAAGGATGAAGAAATCAAATTTTGGTACCCCATTGAACTATATTCCTTTTTCTAAATATCATACACTAATCCTTCTACTACGGCAATCAGAGCCTGCGTTGTTAATTAATCGACGACATCTCAATTTCTGTTTATCCTAACATGATTTAAAATGAGGAAATTAAAACCATATTAAAACCTTTGGATTGGCAGGCAAACAAGAAGACGGACTTATTTTTTATAAAAATATCTATATTGTAATAATATGTACACAGACATACTTAGTAATAATGATGTATTAAACTAATGTCCTAGATATTGTTCTTGCTACTTATACCTTCCTACACAGAATAAGACTGCCATGGCGAATACTGTTGTTATGTCAGCAGCAATGGGCTAAAGGTTCATACACTAATCACGAGAGTACCGGGTTAGTACGGGGTTGTGGTAAGATACCACATGTATTTATTTTTTACTGAGGGCGCACTTCCTAAACTAGAATTTTGCACTTGTTTATATAAAAAATGGCTTGCATAACCGTGCTTCATATATTCTATTACATACAATTAACATATTTTTCATAATATGTCTACATTTCGATATTTTTAGCCAGTAACAAATTAACCTGAAAAAACTACGTGATGTCGGATGGGGGGGTGTGGTTGTAATAATGAACCTTACCAAGAAAGATATAGGGGACGTTAAAAATGTTTAAAAACATCACGCGTTTATTTGACGACCCCTGAGGCTGTGAGTTTACCAGCAACTGCAAAGCGTTTAAATCATATTATCGCTTCCTCGGTGGAAGTATACCCTCTTTCTAAGACGCGCGCCGCCAACCGAGGCTATGGGAAGTGTACTGGAGTACTTATTCAATTTACCACTATTATGATTTATCGGTATCGGCGTCTCTGACCTAGACCGCCGTCGGCCGGCCTATCAACGTTTAAATATTACCATTAATCATGGAAAACACGTTTAGTCTGTTAAGTACCTTACCTGTAACATAATAATCGAATTTCCGATATCCTCGTTGATGATGAGGACTATAATCTACATTACCAAACTACATAATTTTTGCTTAAAGACTGCATAGACAAATAATAAAACAGACAAAAAAATTATACCTAAGACTCTTTTTGGGTTCTGAATCTGTACAGATTTTTTTTTCGCTATTTTGTTATATGTATAGTTTAGCATTTATTCAACAATCCTTTAAATCACTACATAGAATGAAACAAAGTCGCTTTCCGCTGTCTCTCTCTATGTATGCTTAGATCTTTAAAACTACGCATCGGATTTTGATGTGTTTTTTTAAATAATATATTGATTCAAAAGGAAGGTTTATATGTATAATAGGTGTTTATATAAATTAATTAAAAAGATTGTCAATCCTTACAAAGCTGGGACGGGCTGCTAGTCCTAGTAATCAATAAAATATATTCTTTCAGACAAAAATGTTACCTACATATTGAAATTTCATCAACATGAAATTACTTTATCTTTCATCCTAATTGATAGAACAAACATTTATTTTAAAACTAAACCGACTGTGCGAAATGTTACAAATATAGGTACCTAAATCAAAGATTACCAATTGTCATGTTGAGACAAATTTAATAATATCTTTTAATACAATATATTTATTTGGGTGATTTTGGACGGATTCCCGTCAAAAAACAAACAAAAACTAGACACCGACTAGACTGCAAACTGGTTTAAATATTTTTATCTGAACATAATTTGATGGAAATAATATGATTACCAATGATTTTAAAACAGGTTTGGCTAAAGAAAACTTTCTGCTGCCTCTTACAGTTGAAATATATATACACCTACATTATTCATATATAATAAGAAGATAACAACTGGAGCTATCTAAAAATCATAATTCATACTTTGTCCTGTGGGCAAGATATCAGGCCATTTTACAAATTACCAGTGGTAGTGAGGTGCTGTGCAGCTTTGGCCAGGTAGAGATTCGCCGCCTAATTCTTTCAGCAATAATGACTCTTGTCATGTTCCAATCTGACTGGTAGGGTAGTATCCGACTTGCGACCGATATCAATAACCTACATACCTACATACAGATAATGATAGACCTTCTAGAGATTTGTTGCTAAGATATTTTCGTTAATTAGTGAAAAATAACAGCGAGGTTACCTGGCAACTGAAATAAAATAGCAAGATCTTTTACCTAAGATAGTTTATTAATATTGGTCGTTAACCAACAGATTCAACATCATGGCCACAACACAGCGACGCAGCTGGTACATCTATGGTGTCTATAGGCCAGAGTTGGCTTTTACTAACTTGGATCGCTACTCGGGCAGGTTTTAGCACAGCACTCTATCACCAGTGATTGCTCTTGTTGATAACGACTTTTTTAAGCTGTGCTTGCATCTTACGAGCTGCCTGACACGGAAGCAGATGTTCTTCCTGCCGGACTAACCTTATGCACAGGAAGCTATATTACGTAACGATAGTGATGTGAAGATTTACAGTGGATAGTGATAACTGATTTCAAAAGCTTCGGCTATACAATAGAGGTTTTCAATTACAAACTAACTAATCTCTTTATCTCAATTCTATAAACATTGGTCATTGTTATATTTGCAGCTTATCAGGGTTAGCTCATTGTATATATTTCCTGCTAATTCAATTCTAGCTAAAGTCATAAAATCAAATCACATTGTACCACTCAGCATCATCAATTTAGTTTTTTTTGTAATACATTAATTATTATCCTGTTAGTAAGAAATACATGTATATGTATATTGTGTACATAATATATACAACAGACAAGGAATATTTTATTGCTGCTTTGGCAATCCATGGCTGAAGAACTATGCATCTTATGCGGTAAGATTTCCGGCTACTATACCCTTAAAACTACGAGTATAATATATCAAGCGAGCACTGCAGAGGCAAGCAAAGTTAAAATGTGGTCACCGCCAAGACCACTGGTGGTAGAGCTGCACTGTAACTTGCCCATGTATGGATCTACACCAATTCCAATTTATGCCACAATGATAGACTCGTGTTCCGGTCCGGAGGGTAGAGTTTTTTTTTTATGATATTGGAAGGCAAATAAATTGGCGGATTTCCTGATGGTAAGAAATTCACCCCGCCTAGAGACACCAAAGGTGGTAATGATGCGTTGCCAACCTGAGGCCGGGATGTAAGGCCTCGAACAAAAGTAAGTTTAGCGGCTACCTTACCCTCCAAACCGGAACACGTCATGACGTTATGGCGGCAGGAATAGGTAAGGCGGTGGTACCAGTCCGGGTGAGTCGCGGCGAAACTCTACCACCTAGTCAGATGTCACGGTGTTAGTGACGGTAGGCCTATGTTCTCTCTTACGAGCTGCCTGGCAGGAAGGCTGGAAGATGGTCTATTCTGCAAAGGAGCCCGGACCAACACGGGGGTAGGGTAGCCGATAGACTTGCAAATCAATCCTAACAACCTGGCCTCAGGACAGCGACGCACCTTTATCTATAGTGTTTATAGGTCACAGTTATCACTTATCATCAGGAGAACCGGATGCTTGTTGGCTATTGATGCTTTTGCAATAAAAAATATCTGAAATTGCAACCGTTGTCAACCATTGGCCTATCACTACATAGTATAAAACAAAGTCGCTTTCTCTGTCCCTTTAATTTAAACATACAAAAGGATATACACTTTGTATGTTTAAATCTTTAAACCTACGCAACGGATTTTGATGCAGTTTTTTTTTAATAGATACAGTGATTGAAGAGGAAGGTTTATGTGTATATTTTATACCCGTGCGAAGCCAGGGCGGGCTGCTAGTTAAAAATATAGATAGAGAATTCAACAACAAACGACAACTACACTCGACAGTTGTAGGCTAGGGTTATGGTTTTTGGATTTGCACGAAAAACTATTAAAATCGGTAAGTTTATTCACGTGAACCATACAGGTGGTACTTGTGCGCGTCGACATTTTTACAAACTACCACCGAATCGGAATCGCGGCCTCACACTGAGAAGATCCGGCGTAAGAAACTCCTAGCGGGCTTGTCTATTCTCAATAGTAATAATTACATTATAAACTAGATAAAAAATACACATTACAATTTAATTTTAACTTAAATAAAAGGTAACAAAGTACAACAAATCACATTACAAATTGCAGTGAGATTGAAACTTCTATCCCCAAGCATGTTCGTCTTCCAACACACTGCACTTGATACTCGTATCTTGTTGTTACGAGTAAATTTGTTATTAGGAGTGAACCAGGAACGTAAACGGAAATTTAAATTAATAATGACTAAAATATTTTATTGAAATGAAATTGAATTAAAATAATTTATGAGTATTAAGACGTTGTTACAAAATATTTTAGCGTATTAACATACTAACCGGTCCACAGAACTTCGTTTAATTGGCTCTGATACTTTCTGCCTCCTATGCAGCGGGATTTGGCGAGAAGATATGTATTGTATATGCAGAATAGCCAATATACGTATAGTAGTACTATTTAAATAAAGAGCTACGGCTATATTAATAATCCGAATGTATTTTAAAGATATCTACGAGGGCCATTCAATAAATTTTTAGCCTAAGAAAAAACAAAGAAAATTTTGAGAAAATAAAGATTTATTTTTCAACATAGTCTCCTTTCAATTCAATACACTTGGACCAGCGATGCTCCAACTTTTTTAACCCGTCAAAAAAATACGATTTCCCGAGGTCTTCAAAATAGGCCTCTGTGGCGGCGATGACCTCATCATTCGACCCAAATCTTTTGCCGGCGAGTGACTTTTTCAGATTTGGGAACAAGAAAAAGTCGTATGGGGCCAAGTCTGGAGAATACGGTGGATGGGGCAGCAATTCGTAGCGCAATTCGATCAATTTGGCCATGACAACGGCGGAGGTGTGACCCGGTGTTGTTGTCTGGTGTGAGCAAACGCGGCACCCATCGCGCCGACAACTTTTTCATACCCAATTCTTCGTGCAGAATATGATGCACTGTCCCATCTGCGATGCCTACAGTCTCAGCTATCTCGTGAATCTTCAGTCGCCCGTCTGCCAACACGAGATCGTGGATTTTTTTTACGTTTTCTTCTGTAGTAGCCGTTTTCGGTGCACCTGGGCGTGGCACATCAAAAACCAACGTACGGCCACGAGCAAACTCGTTGAACCAATTTTTGACGGTCGCTATCGAAGGAGAAGAGTCACCGTACACAGCATCCAAGCGCTCTTTGATTTAGCTGCGCGTTTTCCCTTCCAAAAACAAGAATCTAATCACCGAACGATATTGTTTTTTTTCCTGTTTTGCAAAACGGACCGACACGCTCGCTTCCAAAGGCTGTCGAAACAAAACAAATGAAGGGAAAAGACTGAAAACTTCTTGATAGACTTCAAAAAGTATTTACTGCACGATAGTAAAACTCTTTTGTAACAACAACGCCATGGGGCGATGAGGCTAAGTAATTATTGAAGGCCCCTCGTATATAGAGTTGTTATTACATAATTTATCATTTCCCTTAAATTTAGATTAGGTCAGCCAATTTAAAAATAAAAGTTTAAATCCGAATCGCATTATTAAAATAGTAGTACCTACTATAAGTTTATTTTTTTCTCTACCTTCCAGATTTCAAGTTATTTGGTCATTTTACATTGAGTGCTGATATGTCTGTAATTTTTAAACCACTCGTGACTTGATAAAACGATGACAATAAATAATTAATCTTCAAATTAAAAGTTTTTAATGAACCCCCTTCGAAACCTATATATGTAAAGTAGTCAAGAGTCATCATGATTACGTCAGCTTTCTAAAATATCCGCATCTGAGTCGATCAAACCGTTCAAAAGTTATTGCCACAGGCATACATACACATTTTCTGTCAGGGGTTGATAAAATACCTCATTTCCCGTCGGGAGTTGAAACAACGCGTCACAATTATTGTTTGGGAGACGTAGCCCTGGAATGCAACTGCTGGTAAATCCTTCGAATTTGGACTGAGTCGTATCGACTTCTACTAGATCAGTTCATATTTTATGATGACGAGGACTTGATGACAAGGATCTGATAATTGAAGTGGGAGTTGGTTAATAGATCAATGTTTAAAAGTTACGTTATTATATAGGTAGGTATGTTTCGTAATATTTGCAATTCTTCTAAAGCACAGCGTATAAGAGAGGTGCTGTAAGTTTGACTTGTTTGTGTGTGTGTGTTCGTTTGCTTTAACGATTTTGATGCGTTGTTTCAATCCCCGACGCAAAATGATGGGTTTTATAAAACCCTAACGGAAAATGTTCGTCTGTGGCTATAACTTTTGAACGGTTTGACCGATTTTGATGCGAATATTTTTGTTTGAAAGCTGACGTGATCGAGATTATTCGTGGCCACGTTACATATATGTTTTGTCGGGGGATCATTGAAAATTATTAATTCTGACTTTCCGACTTGCTAGGACTGGAGAGGGTGATAGTTAACGGAAGATAGTTAAAACTTAATAGAATTAACACTGAAATAAATATAAATTACTTTAAAATAAAGAGTTAAGGGCTATTGTGGAAGCAGATCCATTGCAAACCACATCCGAGTTAGCTGCAGGCTGTGGTGTTAGTGATAAAACTGTATTAATCCACTAAAGAAAATTGGTAAGATGTACGTCGACTGCTGCGTTACATTAATTAACAGGCACACTAATAAAGGGTTTTCAAATCATTACCTGCGATGAACAGTAAGTTATGAAAATAGGAAGCGTTGATAGCAATGGTGCAATTAGGCCCCAAAAACAGTCCTCGAGTTGGTGGGGGTCCACTAAGTGGAACAGACCACCTGTCTTTATGCCAGGCAACACATGGGAGGCGAGTCCTTGTAAAAATATACAGAGTTCATCACTACCAAGACCAATCACTACCGAAAGCTAAGCAGCACCAGCAGGGAACCAACGCCTTATCTATTCCTGCCTCTGACATGTTCCAGTTAGGAGAGTAGCTGGTAGATACACAATAGACTAACATCTCGGCCACCGGACAGTGATGCACCTGTAACATCTATGGTGTATAGACCACGATTATCTCTTATCATTAGGAGCGCTGTGTGCTTGTTCGCTGATCTTTCACATAAAAAAATACTTAAGGTTTTGGTGGACTATAGCCCGTGTTGATCAGAAATTTCTCATATCTGGCAAGATGATTACGGCAGACGTCTATTGTCAGCAATTGCAAACCATGATGGAAAAGCTTGTTAATTGCTTTACAACACTGCAGCTTCACCATAATGCTGGCCCACCAAAATTAAAATAGCTTCAACTGGAATGTCTAAGACATCTACCATATTCCCCATCCCTTGTTCAACAAATCAAAATTTTTCCAAAATTTAGATAACTTCTTGCAAAGGAATAATACTCCTATGGGGCAGTCCAAGCCTCCTTCAGCTTTTTTTTAATACTTATCCAAATTGTTTAGTCAAGGGATCAATGAAGAACCTACAAGATGGCAAAAGTGTGTAGACAACAATGGTTTCTACTTTGATTTAATAGATAAATTATATTAAAAATATCCGAATTTTGATCTAATTTTTTATTTTGCCTCTTTTTTTTAAATCTAAAATCAGTTAAGTAAAATAAATTGTAATAGGGAAATGTTATTTTATCCCATCCTATTAACATCATAAATGGGAAAGTTTGTATGTTTGCTTGTTTTTTCTTCACGTAAAATTTGCTGTACTGATTTTAATGAAATTTGGTACACACATAGAAAGTAACTTGGATTAACTCATAGGATATTTTTTATCCCAAAAAATTGTTCTTACGGCTAGTGTTAAATAAAAAACATAATTTTACACTACACAATGCAAAAATAACAAGAAGAAAATTTGGGTTTTTTCTAATTTTCTAATAATAAAAAAAAAGATGGCAGAAGTGAAAACTTGAATATTAATGTTGTGCATTTTTGATATTTTAGAATGGTAAGAGAATCATTTTGCACGAATTGCTTTAATTATCAGTATGAAAGTACTATCATTTACGCACAAATATTATTTTCATATCAATAACCTATGTTTGGCTTGACAAAAACTTGCTTAAGTAATACCATGTGACGGCTAGGAGCGTCGTCATATTACCTGTACAACGAACATTGCTCGTCTACACATAAAGCTTATTTTCAAGATGGAACAAATAGAGCTATGTCTGCTGATATTATCTGCTATCTGTGAGAATGTAATCCTTTGCGCATACTAAACTCTTCGGAAATATCTAATCAATACAAAAACAGCAATGAATTTACATTTTATTTTATTCACACATGCGCAGTGCGCCGTCTTACGTTCTGACGATCTGACGCGAGTTTAGAAGTTTTTACCCATTCCAAAAAAGTGCGTGACGCCGCTAAGAAGTTTTCACTTCAAAAACGTTGCTCAGGATTGGATATGTGCCTAGTTGGCAATAGGCTTGGCACCTATCACATTGTTGAACTTAGTGTCTTCGGCTAGTCTTAGGGATATAGGTGTGAATGCAAACAGTAATGCAATAACTAAGAACACAACAAAACACTAAAGACTAATCAGGCAAAGGCATATATGAGCTAGCTGACCGATCATACATTGGTCTCCACCATGATTGTTTTTTTATGTTAATGTACAGAGAATGGCCTATAGACACCACAGATATGACAGGAGCATCACTGTCCTGTATTGTGGTTGTAAGGCCAATTGGTTGTGACAATTAGTAATGGCAGCAATTGGTAACACAGTGGATTGGTATCACACGTACCTGGGCAAGTTGCTGCATAACATTCGACCACCGGTGGTTTCATTGGTAAAAAAAAAGGTTTTATTGGTAATAACCTATTTAACCTACACTTTTGAGCTGTTTTGAAGAGAGGTAAAATATTATTAAACAAGTTAAATAATTAACACACATTACTCTTTATCTTTTTAACCAACTCAAGAAAATAAAAGTTCGTTTTGAGATTTTTTATGTCTGGATTATTGTAGCCAAAATATGAATTTCATCTATCATGACAAACACATATATAGTAGTACATATTACATAGAATTGGAATGCTATAAAAATAAGAAAAAAACTTTTTTCACACATACCAGGTGCATACAAGTGGTACTTGTACACTTTGGCATTATTGGATCCAAGTCACGCCTAGATACTGACAAGATCTGGCGTAAGAGACTCAGCGGGCTTTTTATAGGGCATAAATATCAACATCATCTTTAAGAAAACAATTAAAATTACAGAGCATAAGCCTTCACATCCCAAACTAAAAAATGTAACTTTCTAATGGCAAGGCATGGCAAACATACCTTTAAGATTACAGGTTCAACACCTGCCTGAGGTAAATTCTTTCATTCATAATTCTCAAAACAACTTATTCCAAGCGTTCCAGAAGTGCTAAAATTAAAGAAGCTTAAGAATTACTTACTTGAAACCTGGTAGTTGAAGGGTGATCCTTAAATCTTGAAGGCTTCTCAGTATCACGAAAACTACTTTTTGTAATAGACAACTGTTGATTGTTGATCACATGGTTATCAGGATCGGAAACCTTTTCTCTCTCTTCTTTTGCTTTAAATTGTATACCAGCTTCCACATCCAAGTCACTTCTTATTATTTCTGTGGGATATTGGATGTTACCGTTTGTTGCAGCCATCGATTTAGCTGAACTGATTTTTCTAAAGCGACCAATGATAATATCTTCTTCATCGTTAACCGGTAAATTATGTTGATCTATTGTGAGTTTTGCGTTTTTAGTATCAACGTTCACAGGGTTCAACTCGATATCTTTTTGCGATGAACTCATTTTAAATACTGAAATCTCTTTAAAGTAATTAAAAAAATCGCTAGTCTAATTCATGTTATTCTATAATTTTGTATTGTATATCTGCCGCGGCATAAAATTCCTTTTGCACCAATAAAAACTCGTTTAATTTATTTTCAGTAGCTATGTCACAGTTAATCCCTTCAAACTAACTAGCTTAATAGTATAATATATTAAAAATAGAGAATGTGTAATTCGTATTTAAATTAAACATAACGTTTAAAATGCATACAAAATTGAAAGTCAGAAAACTGAAAACACGCGCTCTACACAAAACATAAATTCAAACTGTCACACTTTGCTGTCACCCACCTGTCACCAAAGAGAATACAATACTTGCTGTCACAACTGACAACTGCTGACAACTCTGAACTGAAATCACATTACCTACCTGCGCTGTTGCCAACTGTCAAGCCATAGTCATAACATAGTTCATAGATGTAGAGTAGGTTCCACAGAACAATATTACTCTGAAAGAAGAAATGTATCTACATATACAATAAATGCAACCATAGCCTTACACAGCTACGAGACAGTGGCGCCCCGTAGGTATAGCAAACAAAAACTACTAGGAACGGGTTTTTTTTATATTTAATATTTAATTACTTTTTAATTTGTTGATAAAAAAAAACAAATTGCCACTAAAATTTAAAAACCTCAAAATCGTTTATTCAACTTACAAAAAACACTTATAAACGCGAAGGGTGCAATAACATTACAATAATTAGAAATTTTAAGGGCAACTCAATTTCTTATCAAATAAGGCAATTCTATCATGCACAGAAAATAACAAGTAAAACAGAAATTGTTTTTTCATATTTTAATTCTTAATTTTTTACATTTCATCAATAGTTGTTTTTGATGCAAATGCAAGAAAACAGTAAGAATAGGTTAAGAAAACTGTTATAAATCACATTCGTGTCTTCAGTTGGCTTTTTTTATAATCGTTTACGGACATTTTAAACAAAATTCACCAATTTCACTATTTTCTAAAAATCACTAGCAAGTTAACCTAAAAAGTTTCCAGGCGTAACTTTAATACGTCGAACGTCCTTTTTTAAAAATATAAACACTTGAGACCAGTAAAAACACTGTAATCTTTAAATTGGAATGATGCGACGAAATCACAACTCACTTAACACAAAATCAATTAATGTATTTATAATAATGGCGGCTTCGGATTTCTAACAAACTCGCAGAGCAGTGTGACCGGTTATTTCACATAAATAATAAGAAAAATCAGCAATTCCCTAATTAATTGATTAATGAG
>NJDC01001380.1:248890-260271 GCA_002245475.1 Calephelis virginiensis
TAAATAATCCCTGGACAAATAAACAAATTGATCTAATCCCAAAAGTAAGCTAATTATATGCTTGTGTTATGGGTGTTAGTCAACATACTAAACATAGAAACACTTATTTATATTGATACTAGAATAAATTTAATAAACATTCAGACCCAGAAATACTGACATTTTAATGTTCATCTCACAAATCCCCAGTGAGGAATCCAACCAGAGTCTCGCGGTTGGTTGGTGGCGTTAGGCATGTACGCTAACACACTTTTTTAGGTAAGTGCTTGTTTTTTTCCCACTATACAAGCGTTTACGTCAAAAAAGTGTGTGTATAATGGAATTCCACCAAGTGCCGACGATAACAAGTATAGATTCTAGGTACGCTAACCCCGTGATCAAGCATGCTTAAGTTTAAGTTCAAGTTTTGAGTAAATATTTCATTCAGTATCTTATACCAAAAAAATTTAAAGGTTGCACTCCAGTAGCGTCGGCAGAAAAAAAAGCTTTTTTTGCTCAAATTTCCTTAATTTCAGTATAAAAGTAGGCACTATCATTGATGTGGTAAAATACAATGTTCATTTATTTAATTTTGTTGGAGAACAAAAAAGCTACGCTAGGTGCAACTTGCATCTCTTAACTACTTAAATCTTATTATTAAAAGAAATTACATGAATTGTGGTGACAATATACAGTGGTTTTACTCTGCTTCAATCTAACGAATTTTCGATTAGGTCACGAGTCATAACACAAATTTAATATTTATCCATCACAAAAAGTGCACAATGCTTTGAAGTTTTCACTTCAAAAATTATAGATTAAACTAACTCCGAAAATTGGCAAAATAGACTACATTGTTTAACACTGACTAATAAGAAGAGATTGCAAATTCAAATATTATGATTGATGATAAACTAAACCATTTTTTTGTTGATGTTTTTAAAAAGAAGTTATTAATTTGAAATACATTTCACATTCATTGACAGAGTAAATCGAATAAAGAACCTCTAATTTTTGAAGTAATTTATCAAATCACACACAACACATATTTTTATTTTAGGTGAATGCACTTTGCAGCCTGGGAAGTATGAATTTCCTTTCCACTATGTGCTTCCTGCCAACTGCCCTTCATCGTTTGAGGGTTCTGTTGGTCACATTAGATATGAAATCAAAGTAGTTGTAGATCGAGCTTTTAAATTGGACAAAGAGAAGAAGGTGGCTGTTCGTGTTCTGTCACCTATCAATTTAAATGAAAATCCTTACTGTAAGGTAATCTCTGATTTCTATCATTCAAGAAGTATGAAAGATAAATAATGTTTTAAAACATATGGCCATCACATGCTACTACTGGTGCTAAATTCATGTTTGTAAACGCAAACACACAATAATTTCCTGGAGCTAAAAAATATGTATTACCTAAAGACTCCAAAAATATTAATGGTTTTTGGCAAATTAAAGTTGGGATGTTATTCATCTTGAAGTAAAGAAGAAGTATCTATCGTCACCTCCGTATTTCCGAGGAAGGTAGGCAAAGCTACAACCAGGACACCTGTAGCTACCTGAAGACACCTATACCATCCCGGGCAACATTGTTTTTACTAAAAAAAATAAAAAACACACATACATTTTTTGTTGCCTGACTTGCGTATCGAATCCATGAACTCGTGAAATTAAGTCCAAAACCGGATCGCTAGACTGCAGAGGCGATATTCAACAAGTATACATCCTGCTTTAGTAAATTAACTTGCTACTCTACCATCAGCTGAACTGGTGTGACATGACCGATGACTAAGAGCTGTACCTATTTAAAATTCAAAATTTAGTAAGCATCCCATTCACAAGAACAAATTAACAGACCTTGCTGGCGTGTATGTACTACTATGTAGTATGTACTAAGCCAATATGAAGTATGTGTGCGCACCCTAGTGGTTTAAGAAATCTTTGAAATGGTAGGACTGATTTTGATTTTAGACTAAACCTTCAGCACACGTTAAGGTGTACACTTTACAGTAACTGTACATTAAAGAAGAATATTTTTTATATATATAATAATTAAAGAAATGCACCTAAGCACAAAACATTTTTTGTCCATTTGATCCATTGTCCATTTTCCATTTGATGATAGATTGATTTAACTAAAATAATCTAAGCCATGTTTTATCAAAACCAGTAATATAGAAGCATAGCCATCTTAAATTAAAGTAAAGTGGAGAAAGGATTGTTTATGGATCTTAGAAATGCATAATTATGCTAACTCTATCATGGGCTTCCTTTAAAATGGTAAAAATAAAGCGTATTTTTTTCTTTGCCAGGAGCCTATGCAATTTCTCTTCAATGATGATTATTGTTGCTGTTGCTTCAGCTCAGGGTCTGCTGAAACTGTAGTCAAGTTACCTGTATCTGGATACTGTCCAGGACAGACTATATCTATTGAAATCGGATCTTCCAACAAAGGATCTGTGGAAATTGAACATATTGAATTTACCATTAAAAAGGTTGGTACATTTATATTACAAATACTAAAGGTATTTCGTAATACTACTATTACTTTTGGCGTTTTTTATTTGTCTTTTTTTTTAATTAATGCGCTTGCTTTATTCATTTCTCAGCATACCACTTTTAGGGCAACACACAACCCAGACACGAAGACGGAGACAGATAAGGTGGCGATAATCAAAAAAGGTCCGGTGCCTGCGAATTGCAGACGTAACTGGATTGAGCAGATGGAAGTGCCGTCAATCGACATCTGCAATGTTACTTCTTGCAGATTCATCGACGTCGAATATGAATTCCAAGTTAGTATCTACATGTCATATACATTTGAATATCATGTTAGAATTTCATAATTCACCTTCATCATTAGAATTTAGTTATGATCATTTATAGAATGATTCATTTAACAATGTGTCTAGCACAGCACAGGATATAATAACTTGTTTTTTAGAGGACTAGTGAGGAGGAGGAGGACGAAAAGTAAATTGCTCTAATATTATGTATGAAAATAATATGTTAGTGTCATTTAACGGGTGACTCAGACAAAAGGTTGTAGTATCTAAATTACCCCAAAATCTAGGAAAATTTTGAAGTGCGATGAAACTCTTTTTTTTTTTGTAATTGTTTGAAAGTGTTATAGTCGCGCGGCGTTTTTGTCGGTCACAACAATAAAGGCATTCATCGAAATAATATTGAATAGTATCATCACATTATTTGTATTTAATTACTGAAAGCCGAAAAAATATTTTTGTATGGGAGGAACGAAAGGAAATATATTTATTTAACCAAACCATTCCCATGCGCTGTAGTTCATTGATCCCTTTGAAATGTCAATTAAACCTCTTCTATTTTGGTAGCCGTCTGTTGTGCAGTGTGTATTCCAGCGTTGTAGTGTAGCAGCAGTGGTGTAAAGCGATTGCCTTGGTTGTTTAGCAGCTAGCTTTTCCATCACGGTTTGCGATTGCAGATAATAAACGTCTGTCGTAATTGTCTGACCAGGTTTGAAAAAACCGGCAATAGTCCACCAAATACTAACAAGTAAATTTTTTTCGTAAATTTTCGCCTGGGGTAGGATTTGACTGGCTTGCAAGGATCCAGCCGTTGCTATAAGCGCTTCGTATGATCGTAAAAAAAACACTTTTCATCACAGATAATAATGATTCGATTTAAAAATCATTAATTTTAAGTTGATTTATTAATAATATAACGCAGCAATTGTTGACACCGCAGTCTGCAGCTAACTCTGACATGGAGTTTTTATAATAATCATTCAGCTCACGCCTTAAGGTGAAGTGTTTTGCAGGTCAAAATAATTCCAGAAGGATGTCACGATAACTCCAAAGACTCCCAACAACTTATCCTTGGCCATATTCCTTTAGTTGGTATTCAAGACAATGTACGCAACCCACTGATAGATCAAATGCCTAGTCAAGTGATGGCAGTTGTCACTCAACCGTTGCCAACAAGTCAGCCTGTCAGCCCATACCCAATGGGAAATTATCCTAACACCTCTCCATATCCTAATTCGAACCCTCCCTATCCTGTAACTCCAGGGACAAACCCACCTTATCCTTCGACTATGCCCTATCCTACTTCAAATTCTCCTTACCCAAATTCGAATTCGCCATACCCCGCACCCAACCTGCCGTATCCCACTTCTGATTCTAACACTTCACCTTATCCTACTACTGTTACTGCAAATCCACAGTTTGCTACCTCACCGTATCCAGCTAATACATCTCCATATCCAACAACAGCACCATACCCTACTAGCAATTCACCTATTTCTACCCAGAGTCCTTACCATGGAGGTCCATCTACATATCCCCCTCCGTATCAAGCTGGTGACACAGCTTTTCCAACTCCACAAACAAATTTACCATTTCCAAATCAAAGTCAGACAGGTTTTCAAGCACCTGTAGGGGGAGGTGCTGGAGGGGGGTCACTATTGAAGACGGGAACTTTTGGCTTCACCGGAGTACCCAGCATGCCTCCTAATCCTATGGTAAGTTTTTTTTGTTAACAATATTAGCTTATAATCAGAAACAATTTAAATAATATTACAGTTTACTAACAAGTTTTGTTTCTATATAAAAAATATAAAATCGTTAAACATCCTAAAATACAAAGTTTTAGTAATAAGTACCATGAGAGACACTCATAATAAAAACCATAACTAAAAAGGAAGTTTAGGTCTCAAACTGGATCTCAGCTATTTGCGGGGCTACGGCGAGAGCGGGGCGGGCGCGGGCCGCGGCGAGCTAAGCCCGAACTCGATGTCAGCGGCCAGATCGCTCGTGTCGCGGCGACGAAGTGTTGTGTTTAATGTGAGCACGGTGTCGATACGGCGCGGGCGGCAACATCTTTTGAACCGAGTGCTTTTGATTCGTATCATTCATTATGGACAAAAGAAGATGTTCGTCCTTATTACAAAGGAAAGAAAAAGGCGACTTTTGGGAGACAGAGACATATTTTATTGTTGGAACCATAAAGTCCAATTTAGAACCTACCTACACATATTATTCTCTTTTTTTATAATTCAAATGTTTGCTATTCCAAATTGGTGATCTAACAAAAATTTCACTAATTATTCCCTTCGGTAAAATGCTACGATGTACGTAAATCCAGTTCACTTCAATAAGAATCTATGTGTTAGACCGCGCCGCTCTCGCCGCCGCCTCGCAATCGCTGAGATCCAGTTTGAGGCTTTAAGGATTTTGTGTTTAGAACCCTGTCCGTCTCTTTCTTTTTTTCTAGATCTTTTGTTGACAGAATTATTTTCTTTCTTTACGTAATTGATTTTATCGTAACTGTTCTTTACTTACTTCTCTAACTCGTTTTCTACTTATTTGTTTTTATTGTATTTATGTTATTTTTTTGTGTTTATGTCGCTTTATTATTTCAGCCCGCAGCGCCGATGAATCCTTTCGCAACGGCTAGTGCTCCTCCAGACACACCTGATGGGAGTAAGTTGAACAAATTTATAAATATGTATGTTGTTGAAAGTAACAACATAAATATTTTTTTATTATTACAACCTAATTCTCACAGTAATTTGATGGTCCATCTATATACAATAAAGAGATCCTATCAATAAAGGAGAAAGATTTGTATTTTTACATTTTTGGATGTTTGTAATGAATAAACTCAGATTACTAAACCGATTCAGAAAGTTCTTTTACCATTTGGTTTCTGCATTGTCACTGAGTAACATAGATAGCCTTTACTAGAACAAACTAATCCCTAGTTTTTTCTAGTAAAGGCTAATAGCTAAATCTTCAATATTGTGTCCCAAGGTGCAAAAAAGTTAACTGTCTTTTATTGCGTGCGCTGCAATAATGTTAAAAGTAGGACTTAAAGATAGAATTAAAGATAAAACTTTGCAACTCCGTATATGTAACGTATTCTAACTACTTTTTTTTCATTTTAAAATTTGATCGAAATGCCGACTGTATTCGGACAATGTTATCCGTACCTTTATGTTAATCCATATCGATATACATCATTTCGTATTCAAGACTGTTTTAATATCTCTATGTGTTTTGAATTATTGAAATAGAAAATTTCATTAAAAAAATATAACAAATTAAAAAAAAAATCCAAGTGCCAAGTGTCCTAATTTTTACAGGTTTTTTTTTTTCGTGGGGAAATCCATCATGGATACTCGCCACTTTCGGGGGAAGTGGTGGGTTATGTGAGACTCCTACTCACTAAAACCCCACGGTGTTCAACCCTTCGCCAGTTACGGGGGCTGCGGGAACGCTTTCGCACACATCCTCTGCCCCGGCGGCGCTGAATCTGCCGATCCCCATCGGGCAGCCCCTCTCAACATGGGGCCGAATATCGTCAGAAGTGGCGCACGGAAACACAACGTGCACCACTTTGGGGGTTCCAGTGGTGACAGGCACTCCTCTACCTGCCGCAAACCCATCTTGGCCAGATGTAAAGCTCGCTCCCCTCCTCCGCAGGCCTGCAAGCCGCCAACCCAAGCGGGCCAAATGGCCCAATACCCTGTGTGTGTAGCGCCCTCCCTGGTCCGTATTGGTTTCGCCGAGGTCCCGGCTCGACCCCAGCTACTCAGCCCCCCCTCCCCCCCGCCACGACAAGGCTCGGACCCTCGGGGGGGAATTTCTACAGACCTGCTTAAGCCATCTAAACTGGCATTTGGACTTTTAAACAAATTCCAACCATGCTAATATTTAAAAAACTTCCAACCATGCTGATATTTAAATAAGGGATATAAGTTTGTCATACAGGAATCATTCATCCTTGATTAAGAAAAATAGAAAAAACCATATTTTGTTTTTTCCTATACAAACTGTTCTTGGCTCACAATTTATTAAAGAAAGGAAAGATTTCAGCTCAGACAGGTTTTGAATCTGCATCCGTTTCTCGGTGATGCATTCCTATCGTTTCCGACTGTTATGTCCCATAGCTACATAGTTTTATGTAATACTTAATTAATGAGTTGTCTATACACGTTTTTTGGAGATAACACTTGTACTTATCCACTGTATACTTTATTAGTAGATGTAACATCTAACTAAATAGGTATTGAAGGTTAAATCAAAAGAGTCCTTTTTATCTTTAGTTTCAAAGCCCTGATGATGCTTTAAAAAATGAAACCGGTTGGCTAGAAAGTGTTAAATAAAGTATACAGTGGATAAGTACAAGTGTTATCTCCAAAAAACGTGTATATACAATGGAATTCTACCAACTGCCGACGATAGTTAAGTATAGATTCTAATGAGTTGTCATTGCAGATAATTCTCGCATTTTTGACATGATTTGAATAAGAGATTTCAGGCATACCGGAGCAATAGTCTGTAAGAGGCGAAAGGGTGCAGGTTAAAATCCTGCCAGGCTTGAATTTTTGTCTGTTTGAAAAATTGTGAAAATATATCTTAAGCACTGGACAAATGCTAAAATTGACATATCTGTTTTGTATCTTTATGGCGATGGAAAGTTTGCCAGTTCCGCTGGTAAATGTTCGAAACAATAAATGTTTGATATTTTGTTTCTATTGATTTTTTTATGATATTGGAAGGCAAACAAGCAGACGGATTTCCTAATGGTAAGAAATTCACGCTGCCTAGAGACACCAAAGGTGGTAATGGTGCGTTGCCAACCTGAGGCCGGGATGTTCGATGCTCGAGCAAAAGTAAGTTTACCGGCTATCTTACCCTCCAAACCGGAACACGTCATGACGTTTTGGCATTATTGAATACAATTCCTTTAGAAATACGTCACAATTGCTAATTTTTTCTCCAAAAATCAACCTGAAATGACTATAATAGAGTATGAAAGTTTGTATGAAAATTGTAACTATTCTAAGCTGACAAAATCGCGGGCTAACAGCTCCTAAATAATGAATTCAAGTTAAAAAAAAATGTATCACATAAAATATCCATTGTTATTTCAGAATAATGAAGACAAACCACATGCACGCACAAAAATGAAAATAGAAGCGAACAACTAAGTGACTAACAATATTCGTCATATACTTACAGGAATTGATGTACTTTGATTGGGTACTTTTGTAATGTACATATGTTACACGTGTCAAAATATTTTTATACTACTTTTTTTTTACAATATTGATAAGCTGTAATGGCTTATGGACTAATACAGATCAGTAACTAGGCAAACAATGTTATTTTCCAAAAGTTAATAAAAATGCCTTATCTCTATTAATAAGTCAATCTATAACATTAGAAAGGTTATGGAAATTGGCGATAAGATTGTGTGAAATTTTATACACTGTAAATGTATAAATGTACCAAAACATTCAAATTTATTTAATAATTTACCATATACAAAAAAATAAACAAAGTACACATATAAAAACACACATAAAGTACGCAAACACAAACTTATTGATACATGTAAACTTTATGGTGCTATTATTATCGTCATGACAATAATTGTTGACCTCTTTTAAAATTGATACAATACTACTATTTAAATTATGCGCTTCGGCTTAACACTTTTTACTCTTTTTACACTGTATAGTTTTATTTTTAAATAATTGGCTGACCTAATCTAAATTTAAGCGAAATGATCAATTATAATAACAACTCTATATAGATATCTTTAAAATACATTCGGATTTGCGAAGCTCAACGAATAAATTCGAAGCGCATAATTTAAATAGTAGTACTATACATGCTGTTTAAACTCTGTTAAGCGTAACTAATTATATATTTTGGATATTACTGCCATATACAATTTTAATATTAAACAGTTCCTACAATAATAACTGGCTTCTGTTGGATAAATTTTTTTTACTAGGTATAATACTCGTAAAACAGTTAGTCTTGCTCGATTAGATATTGTTAAACTAACAGCTAGTTTCCGAAACGCCAATCAATTTTAATTTACGATTTATCTCCTCATTACAGCTGTTTGTTAAGTTAGGTTTAGTTTTCATTAGACGTTTAGGCTTTTTAACTGAACAGCTGTTTAACTTGATTACGGTTTAGACTTTTAAGTGGAACTCATGTCAAACAACTCTTTTGAAGAGATAAATCGTAAATTAAAAACGATTTGTTTTTTGGAAACTGGCGGTAAGTGTACCTTTCGTTGTATTTTAGTTATTAATACAGCACTTACTACGCTAATATGATGAAGAGTACGCACATTCTGTTTTTCATTCCCATTCTTTTCGTGAATATGGGATTCGAAAAATAGAAATTTCTTTATCAATGAGAAAAACCTACATCAATAATTTTATAAACATAACAACATGTTCTGTCGTACTTTAGGGATCATTAAAGTATTATGTATGTAATTTTTTAATATTTAACCTCCCCTTTGTAACGCAACTCTTCCACCTCCTTAAACGTTATATATCACCCTAGTACCTAATTTTATCTAAAAGTTACATTCGCATGTCACGCAAAGTTCCGAGGAGTCGCTAAAATATTTTAATTTTATCATCATCAGCTGGAAGACGTTCACTGCTGGACATAGGTCTCCCCCAAAGAACGCCACGAGTCACGGTCACCAGCCGCTTGTCTCCTTATTCCTTAGTAGTTTTTAATTCCCATGTTTTTAATGATTTAATAAAAAAAAAACAATGTTACTTGCCGCATTGTTCATTGTTCCCACCCCTGTAAAACGTTTTTTTACAAGGGGCCCCAAAATGCGTTACATAATACTTAAATGCTCCTCAATCGGTTTTGTACTTTTTTACAGCTGCTTAGGAACGTTTAGGAAACTATGAAAAAGTATAATATTGTACAAGGGATATGTCTAAATGTGCGTATTTTGGAAATCACCAAGTAAAATAGTTACACACGTTTCTACTTGCACTGTTACTATAATTACTCTTCATCCTACGAATTACCAGTGATGTAATAGTTGGTACCATCCGTCTAGTTTTATTACTACGTTTTGTAATAAATATACTAAAGGTTAAACACATTCACTACAATTATTAATATGAATTAAAAATGAATGTATTACAGTTGTTATTTAAAATAGGCACAACGTTAACGTTTTTAAGTTATAAGATATCTCTTAAGCAGGGCCGGTCTCTTTGTCGGCCCATAGGCAGAGCATATTGTATTGGAGGCCCTCAAATCGATTGCGGTTAACTATTGTGTTTCCAAAAAAATTAAGTCAAAAAAGAGAGCAGCTGAATAAGTTGTCTAAATGAAAGTAGAGGTTAAATAATTTAGTAAATGTTAACTTTTCCCTTTCAAAAAAAAAGAAGTTTTTGGTCTTACTATTTGTAATTTGTTTGTACTGAGTCTTTATCACTTTTGTGATTTGTGGCGTTGGTCAATAGGCAACTGCCTATATTGTCTATGCTTAAATCCGGCTCTGCCCTCAAGTGTTTTACATGGGCCCTATAAGAATCGCTACCTAGAAGTACTAAGGTGAACATAATACAAACCTTTTTAAATTTCGCAATTTAAATTAGATTAGAAACGTTAACAAAATCATAGTTTCTTTTTTAACGTCTTCCATAGAGTATTTCATAATAATACTATGATACAGGTCCGTAAATGCATTTTATATTTTGAGACATTTTTATGTAATGTAGAAGCATGTTAAGGTCATGACAACCACGTAAGCTCATCTCTAGGGGGTCTATTCTGGTAATAATATAGAATATCTAAATCACTAACATAATATATAGTAAGGTGGCAGCAAATTGTATTTGATTAACTATTCAAAAAAGGTTGAAAACTCCTGAACAAATACATTTCAATATTGTCGATTTTGACTATAGTTGTTTCTGATTAATTTTATTAAAACATCCCTATTATTAGGTAAATCTGGGGTTGTTCATTAATCCAGCCTCAAAAGGGAAAGTGAGGGCAACAATCACGCATAGATCACGAGGGGGAGGTAGGGTTGGAAGAATGTTTATTGTAATACCCCTGAACGTGATGTCATGTCCTTAGAGGCTAATATTTTTAGATTTAAATGCGAATGAATACTACTGATTGAACAACTGCAGTCTTGTTTTATGGTAAAAAAAAAGTGAATGATTTTGTCGTAACAGTGTTTCCCAATTAATTGAATGAAGAATGAAGTTAAAAATTTGTTCTTAAAAGTCCTTAAGTTCTTCTAAATTCTAAAGGACTTAAATATTGTAGGTTCTACTTAAATTTAAGTAGATGTTTGATATGTTTAAAACTAATTGGGAACCACTGTTCTAAATGTGAAACTCTATTATTACAGGAAATCATGAAAATGCCTTACTGATGAATCTGTGATTTTTTAGAAACATTATGTATTTTGCTTAGCAATTTTAAATTGCCTTATACTAGTGCCATATTCAAATACACTAAAATAGTTATAATGAAGAATTTTAAATGGGTATTGACAATTTTGCGAGTTATAGTTGTAAAAGACGTACTATGCTTGATGATGAAAGCAGAATTCTCACAGAATTC
>NJDC01001380.1:260614-270697 GCA_002245475.1 Calephelis virginiensis
TTACTTTTGCTCGAGGCCTAACATCCTGACCTCAGGTTGGCAACGCACCATTACCATCTTTGGTGTCTCTAGGTGGCGTGAATTTCTTACCATCAGGAAATCCGTCTGCTGGTTTGCCTTCCTATAACATAAAAAAATATATATATTAAAAATGGGTTGCCTGAAAAACCCCTGGACATTTATTAATTTTTTTTAAATGTTTTTTATTAATTAAATGGTGCAATATTAAGATTTTATCCCGACTTAAAGTAGGTATAAGACAAATTTGCAGATGTTGGGTTGCTTGTTATTTATCTGGATTGCCAGGTATAAACAGATAATTGTCGATGCTAGTTACTTTCACGGGTTTGAATAATAGAAAAATATAAATCAACATATGTGCAGTTTTATTACAATTGGTACATTTTTATTACAATTTATATTGGTATATAGGGAAACAAAAAATCTTTTTTTTTTAAATAATCAAAACTTTTAGCTCCAGGATTTGTTTAGGCAACCCACTTTTAATATGATCGCTAATATACTTACTTGGCTATAAAAATATGTTTTATATATATATATATACGTCTTACTTTTACTCTGCACTGGCACTGAAAGTAATTGTGGCATTTTGATAACTTTTTATTAGGGTAGCTATATAATACGTCTCATGTAATGTTAGATCTTAAATATAAATTTAGGAATCAATGTAGTCGGGTGTTCGTAGTGTCAGTCAATCTCGATGTGATAGCCAACGCGGCAAATTTTAAGTGTTCTAGCTTCCTTTTTTCTATCCTCGATGCCTTTGTGACTAAATCACGTAACAAAATGCAATTTTATTAAAATTTTAGCCATGTATTAAATTCATGAAACATATTGAGGTTTAAGAAACTACTATTTCTAGAAAACTGCACTGAAAGTAATTGTGGCATTTTGATAACTTTTTATTAGGGTAGCCATATAATACGTCTCATGTAATGTTAGGTCTTAAATATAAATTTAGGAATCAATGTAGTCATTGGGTGCTCGTAGTGTCAGTCAATCTCGATGTGATAGCCAACGCGGCAAATTTTAAGTGGTCTAGCTTCCTTTTTGCTAACCTCGATGCCTTTGTGACTAATTCACGTAACAAAATGCAATTTTATTAAAATTTTAGCCATATATTAAACTCATGAAACATGTTGAGGTTTAAGAAACTACGATTTCTAGAAAACTGCAGGTATAATAATTTGAAACAATATAATATCATTGAGAAAATTATAAAAAGTTTGAAAAACTTATAACTAAACAAAAACAAAGTCTATTGATCTTGCATGTCATTAACATGCCTATTATGCTTAAATCTCCATTTATTACAATAATTACGCACTTACCTACTATTTTTTTATAAAAAAATAGTCGTTTGAGCTTTTAAAAAGTAAAATGTGTCATTTGTACAAGATTTCCAAACTGAATATGTAGTAATTTTTAAGAAAGTGATATCTGTCTATAAATTTTGGTACATAGCCCTCTGTCGTCCTAAAAATATACCATATTGTGTTTTATAAAGTTATCGTCTTACCACAAATAAAATAAAAATCCGTTAACACATGTTTTATTAAACACTAGACGGTGTTAGACGAAATTAGATTCACATCATGAATAAATAACATGTCATCCACGTGTAACAGGATATTAATTAGATGTAAATTTTAGACAGTGTTTAGTCAATGGGCGTTTAAATTTCTTTTTTGTGGTAAGACGGATTAGCTTTTATACATGACTGTGAAACCTGCTTTACGCTTTTGCCATATTATTACTTACGAGCAGTAATAAACTAGTGCTTGGAGGTACGATTGTCTCGTTCTCAAATCATTCATCTCTAAAGTAAAGATAAAAAAATAAAATCGGTGGGTGCGATATTCAAATTTCTAAATAAAATTTGTACTAACATCATAGTGTGTCAAACAGAAAACGTACTATCGGACGCAGCTGAGAGCCGCGACTTATAGATATATCTCTAGACTAGATAATGGCAATACATTGAGCAGTGCAAACTACCGTACGTAAGTCGCGGAAGTGACCTTGAGCGTTCCGACGTCCGAAAGATATCAGGCGAGTTTTGGCGCCATCGAGAGAAAAGATGGTCGAAGTTTTTTCATAATTATTGAATTTCGTGTTAATATTGAGTGAAATTGGTCAATTTTGGTGGCATTTTGTACAATTTTGTTCAGTGAAAGTGCACAAATGAAATAATCATGAAGAAATTAGCGTATCGTATATTTCCTCGTTGCCGCCAAAACTCATTTCATGAGCTTGTGTAAAAAAGTCACCGTTTTACCCAAGAGCCTGACATGACTTACTGACGACTTATGACTGATGACTAATTAAAATTAATTGAAATTGATATAAAATTTGATGCAAATTACTACTTGACTAATGGCTAAATACTAACGTGAAGGCCAAAACCTAAAGATAGAAATAGAAATAGAATAGATATCTGGCGTAATGGATGTTTATGTCAGCCGAAAGCGACCGCAGGTTGGCATGTTCACATTCATATTTCATTAGTCGCGGCTGTAAGCCGCGGCTATTAATATGTTTCCAGCTTCACTGGGCAAATCATTACGGTTATGTAAATTGATTTTAGGAACAGAAAACAAAATTTATATTTTTATATTACAGGAAGATAAGTTTGAACTTCTATTTTTAATTTTGCCTATGTTTGATTTGTGTTGTTACGTTTAATTTAATACTAACAAATGTGTAGATGTAAAAGGCCAATCAAATTTATACAAAGTAAACGATTAGAAGAGGTTGTTTAGAGTAAATATAGATAGTATACATTTTGGTCTGCGGCCTATTTGCGAAAAAATACTTAATAAATTAGAATATAATAATGAGTATTGGGTACTGCATTCAGTATGACTACTTCCGTCCAGCTCGACACGAAAGATGCATAGTAACTCTCTAGGGTTGTCAATTTATTTTGAGGAAACGAATAAATACTCGAGAAAAAATCGTATTTCATGAACGATTTTATAAAAAGATAGTACTCATTAAAACTTTAATAAAACTGTTATGAAATTTACGATCGTTAATTGGTACTAAAGTCGAAAAATCGTATAAATACGTTTTAACTCGTACAATTGGCAACACTGTAACCAGTGTAACTGTTGCCACTTGCCAGTTGCCAATTGCAATTGCACACGCAAGCTCAGACCTTTGGCTTTACTGTGGCCATAAATGCAAACGTTATTTCAATATAACATGCTATTTGAGTACTGTAGTCTTGCAATCTATCAACGTGTAATAATGACGGTCTTATTACACACCAAAAAAGTTGCATGTTAATAAAATATTTCTTGTCGTATGAATACCGCAGCTCCTTACTACTTCAAGTACGCAGGAACTGTCAAATTGAATGATAGACGTTGGTTTTGGACAATTCGTTATTGAACAATGCGTATTTCTGCATGCATTTTTGTGAAGTCAGGTTTCAACTTAAACCCGTTTTTATGTCTTCATTCTAATGTAAGATATACCTACATTTTATAATGTACACTTTGAAAAGGATATGGAAAATTGTCATACCTACTGTGATAATTAAGCATGCCCTAAATCACATGTTTTTCTACTGTATAATTTCGAGATTAAAAAAATTTCAATTCAGAATTTCTTAATGTTATAAACTAGTCTCTTCCAGAATAATATGCAAAATAATAATGCTTTCCACATCAGAAATATAATATGATGTTTATTTGTCAGTTTTCTTTTGCACAAATGTCGGTAAGTTGATCTTAGATCATACGTCAGATTTGCAATGTAAGTTACAATGCCCAAGTATTTTCTGAAGTTTAATTGCACTGTGAAATACGGCCCTGAGTTGCATAAATACGCGGATATTTATGTTATGTTATGAATAGATACTGATATTGATTTATTTTAGAATTTTTATGTTTTCATTACTCCATTACATTACCAATGTTATTATTTTTTCGTAATGGTGATTAAAATGATTATATTTGAATTTGTATTTATTGTGACTTTCCCAAGCTTAGGGATTCGTGGGAATATTAATATTTGATGGCATCGACCATCTGTAAGACTGATTCCCTGACGGCAAGAGATGACCCTTGATGGTTCTTGTAATTTTTTATGGAACAAGACAACGAACAAGCATATTTTCTCTGATAAGAAAGCTATGGCCTGTAGATACCAGCGCCAACATGCGTTGCTGTACTGTTAGGATATCGAGGGTATTCTGCGAGAACAGAATAAGTGCGAAATTTTCAAAAAATGAGTAACAATCTTGGCCATATTTTTTTTGTATTTTTTTTCTATGAAAACCGTATATCTGCAAAAGCTTTCATAACGTTTTTAATGTCTTTTTTAAACAGTTATCTGACTTGATTTCTTCAAATTTTTATAATAATAAAGTATTAAGGTATCATAATATGCAACATTAAAAATAAAATACATAGAAAACAAAATAAAAGTATTTGTCCTTTTTCACTAATAAAACAACTATGTATTTATTATTTTTATTTACATACAAATGAATATAACGTCTTTTATTCGAATCTCATTGTAATCATTTGCATAACTTGTTGATTTGATTGACAAGTAGAACAAAATAAGTGATTTTAGTTTATGTTGCATGTTACAAGTTATAACACTACTATGACACTCTTTTATACCAATAACAGATGTGCTCACTTTAGTCCGTTTTCCTAGCTTACGTTTTTAATTTGCCTATACTGAGATACCGATTTTGTAAACATCACTGAATGAAGCGCGACACTAGTTTGGCGCAGAGTTGGGCAAAGTGTAATCAAGATTAATGATTAAGGATTGCGATTACATTTTGTAATCTTCAATCATGATTACAAATTACAGAAATTAATCAAGAAAGTAATCGTGTCGGTGATTAATGATTATTAGTTTGTAATCCTAATTTTGATTACTTTTTTTGATTACTCTTTTGATTAAAGCATATTGACTACATTTAGATTTACATTATAAAATTAATATTAATTATATCATAACATAATCATACTTATTTTTGATCAGTCTCCTGAATTACACGTTTTAATAAGTAGTTAATTTACTAAATAAAATAATAAAATATAAATACAAAAGTAATCAAAAATTTTGTTTGTGTGCTATTTGGAGCTTAAATTAAATTCACCGTGTATTAGTCCGGGTTCCTTTGTGGAATAGACCATATTCTGCCTTCCTGCCAGGCATCTCGTAAAAGGCGAGCATAGGCTTACTGTCACTAGCACCGTGACATCCTACTAGGTGGTAGAGTTTTGGTACCACTGCCTTATCTATTCCTGCCGCTATAACGTCAGTGCTTGCCGTTGACGTGTTCCGGTTCGGAAGTTATGATAGATGGTAAACATATTTTTGTTCGAGGCTTAACACACCGGCCTTAGGTTGGCGACGCACTATTACCATTTTTGGTGTCTACGTGGCGTGAATTTCTTCGTGAATGTAAGAAAAATGCACACATTGTATAAAGAGTTATGCCAAAAAAGAACCAAAAAGCAGCCAATGAACTCACGTATGGAAGTTTTTTTTCAACAGAATACAACTTGAGCTTTTTTGTACCAAAAAAAGACCTATGTTCCGTTTGCACCAATTACGAAAATGCTGACAAAGAAAAGAAAGTATTAATAGAAATAACGTATCAAGAGCATATGCAGAGAAAGAAGAAATGTAATGAGGAGAAAGTATTTTTTTTTTAATGACTAATTTGTTGCTAATCTCGCGATTTTTTGCAACTTCACCGAGCTTTGTGGGCCGAGCAAAGTGCTCAGCCCGAGACATAATTATTTAAATGGATTGGGCCGTTACCTACAACGCCAGCACCAAGGGCTGTCTCCCGGGAGACCGTACCTCGACTTGGTGCTGCGTTCTGGTTACTGGGTGGACTTGATGGAGGAGTATTTATGGCTCGTCGCTCGGCGTTAGGCGCCGGGCGCAAGAGAGGTCGCCGGTCTTGGAGACGGTGTAGTGTGATGTTATTGAGATGTGAGTTTGTCATGTTCCGGTTTGGAGTTGGGAGAGTAGCGTTAGCCGCGGTTATTGGGTCCGGAGTATCCGTTAACACGTGGCGAGGTCTTCTATGAATGGGGGGCGCGTTCGCGACCGGTGTGTAGTCACACGCGGATGCTAACACCGGGTTCGGGTGGGCAGACGTTTTTTCAAAGTAACGTTCGGATAGTTCTTTGAAATGCTGCACTATCGTGGGTAAATCGAGGTCGCGATGTAGGTCCTCGTTGCGAACGTACCACGGGGCACCCGTGGCAGTTCGCATGAATTCTGGACTACTTGAAGCTTTTTTATGTGGGACGGGAAGGTATGCGCAAAGGCTACGCTACCGTATGCTAATATGGGTCTAATACACGTTTTGTAAAGTGTCACTTTGTTACGAAGTGACATTTTACTATATTCGTTAATAAGATAATAGAGACGGCTAAGTACGAACTTAACCTGTTAGTGACACGCGTAATATGCGGTTCGAACGACATATTTTTGTCCAGAGTGACCCCTAGATATTTTGTAGAGTTTTCCCAGGGGATCGCTCTCCCGAACAGTTTGATGGTGCCCGGGCTACGCCTGGGACTCATCCGATCGGGTCTATGACCCCGATTAAAGTACACCGCTGCACGTTTATCGGGCTTCACCTCTATACGCCACTTCCTGAACCAGTCGCCCAGGAGAGTGGCCGCGTTTCTAAGGTTACAGCCTATTTGTTTACCGCGAGAGGAGAAAGATAAGGACAGAGCAAATAAAAATCCTAATTTTATGTCAGTTTCATTCGACTTACAGGCTGTACTTCAGACACCTCAATGTAACGTTAGCTTTTTGTATTATTTGAGGAAGCTGTGCGTTTTTAACTTTACTATTTATGAAGCATGTCTACCTCATAATGCTTACTGTTTTTTATGGTCCGAACTGAATGGTAAAAAAGGGAATTGTGAAATCGGAACTATTTTACTCCATTATCTATCAAACGGTATGCCCTCGAACGTTTCAGAAATCAGTCTGTTTTCTGATACCTGCTCGGGTCAAAACCGTAACCAACATGTAGCGGCACTGCTTTATGAGCTGTTCAGAAAATTGGTTATCTAAAGGTTATTGAACAAAATTTTTTGGAATCCGGACATACATACATGGAAGCAGATTCTATGCACAGCACAGTATTGAATCGCAAAAGAAAGGAACTTCAGTATATTCTATGCAAGATTGGATTTCAATATGCCAACGCGCAAGGCGCAGAAGAGTACATCTCTTCAATGGTAAAAGGGTAGTCAAAGAGCCTTACCAAACAAAAGAATTTAAATATCATAAGTTTTATGATCTTAAGGACCTTGAGTCTAAAATAATTAAAAATAAAGACAATGACACGCCAAAGAAAAAAAGACGATCAAAAACACAAGAAAGTAATGAGTTTCCACAAAATTTAAAGAAAATATATGAAGAATCATTACCAATGTCGGAAGAGAAGAAGAAGGATTTATTGTAAAGTAATACCGGAAGAACTAGAACCTTGGTATAAAAATTTAAAGACTAATTATAGACGTGTTCCTGTAGAATCTAAAGAAGAAAATGTTTCGTCTAGTGAGGAAGAAATGTGATTTTGATTATTTTATTATCTTACTTTTGTCAATATCCATTGCATCTTAAGTCTGCAACGAAATAAATTCTCAAAAATCATAAAAAATAAATAAATACAACCATAAATCATTTGTTTTTCAAACACAGTAATTTTTAAATTATTTGCAGGTAAAACCAGATAATTTTAAACAATTTTGAAAATACCTGCCCGTCGTGTAATATAATTGTTGTTAATTTAATTTAATCTGGGTCACTATTATACAAATAACCCGTCGTTGGTATGTCAGGTATTAAAACTTAGCCTTTATGGGAAATTACAGAATATTTACGAATTTGAAGTAAAACCGAATAATTGCATTACCTTTGTGTGTGTTATCTTCGTTTTAATAGGCCACTATTCAAAATAGATGTGTTGAGAACATCTTGAATAACTATACTAATTAAAGAGTTTATATTGTTATTACGTTTCAAAATTAATGAATGATTTTGCGAAACTTTAGTGCTTTTTTCTCATAATTGACGAATCATGCACTTATTCTGTTCTCTTAGAATACCCTCGTCATATTGGACATGCAAGATTAAATGCTACTCGACTATAATCTGTGCCCTACCCTCCGGAACGGAACACGACAGTGCCAAGCATGTCATTATGGCGACAGGAACAGGTTAGGCGGTAGATCACTACCCGGGCAAGGTGCACGTTACCCCAGCAAGAAAGTAGCACCTAGACTGATATGAGTGGGATAAATAATTAGTGCCCGATCTGCTGTTAATGTGCGCCGAATAAAAAGTTTGTGCCTGTCCTTTTGGACGGAAAAAACGATTCCTGCTGGGGTAACGTTGCTCCAGCAGCAAAATTCTAAACTAATTATTGGAGAGTTAAAAAATTACGCATGAGCAGAAAGCTTAAACACGTAGGTCACATTATAAGTTTTGCGTAACTTAAAAAAACTTGCTTTTCAAAATAATCTCCTTTACATTTTTATATAACATTTCTCATGCTGTCGAACCATTTTTAAAACAGGAGGACCACAGCTGATCTAAAGGCATGTTTTCTATGTGCTGATTGAACGCTATCACCGCCTCTTCGGAGTTGGTAAAAGTAAAACCTCTCATCAAATCTTTGGTTTTGGGGAAAATACAGAAATCACTGTGCTAGGTCGGGGCTATGAATGACGAGATGTACTTTTTCTGAAGCTAAAAGTAACTGTTTTGTTGGCCATGTGTGAAGAAGCGTTATCATGGTGTAGGAGAATGCGGCTTTTAGGTCGTCTTTCGAGAACTTTTTCTAACACCCTGGGTAAACAAATGGTAGAATACCACTTGGCATTAACACTTTTGATCTTCAAGTGAAATTGTACAGATCCCCCGTAGCTGAGAAAAAAAACGCGATAATTTTTTACCAACTTTTTTTTTCGGGTTCAAAACAATAAATCCACGTTTCGTCTCCTGTGACAATGTCATAAACAGCATTAGAATGTCCGTGGTCGTACTTCAGTAGGTTCTGTATTTATAAGGCGATGTAAAAGTTCGCCAATTCGGCTGGTAAATATTAAAAACAGTAAATATTTGATATTTTGATTCTATTTAATACAATTCCTTTAGCACAATTGCTAATTTTTTCTCCAAAAATCAACCCCGAAGTGACGATAATGGGGTATGAAAGTTTGTATGGAAATTGTAACTATTCTAAGCTGACAAAATCGCGAGCTAACAGCTACTAAAATATAATAACTCAACATAAAATAACATGTTATTGCTATTTCAGAAAAATGAAGACAAACCACATGCACGCACAAAAATTAAAATGGAAGCGAACAGCTAAGAATTAAGTGCTTAACAATGTTCGTCACATACAGGATTTTATTGACTTTGATTGGGTACCTTTGTCATGTGAAAATATGTTACACGCATAGATTTAGGATGTACTAGATAAACAAAGTCAGTTAAAAAGCGAAACCAAAAAAAATAGTCGTGGGTGTGAGTAAATTGTTTATGTATGAGTTGAAAAAAGGGTTGTTGAAAAGGTCACCTACGTTATCGATATCGATAAATTAACAAACTATAAGTACGAGTAAATTAGCATATTTTTTTTACCCTCATCTACTGATATAAACAATATCAAATTTTATGTTGTATGACTATTAAGACATTGTATTCGTGAAATTTTGGCTTTGTGTATCACTAACACAGTGACTAATAGATGGTAGATTTGTACGCGAAGCCTTTCTTTTAGGGTCACCATCTTTGTCTTTGTCGGCCGAAACAGCTATGTTATTCATTATCATGTTCCGATTAGAGCATAAGGTAGCTGTCAAAATGATATAAGTGTCATTATTATCCCGCCAAACAGATAGGAAAGTACAACTTTTTATTGACTTGAGACAGCAATCAAGCATACGACTCTCCTTGTGGTTATGGACAACCGTAGATTATTGACATTATACATCCTATAGGTGCATCGCTGTCCTGTGACAATGTTCAGCGTAATGTGCA
>NJDC01001380.1:282797-310814 GCA_002245475.1 Calephelis virginiensis
TTTGTCTTAAATGTATAAACTTAGAAAATAAAAAATAATTTGAATAAATGATAATAATTACTATTACTAATGATCACTATAGATGTAATAGGAGCGTCGAAGTCTTGGAGCTAGGGTTTTAGTTCTAATCTGCAAATTTACCGGCTACCCTTCCGTTTGGGCGGGAATATGGCATTGTCATTGAGGCGGTAGGAATAGGTGAGGTGGTGGATCCCTAGCCGTGGCAATTGCTGCACAGCACTCATTCACCAGTGGTCTTATTGTTGAAAATCCAATTAAACTATGTTCGCTTCTTACGAGATGCCTGGCAGAGAGGAAGTCTATTCTATGCCGAAGACTTGGAGTAAATATGTTATTGAATTTGGCATTTATGGATCTGTTATTTTTTTTAAATAAAATCATTAATTTTAAACACTGATTATAACGTCAGAATGGATTACCATTTTAAAAGTAAAAAATATCTTGATATACTTATCTTTAGATTGATAATCGATCTTGAATTTTTCTTCCTTCAAATTAATAAGTACTTCGCTTGTGTGTTGTACATCGAATTTTTGTCTACATTTCATAAGTTGACCGCTCAGATCAATAAAACTTTAATAGAAGAAGGCGTTACTTTGCGGAAATCCATACTTAAATCTAAATAAAATTATTTAATTTGCAATTGTCCGCCAAAAAATGTATACGTATTATTGCGTAACAAAACAGACAAAATAGTGCGCTAAGAATGAATTGGACTTACCGGAAGCTAAAACAATAAAACTTTTTTGTTGATCTGATATTGGGCAGCCGAACGTTAAGAAAACTTGTGATTTTCCAACCATGTGCGGATATCGGAGGGCCAGTAGGGTTACTCTTGAATCTCGATATCATGCGAATTGGAAATTGGAATCGTTTATTCAATTTTAGGTACTTTCGAACACAGTACTAGTGGACTATTAACATTTAATTACAAATAAATTCAACAAATCCGATAAAATAATTTGTTGTTTATTTGTAACCAAATGTTATCAATTCACCGGTATTGTGTTCAAGAATACCTAAAGTTGCAGACTCGATTCCAAATCCCAATATTGCACGAATCGAGCTTCAAAAGTAACCCTACAGTTCTAAAGGCTGGATCCGTCTATCTTTTCATCATCGTAATAACATTCGGGTTTTCAACATACTGGTATTGTAGTATTAGGTTTAGCTGCCCCAAATATCTTAAATTGAAAAACTGCTAAGATTTGTTTTTTCGATACTTAGTTCACTTATCTACTAATAAAGAAATGTGATTTCAGAAGCCGATAGAACTATCATTTGAAAAAACGAACCGCAGTTGGTTTTTCACGACTAAACCTACCACTGTTCGTATTTACATACCTATGTCTGGGTATTGTCCTGGAGATACCATCCCTATATCAGTTGTAGTTCAGAACAACCCTAATGACGTCATCAATAAGATTGTTTTTATGTTGATAAGTGTGAGTTGATTCTTTCTTATTTGTAAGTACCTACTTTAAACTTGTTATCTTTTAATGTTGCATACCTAGTATAGTACAGTTCGCGCAAAATTCGCACGAAGTTAATTCTAGTATGGCGCAGGTACAATCGAATGCAACAATTGAATAGCAAGTTTCGGCTCCCGCGTCAGCTCAAAAACGTGTTTTGAAGTATGTTCGTTTTTTAGTTTAGTATATTCATCGTCTAACCTTTATACATATTATTTGTAACAAGAAAAACTTGTGCAAGAAAGGAAGAAAATTACTCGTTGGTATGCAATATCCTACTAATGTTGATTATAGATCCAAAAGGTTTTAGGATTTGCCAAAATATCAAAATTTATTTTAATAATGTAGGCATAGTACAAAATACAACATTTGTAACACAAAACAAAAGTTTTACTCAACTGTACCCAGACAAAAGAGACTAAGCACGATTAATAAACAAGTGTGAGCGAAAGCGCGATACGTTCCCTCACTTTCCCACACGTGACCTCACGATCGAAACCTAAAAATAAGTTCTGAGTAACGAGTAACTAACTTCCTTTTTTTCGGAAGCGCATTTTGGCAACTTTTGCGTGAACTGTGTTACCATACCAACATACATATATATAATCTGAGCTCGCAATGTTAAGTCAACTATTTAGAGGTCCCAAACACTTGAGGAGTTGTTCGCTTAGGCCTTAGAGCGTTTCCCAGTTAATCCGCTAGACCTATGTTGATAAAATTTGATATGCTGATGCTTAGTGTGAAAGACCCGAGTTCAAACATAGGCTGTTTTTAATAAAATCAATACTCAAAGTATTGCAATGGAGGATGAAAACTTTTATGAAAATCATGTTATGGCCTATGTGATCTAGCGTTCCGGCATCGGACGAGACTTCTTGCGGCCCTGGGTCGGGTTACAAAAAAAGGAAATATGTATTTTCAATTTTCTAATAAAAATAACGTTGCTCGGGATTGCATATGTGCCCGGTTGGCGAAAAGCTTGCGACCTATCACATTGTGGTACTTTCCTAGTATCTTCGGCAGTCGGCTTCGCGTGATGAAGTCGCGGATAGGTAAACAGCTCACAAGAAATCAGTTAGTTTCATAACCACTTGACAGTCCGTGGGCACTGCAGTGCCAATTTATTTTTTACGAAGAACTGTTAGCGGCACTACAGTGCCACAACCTCAAAGCGTTTGTAAAAACTATAGCGCCGGACGGTTCTGGCACATCACTATTTGCTAGCGCGGACAGTCAAGTGGATAAGTGTTCATTGTAACTTGTGACCAGCAACATTTTTATTTTTCTCACATTCCAGAAAGAACGTTATCATAGCCAGACACCCCCAAGAGTGTACAAACCACCAGATGTGATTCTGAGTTCCAAGGAGCTACGAATTGTCCGCAGAGGGGCTTATGAAACTTATGCAGAGGTGCTGAAAGTCCCGGATATGATTGCGCCGAACCTCGAACACTGTCATATAATTGATGTCAATTATTTTATTAAGGTAAGTTTGCCCCTGATGGAAGAAGAGGGTTGTTATAAGTTTAACGAGGGTCTCTCTATTCGCGCGCGCGTGTGTGTGTGTGTGTGTGCGTGCGTGCGTGCGTGGGTGCGTGCGTTCGTGCGTGCGTGTGTGCGTGCGTGCGTGCGTGTGTGCGTGTGTGCGTGTGTGTGTGTGTGTGTGTGTGTGTCTGTGACATCTAAACGGATGTACTGATTTCGATGCTGATTTTTTTCTCTGAAAGCTAACGTGACCGCGATGGTTCTTAGCTACATTAAGTAGGTACATATTGGTTTTATCGGGGTTATCATTATTATTTTTAAATTTTAATATTAATTTTAACAAAAAGAAAATTTGGGTCTTGCAATTTTCTAATAAAAAAAAAATGTTGCTCGGGATTGGATATGTGCCCGGTTGGCGATAGGCTTGCCACCTATTACATTGTGGGACTTAGTGTCTTCGGCTAGTTGTGGGTGCCCTGGTTGTGTCTCTGCCTACATCTTCGGGGATATGGGCGTGAAGATACTTTTTTATTATTTATATACATTTTTACTTTTTAATATAGTATTATTAAAATAATATTGTTTTAAGTGCTTATGCTTGTAGTTACTAGGTATCCAGTTGCAAAGAGTATAATAATCATTACGCTCTTAGTTCAGTTAGACTTCAAACCGCAATACAAATTTTAACAGTAGGTTTCCCTACCTAACTAACTACAAACGTTCTAAAATTCACACTCTCACAAATATGCGCATCGACGAGGTCCCTAAGCAGTTTTCGCAGTGCTTTTACAACTTCACCGAGCTTTGTGGGCCGAGCAGAGTGCTCAGCCCGAGACATTATTATTTAAATGCGTTGGATTGTTACCTACAACGCCAGCAACAAGGGCTGTCTCCCAGGAGACCGTACCTCAACTTGGTGCTGCGTTCGTTACTGGGTGGACTTGATGGAGAGTATTGGCGGCTCGTCGCTCGGTGTTAGGCACCGGCCGCAAGAGAGGTCTTCGTCACCGAGACCGGCGGCGACGGTGTAGTGCTATGTTATTGTATTGTGAGTTCGTGTTCAGGATGGGTTAGCGTTTGGGTCCGGAGGATCCGATAACACGTAACGGGGTCTTCTACGATTTGTGGGTGCGTTCGCGGCCGGTGTGTAGTCACACGCGGGTGCTAACACCGGATTCGGGTGGGCAGCCGTTATTTCAAAGTAACGTTCCGATAGATTTGGCCGTTGTGCCAGACCTTATCGAACGCCTTGGCCACATCGAAGAATATCGTTCCCGTATATAAGGGTAGTCGTCTATTCAGGCCGTCTAGTATGTGCTCCTTGAGGTACTTGATTTTTACATGAATGGGTTGCCCGGAAACCAAATTGCTCATCCATTAACAAATGTTTCTCGGCTACGACCGTCTTAAGGCGGGCGAGGATAAGACCCTTGTATATATCTTGCCGAGTGAACTAATAAGACTGATCGGGTGGTAACTACTCGCGACGTTACGGGGTTTACCCGGCTTATGTATTCCTTTGACGGTGGCTTCTTTCCACTTGTCAGGAAAAGCACTGCCTGCTAGTAAAACATTGAAGATGATTACTAGTAGATATATGAGTGCGGACGGAAAGCACTTGATTACTCTATTCGAGATACCGTCCGGCCCTGGGGCCTTTCTGTGTTGGAGATCTTTGATTAGATCTTTCACTTCGTCGTGGTCGGTGGTAGGTAACGGTTCGCCCTGGGGGGGGGGTTCGGATGCTCTACGCGCTACGTAACTATCTACTATAATTATGTGACTCGAATCACCCAGCAGAGTGAAAACGGTACATTGCGACTGAACAGTGCCGGCTAGGCATTCGGCTTTGTTGGCATCGTCAAACGGTAAATTGGGTCTGACTAGGGGAGGTATATCCGATTTTGGGTCGTTTTTTAAAGCTCTCGCCAGAGGCCAGTAGGCTGCGTGGGATGGCGAGATCTCGCTAAGAAAGTTATCCCAGCGTCCGTTCGTGTAATCGGCTACGCACCGCTTTACGTCTCTCTGTAGAGCACGTAACGAACGCCGGTATTCATCTGACGGGAATCTAACGTACCGCCGTTACGCGGCATTTTTACGTCTAATTAGGTTCCTAATGTCGTCAAGGAGAGCTAATCTATCTTTAAATACGTCCGAGACTGTACTAGAGGATGAATCTACTACGGTGTGGATACGTCTAGTTAGTAGACTAGTGGCGGACTTGGTTTCCTCAACCGTGTTTATTAAGTCAGGGATTTGTTCGAGGAGCTCGGATTGTAGAGACTGGGTATTTGTGTTGAGTTTTTGCCAGTCTACAACCTGTTTGGTTTTGGTTACTAACAGGGAGGGATCGTCGGGCCCTAGTTTGAAAACTACGGGCCTGTGATCGGAGTCTAGATCGTGTAGCACTTCTACGGAGCGTAACTCTAGGGATACGCCGCGTAGCAGTGTTAGATCTATCGTGGAGGGATTGTGATGAATACTATTATCATCTTCTATGAAAGGGTATCTGGTAGGCTCAGAGGGAGCTACCAGGCTGAGGTCTAACCTGTCCGTAAGCATATCCAATACGAGGCCGTTGGTGTTATTCCGCTGGCATCGCCAAAGTATATTCTTACAGTTAAGGTCACCTGCTACGAAAACTGAATCTCCCATGCTGAAGAGGTTTTCTAACTCTCTCTAACAGGGGCTTGTTGGGGCTGAGATAGGCTGATGCTAGTATGACGGACCTGTGTCCGGTCATACCCACCTGACATACTGACACCTCTAGGCTCTCCAGTTGTACCTCTAGGTTACCTGTAGACAACTTTTATAATAGATTAAGGTGCCGCCTCCTCTGCCTAGTCTATCGTTTCTAACTAAGTTATAGTTCGCGACTTTGGGATGGTGCCTACATGGTTTGAGGAGGGTTTCTTGTTCGAGGAGTATGTCTATATTGTTTGTTGATACAAACTCCCGTACTTCATTTATTTACCAAGCTAAGCCGGATGCGTTAAACGACGCTATCGATAGGGAGTACGGTTTTACTCGTCCGGTTGTCCTATCCATTTAGATTTTGGGAATTTCAAAATCTACGGATAGATTTTATTAAGGCCGAATGCCTCGCTATTATGAAGATGCGACGCTTGGGCGGCGTCACGCTGAGTTCCCGGGCGAAGTCTGATACTTCGTCCGGGTCAATGGTGTTAGCCAACTCGGTTATGAGGGCGAGGTCGGCCTCGAACTCACCAGGAGTGGCTTTTGAAGGTGGAAGGGTGGCCTTAGGGGCCAAGTTGCGGGGTGCCGTTGTAGGCACAGGAGTCGCCTTTTAGGGTGCGGGAGTAGTCTTAGCTACGGGTATGGTGGCTATGCTTGGAGGTTTAACCCAAGCATTTGCTGGTGGTGGCGATGGTGGACCTAGAGGTAGCGACAATAGCGCCGGTATCTCAGAGTGAGATGTCGGCTTGTTTACTGTCGTCTGACGTTGAGGCCTTGAGACGTTGAGGATGTGGATGGGATGCTGTTTTTTTGATGTCTCGGGCTGAGCACTCTGCTCGGCCCAAAATAGCCCGGTGAAGTTGTAAAACCCTCGCAATTAGCAACATATTAGCCAATTCATAGAAAAAAAGACCTTTTTTTAAAAAGGGCTCCTCACGCCGTACAATAACAAAACGCAACTATGGCACACAAATTATATGTCGAATGACCATATTTTTCATTTTTCGATTGCTGTCCCGAACAAATAAATTTATAGAGAAGCAGTGTGCAGTAGTTTTTTTTATTTATATCTTTATTTTTGTTTTAAAATTTTATGCTGTGTATGTATACAAACAACGTAGAACTGCTAAGTTTTTATCATCATACCTTTTATAATAATGCTCGTTCTGTCTATGTTGGAGGCCCTTATAATATGATGACATGATATTTTAATACCCGACTATTAAAAGGAATGGTGACTTTGTAATTTACTATTTTCACTATTTTTACGTCAAGCACTTGTTATATCTTTTACTGACGGATTCGAATGAAAGGCATAGGCAAATGTGTCTACAATTCTTTGTATTTAATAGTTAATTTAAACTAGTCTTATAAAGTTCTTTGCATTTTTTACACATTAAAATATGTTTTCGGTGGTGGTGGTGGTGGTATGAAAAAATATAGTGTGATCTCACCATATTTTTTTCATTGTTAAAGTATTATTTCGACACTTTTGTAGTACATTTCGACATGGTTACTGCGATGGTTTCAACAAAAGACTAAAGCGAAAGTGTGCTTATTTTGCATTTAAGCACACTTTTGCGCTAACTTTGTTGGCCGTATGCGAAGTCCTTTTCTTCTTTGACTAGAATAAATAAACGGCTTTCCAATTTCTGATTAATAACGTTTTGTTTACCTTGCTCAGGTAAAACTTGTTCTCGCTGGATGGAGAAAACCCCTGGAAGATGAGTCGGAAATACGCATTGGACTCGTAGCGATCAACAACAGTAATGTTAAAAGCACTCATCCTATGACAAATAGCCTCCCTATCTCCCCTGTACCAGACCCTTACGAAGCAAAAGCACAAAAACTGCACAATGAAATCAAAGCTGAACACCCCAAAGTCTCACTACATACCGTCGTTAAGGTAACAACTAGCACACATCACCCAATAGTAGGTGAGAGTTATATGTCCATAGCGGAAATTGTGGACAAAAATCGCCACGATCCTAAAATCGACTTGTACACGTCTCACGAAATGGGGTTTGAACAAGACAAGCCGAAGAAAACAAATTCGCCTATTAATCCTATACCGAGTTTGCTCCAAAATCAGGTAAATATCGCCGGCACTGACGAACTGCAGAGTGATTAATGATTAATGACACATACACATGAATACATTAATAATTATTAATAAACTAAATAAGTTTTGTTAAAATAAAAAAGGGAGTTGTTCAATTTGTATTACATTCGTTCATAAATAAATTTGTTTAATTTTATTTAACTGGATCGACACCAATATTTGACGAAAACTTGTAGCCCCACTAATCACTCCCGTGTTTTAACCCCCGCGACGAAAAAAGGTGGGGTCTTTTAAGTTTCACGTGTCTGTGTGTGTATGTCTGTGGAATGATAACTTTTAAATAGATGGACCGATTTCGATTTATTTTTGTTTGAAAGCTAAATGTTTAGTTTATATGGTTCTTAGTATACGTATAGTTTTTATTATTGACAATTTTTAATTTTACCGTTATTAAGTGTTGCTGAAAATGTAATAACAATAAAATGCAATAACCTCGACAAAAACCATCTCAATCATGTTAGCAAACAAAAAAGTCCAGTTTATAATCAGTCCGTCAAAAGCTCTCATTACACAGACATTTCCTTTAATTAAATATCTAAGGAGATGTCATAGTTTTAAGAAAAAATCGCGACACAATATTGGAGTAAGTACTTGCGCCAATGCTATGTACGATGTAGCTGACTGCATGGGAGTCGCCAGCCGATGGCCTAAGGAATACTTAATACGGATAAAGAGAACAATATGAATGTTAATTGTAAAGTCGAGACTTTTTGGCTTGCCTTTCATTTCCCGCTTAAATAGTAGCAAAGTAGTTGTAGGAGAATAATTGATCACTTCACTGATCACTATCTCCCAAAAGGAAGGTGTCAATTCGAATTATACACAATATGGTGTATTTATTTATTTATTGAAATTAGTCTTCTTGATTACCATGCAAAAAAAGATAGGTTAGAATCAACAGAGTACATATTTCTTTTTTAAATTGCAATATATTCTGACCGTCTCGTTAGTCAATGGGTTAGCAAGCACTCCTAATTCTACCGTCCAATCGTGAGGCGAGAATTTGATTCCCGACAGGGCCAGGCATTTGTGCTAAGTACCTATTAACATTCTGTATTTCCGGGCGTGGGTGTTTATTATAAATATTATATTTATTCCGTTATCTATTTAAGTCATTCTGTGTATTAAGACTGCGACCCATGCCAAAAAAATAAATCAGATTTCACCCACGCGTATTTGCACTGGTTTGGTTTGCATAGCCACTACGGCGCCACCGATTCAAGTATTACTACTTTACTTATGGTTCGGGCAGTGCGCAGTATATGTAATACAGTCAGATAACACGCTGCGATTTGACAAGGATATTGGATAATTTAGTTTTCAAAAATTTGTGTGAACTAGTATTGTTTGTGTTTGTTACTCCCTCGCGCTGAAACTCATAACGCGATAAGTAAATTGAAAATGATTTACCATGCATGAAAATACTAGCCGACCCGGCGGTCTTCGTATCGCTTGACATTAATTATCATCGCAATCCCGGCTAGTCCATTGGACTGCAATTCGGCCCGAAGAAGTACCGCAGTGAAGTAGGGTTACTATCGAACAAAGACAGTTTTCTGTAGGGTTCTCTTGAATATCGATTTCATGGAAATTGGAAATTTGAATCGGATATGTCATTTTAGGTACTCTTGAACACAGGAATAGTGCATACAACAAAATTTAATGAATCCGTCAAATCAGTTATTGTTTATTATTAATTAAACTTTAATAATTCGATAATGTTGTGTTCAAGAGTACCAAAAGTGACAGATCTGATTCCAATTTCTAATATTGCATTAATCGAGATTCAAGAATAGGTAAAGCTCTCGAAGTTCGATTCATGCAATATTGGAAATTGGGATCGAGTATGCCATTGTAGGTAAGTACTTTGAACACAATACTAGCGAATTATTAACGTTTACTTAATGTAAACAATTGATTGTTTTATCGGTTTTCTTGAGTTTATTTGTAACTAAATGTTAATAGTCCTCAAGTGCTGTGTTCATAGTTCATAAATGACGATTCCATTTTTCAATTGATATCGATGATATCGAGATTCAAGAGTAACCCTACTAGTTAGGGCGTTCTCTGCGGGCGACGGGTACCAATCCGCATCCGCCCCCGTCAGTAGAAAAAGAGGCAGATGCGGCGATGGGGGCCGTCCTCCATCAGGGCATGTTCAGATAATCCACGCCGAACACGCACACGCGTTGAGCCCGTCCTAGACCCGCGCTCAGTAGGCGTAATGCACCGCGCACGGCTCGCACCCGCTTCTGCTACTAGTGACAACACTAGTTGAAGCGCGGACGCAAGGCGTGTGCTGCACGTGCGCGGGGTGCGTGCGTGGCAAGCGCGAAACGGGGGTTAGGCGGGCGCTTGGTGGGCACGTGGCGGACGCGTGGGGTGAGCGATTTGACTTGGTTAATGCAATTTGAGAATATTGGTGTGACAATAGGGCTCAAATTATGCCGAAAAAAATCAAAGCGTGTTCGACGCGAGTGATGGTGAGCGTGGCGTGCGCGAAGTGCGCGTGCGTGCTACACACGCGTGTGCGTGAAATGAATCGAGGAGTGGAATGTCAAATAGGGACGTGAAATGTGAGAGATAGAATGTAAGCGAACATTTATAAAGATTTATTGATGTAGTGGGTGGGAGAGGTCTGGATTTTTTAAAAAAAAAGGCTAATGCGTTGCCAACCTCGCGGTTTTTACAACTTCACAGAGCTGTATCAACGCGTGCAACGGAGGCTAAGTGAAAGAGTAGTGATACTTCTGATCTCCTCGATGGCAGGTTGACCCTGTGGACTGGTGTAGTGGTGTAATAGTGGTAGTGGCGATTATGGTCTGTTTGGCCCGAGACTGCTCTGGGTTCGTATTAAGATTGATTCTACGAACTTTTAAAATATTTCCACATCCAATTGGAGTGGAAATATTTTCTTGGATTTCTTCTGAAGACCACTCCGTGGGCACTCCCCTTACAATAACAACACGAGTAATGGTTATGATGGAATGAAAGCTTTTAATTTATTTTCACCCAACAAGTTATTGTTAATAAATAAGTTGGCGTCAATATGACTAGAAAAGATAACGTAATTCTGTTCCTACCGATTCTTTTAATACTGCCATTGTTAATATTAGCAATCTTGTTTTGTTTTAATATTTTGCCAAGAGTTATGGGGTGAAGAGTAATACCATCACTTTCAGCAGTTTGAATTCCTTGCACATGAATTATAAATGGAGCTGCATCTGAATCATTATAAAGCCTCCGGCCTAATGGTGCTGATTGTGTAGAATTAGGTGTTTGTAAAGAATTATTCGATGATTCTGACTGTTGATTAAGAATGGATTCTGTGAGTTTGTTGGAATCTAAAATAGAACATTCTTCCCTACATGAACAACTAATGTCTTTTTGTCCGCCTAAATGTTTACGTTTCTTTTTGTTACATTGCTTGCATATTTTGTGCGAGTGGTTGCGTTTTCTTGAACTTCTACTCAAGGTTTTTGGTTGAATTATCGGTTTCCATACCTGATTCGTTATATTCGACTGTCACAAAACTAGTTGCAGCCTGCAGGAGGGATTGTGCCCCCTGGATCAGGGGGGTTATTCATATTTAAAAACTTACCCTATAGAAAAGGAAATAACTGAATATATATTACAAAAATAAATGAAAAATTAATAAATTTAAACTAATTCTAACTCAATTGAAGTATAACATTACTAAATAAAAATTAATTTAGTTCAAGAGAGGGGACCCGCGCTTTTCGAAAGTTTCCCGCCGTGTTCCTTCGTCAGACTCGGATGTTGGAGACGTGTTGGCGCTGACTACATTTGTAGTTGCTGTACACAACTGCCGTCTACTGTAAAATAATACCGTACCATCAGCTGTCCTTAAAAAGACCTTTACTTGATATTCCAACGAATCTACAATGTTTTTCACAGCAAATTCATTTGGTTAATTCGACCTACAAAAGGAACACGCCTTTATGAACACGAAAATAATTTCGAATGTTGTCCTAAACTTAACACAACAAATGCATTGTTTTACTCAAATTGTCCCAACTCCCATTGACTCTAAATATAAAATTGTTTTGTTATTTAAATTTTATTAGAGTAACAGAGCTAACCTTGCACTCAAAATATATGTGTACTCATGAAAAATATGCTGCACTCACTCCTAGTAATAATATTAGCTCTGTCTGTGCGTTGAGTGTGAGTTTCGCACGAATTTACTTTACCATCGCGTTTGCGTTTGGACGATCCAAATGTATGGAATAATTTAGTTGTTTCGCCTATCCGCTAGAGGCGCTGACAATAACTCCATACATTAAGCTCATTAAGCGTTAACGCGATAGTAAAACAATTCAAAAACTCACACTAGGCACACTGGTATCATAAAGTGGCGAGAAACTCAACAAAGTTGAAGCTTCATTTCAAAAAGGCCTGTTTACGATGCTCTTTTATTTGATGGGATGAAATTATCCTATTTTAGTGTTCGGTAATTATTGATCGGCCGTATGCTATATATTATGTAAATTGAAGGCCGATTTGCCGTATGATATGTTTTTTACCTTACTAGTTGTAACACTGCTCGGGACTAGTCAAATTTCTTTGTCAGTGATGTTGGTAGCTAACGTCTGGTCGCCGAGCATAAAGAATTTCGTACATTAACCTGTTATTACCTGCCCCGCTCACTCCCGCGTAAATATTATGCATCTCGCTCGCACGAACTCAATGACCGCGGCCGCAAGGGATTGTAAACCTTTACCTGCGATGGTAAGAATTGTTCACTTATTCAGTCTTATTCAATCTTGCACCTTCTTAAATCGTATGAATTGTTGATGCCACAAACTTTCAGCTACCGAAAACAAACGATGCCGACAAGCTTTGTTCTATAATTTTTACTTTTACTAATTTTCACAAGAACAACATAGCCTTTTTTTAAACATAAAATAAAAAAACATTTGATTTCAAAGGGAATACATAAGATTTCTGCGCCTTTTGTCCCATTGAAATCAAAATACATCGGTGTGATTTATTTATGGGTGCCACAATAAAATGCAACACGATATTTTAAATACATATTAGAATACACAATAATCATACTTTTCATTTTAAGTATGCTTATAAGTATTTCAGATTATAAACTTACACTGAAGTGACGGACAGTAACATTATAAACTTGCACTGAAGTGTAATCTACAAACATGTTTGCAACCACTGTCAGTAGGTAAAGGTTCTTTCTGTTCGGCGAACGGACTTTAGCACAGAACAATATTACTCACAGAGGTACCATGATGACAGTTAGGCACTTGTTGACATATTGGAATTTAGTGTAACCAATTACAACAAAATTCTGTCGCTTGGGCAGGTTTTGTATCTTGGTTTGACAGATTTGAAGAAAGTATTTTATACCTTTAAGGAATAAATTAGTATTTCTCTGTAGAATACATGCCGTTCTCTGTCCTATTATTTTATTGTGTATTTATTTGGTAGAAACAAAATCTTTTACTGAGTAAGAGTACTAAGTTGGATTCTTATGTTGAATTATGCAAAGCTTCTAATTGTAAATGAACTGTAAGATTGTCATCAAATAAATCGAATAAATAAAGTATGAATCTAGGTGTCACCCAAAAATAGAGAATAATACGATAGGGAGTTCAATCGTAGGATTAAAATGATTAAAAATTAGTGTTAAAAATCAATGCTTAATTAAAATTGTTAAGTATAAACTTGACAAAAATCAGTAGAAACGGAATCATTTTTTAACACTAATAGTAACTTAATTGGTTGTCAAAATAATGACGTTTCAAACGACATTGTAACGGATTATATCGCATTTTGTTATTGCACGTCACATCGCAGTTATGCAACTCAACGTGTCAAAGTCGCACATTTTTGCGGTTGATAGTAATATCCGTACTTGAATATATTACGTCCTTACATCTGTAATTGGTGTTTTGTAGGGGGGCAACATAACTCAAATATTTTTAATAAAATATATTTATTTAATCAAAGTATGAACCATTGTTTCCTATGCACATTTGCCGTTCCTTAAGTAATTTATTGATCCCTCTACTAAAAAAAACATTCAAACGGGAATCAATAAAATCTTTGGTCGTGGTTTGGACTGCCCCATCGAAATTTAATTTTTCGAAAAAAAATAGTAATCGGTTGGAGCTAGGTTCAGGTGGATCTTTTTTTACATTCCAATTGATGCTCTTCTAATTGAGAAGCCGTCTGTTTTGCAGGATGTGGTCTAGCATTGTCATGACGCAGCAGTGGCGTAAAGTGTATAAAACAATCTTCTGCAAAATGCTGAGATTTAATACACTGTATTTGGAATTTGGAATTTGAAAACCAATTCTCTAGTCTGGTTTCTTTCAACCAAATTAGAATTTTTTACTTTATGATCTTGTGGATACCTGATATAAAAGACATACTTATAAAATTGAATCGTTTTAATTCATTCGAGTAATTCCCACCTGCATTACAGAATATCGTTGAAATACTGTAAACAAATTAGTTTAAAATTGTCCCAGCCCTTTGAAAATTTTATGACATAATGACCCCAACATCGCCTATCGGAACCAGTCTTGAATTTATGTCACCCAGATAACCAACTTATGCACTTAAAATAGTTCAATTAAATCGGCTCAATTATTTAAGAGTTATTCAATGACAAATAACAGCACTTTCTTCCGCGTTTAGTTCAGAAGTTCAATTTTTCATCGTGTTGGTTCGAGTCCGCTGACTAAAATAGATCACCTGCCCCTTTGCCAGGTAAAACAGGTAATTGTCAACAAGATCACTGGTGATAAAGTGGTGTGCAGCCACTTCCCTGGGTAGTTATCCACCGCTTTACCCATTCCTGCCGCTTTAATGACAGTGTCACATTCCGATTCGTAGGGTAGGGAAACCAGTAGATTTGCACAATAGGCCTTACGTTCCGACCATAGGACAGCAACGCACCTGTAACATCAATGGTGTCTATAGGCAATGATTATCTGTTACTATTAAGGGAGCTGTGTGCTTGTTCGTTGACTTCTTACATGAAAAAGAGTAACTATCCAGAGGCCGACTCAAAAGTACACAGAGTAAGAAGTTTTTTTGTTTCTGTCAGTGCTTAAATTTATCGATAAAATACATAAATACATACAATACCGGTACAAGACCGGTATCCTATTCAGGATAAATAAACAAAAATATCGATAAAATAGATTTGCACATTAGTCCATCACTAACTGTATGCTAAAGAAAGTGATAGCTTGAAAATCACATGTGTAAGAAAAGGTTATAAACCCGCATGTAGCAATGACTGACCAGACCATGAACTCCGATAAATATCAAATAATTTAAAATATAATTATGAATGTTATTATTTTTAATTAACCTACGGAAAGTTGTACCATCTTTTCGGTAATGTGAAGTGCGGCTTTTTTTTACTGTACCATTTAATTGAACAAACAGTCATTTATGTCTATTTTCTTATTTTTTATACAGTAACGCGACAATGTTTACAGGTCACAAACCTGGTCATTACTGTTCATATCTTTTTAAATAATAAGCTATATTAGAACAATTACACTTATGTGTTGACAGAAACGTGTTGCCTTATATGCGGCGTCTATTGGGATGTATGGTCGATGGTACATTATTATACTCTTTTGCTCAAACACAATAAACATACGTCTCCGTGGATGGCACAATAAAAATGATGGCATATTTTTGACATTTTCTAGGGTAGAATTTGGCAGATTTTGACAGAATTCCTTTTTCAAAGATTCTTTATCTGTGTTCTTAATTTTTGAGATAGTCACACTAGATCAGGTTGATTTTCAAAAAATAAACAAGGGTGCACATTGTTTTGTCTACATTTTTTGTATTTTCATATAAATACGATTATTAAAAAGAAACGTAATGGGAAAACTTGATGTAGCAATTTTGCGATATCTTACTAGTGAAGATTTTCGTGTGTTGACAGCAGTAAGTTCCGTATTAAGATGGTATATAACCTAATCTTTCGACAAAATTGTGATACATTAAAGTGCTGTTATTTTAGGTGGAAATGGGCATGAAGAACCATGAACTGGTTCCTGGGTCGCTAGTAGCATCTATTGCCAATCTACGCCATGGTGGAGTTCATAAACTAATGAAAGATTTGTGTAAACATCGTCTTCTAACATATGAGCGTGGCAAACATTGTAAGTTACCAATTTCTAAAGAATAAAATTCCTTAACAGAAATTAAAATAAGAGCTCGGTGTATGCTTGTAACATGGATGTAAAACAACACAAGTATTTATATTGTTATCCAAACAAATAATAATACGTAATTTGTGTGTCAAAACCAGTATGTAAAAGCACTGAGTTATGGCATCTCTAACAGACATCACACAAATAAAATGTAAGTGCCTACTTTTGTCTGAATTCAAACCCAAGCTGCTCTCTTATCTAGAAATAGTCAATTTATTGTTATGTAATGCTAGTAGTGAGTTGATACTAGTAATGAGCGGTCCAGCATTGGATTTCTTGAAGTCTAGGGTTTGATCCCCTGGTCAGGCAACAAAAAAAAGGAAATGGATATAAAATATGTAAGCCAACACCATATAAACTTACAGTATCTGTATCAGCAAGCTTGTGCTGTATTTTTTTTAAAAATATAAATAAATTATAAAAAAATGTTTTCTAAAAATGTAACCTAGCTACATATTGTGTTGTATCGCCCCCAAAACTTCCTGCATACTAAATTAATGAAAATTTTTGGAGCCATTTCTGAGATTCAGGAAAATATATACATTCTAGTTTTGCATTGAACTGACAATGTCTGCGTACATATGTGAGATAGTGAAACTGAATGCTGCAAATTTAAAAATTTTATTTCTTTAAGTGTACTTTTTCCTAAACAATATTTTTACTCCACTAGGCCAGGAGTTGTCATTCTTTTGTAATATAATCTTCAATATCTATGACCCCGTACCTGACATTGGCTAGGTAAATAAGTTGTGAAAAACGATTGAAAGCCATATTTATAAAAGAAAGAGAAGAAGAAGACCTATGACAACCTACTTCTATAAATAAATGAAATGAATTGAAGAATTTCTTGTTTAAAGGTAAAACATATTGCTTTTTCAGTTATTTTAACAAATCTACAAAACCTGTGTTAATATTTTTCAGATGATGGTTATCGTCTCACAAATTCTGGCTATGATTATCTTGCACTGAAAGCTCTTACCAACAGAAAAGTTATTGCTTCCTTTGGAAACCAGATAGGAGTTGGTAAAGAATCTAATATCTATACTGTAGCTGATGAGGATAGGAATCCTTTGTGTTTAAAATTACATAGGTGAGTATTCAAGACATCTAATAATTTGAATCATTATTAAAAGTGAATTTCTGTTTGAAGTGGCATTATTGATATCTTTGGCAATTTGTATTTATTGACACGAGGATGTAGAATTAAAAAAAAGTGCTCCCTTGACTACAGTTTTTACAACTTCACCGGACTATTATGTGCAAATCAACCAGTTACTTTACCTTCCAGTACAAAACACAATATAGGTGAGCACTAAGGCATATGTGGTGGTAGTAGTAGGTGAGACTAGCCTATAACAATACAATCTAGTAGCCAGCATAATGTCAGCATTTGTTGTTGATGTGTTGGGAGAATAAGGTAGCTAGTACATTTACTTTTGCTCAAGGCCTAACATCCCTTCAGGTTGGCAACGCACCATTCCCACCATCGGTATCTCTAGGCGGCGTGGATTTCTTACCATCAGGAAATCTGTCTGCTTTTTTGCCTTCCAATATCATAAAAATGAAATAAAGCCAACTTGTGATATGCCATTTCAGCAGTTTTCTCCTCAAATAAAGACATTCTGTTGAACACTTCCTAAATCTGAAGTATTGTATCTCAAATTAATACATTTGTTAATGGTCCTGGAGTATTTCCTCAAATGATGTTACTAAGGTTTGTTGTAATTTGTTACTTATTTAAAAAAAATCTCTTGACTACTATAATATTAGCAGTATCCTGTGTAACGTGTAATACATATTTAATAGTTTTTTTCGTTCCTAATATGATAACAATAATGTCCTTATGATTATTTACGCCGTACATGTAATATTTTATGTTTTTCAGATTAGGTCGCACATGTTTTCGTAATATCAAAGGCAAGCGTGACTACCATGCTCACAGAAACCGTGCTTCATGGCTCTACCTCTCCCGAATATCTGCCACCAAGGAATTTGCTTACATGAAGGCTTTACACAATAGAGGATTTCCAGTACCTAAACCTATTGATTTTAACAGACATTGTGTTGTGATGGAACTTGTTCATGGCGGACCATTGTAAGTAGATTTATGTCCACCACCATAACTAACAACATCATCATCATCCATTCAGAAGAACAAATTTTCAAAATAATTTAGGTGCAGCAAAACTGCTAAGACCCCACTCTAATTATTTAATAAACCATGTCATGATTACTTTTCTCGACAGATGAATAAATAAATATAAAAATGTTGGTGGTTCAACCAAAGGATACAACAATTCAGACCAACTAAATAATAGGCCGTCTTTTGCTGATTACTCTTTGGTCTAACAATTTGGCGTTGGACTTGACTTCTTGAGGTCATGAGTTCAATCCCTGGGTTGGAAAACAATAAATCATAATCATAGGCTTGCCACCTATCACATTGTGCAACTTAGTGTCTTAGGCTAGTCATTGGTACCTTGGTTGTGCCATTGCCTACCTCTTTGGGGATATGGACGTAAAGTTACTTTTTTTTATGATTGCCTGAACTTTCTATTGGAACGCAATAGGTTCAAGCATGGCATTACCCACTTTTTTTTTCAATTTTGTTTACCTATAACACTAATGTCTACACTATTGAAGCTAGCAAAACTAGTACCTATTGTAAATATCTGTATGGAGTAACTGTTTTATGGTTCTAAAATTTTATAATAACAAAAAGTTTTGTCATCAGAACTCATGTGACAGAAGTAGCAGAACCGGACATCCTCTATGATGAGCTAATGAGCCTGATCGTCCGTCTGGCCAACTGTGGTGTTATTCATGGTGACTTTAACGAGTTCAACATCATGATCAACGAGGAAGGCAGTCCAGTCATTATCGATTTTCCCCAGATGGTGTCAACCATGCATCCAAATGCTGAGTTGTAAGTAATCCCTATTTATATTTTTTAATGTACTTCGTGTATGTTTTCATCTCAAAACGTCTGTACCGATATTAACAAGCTTTAACATAAAAAACATAAAAGTTTATACCGTGGAGAAGAACAACGAACGGTCAAAATCTTGATAGCTGAACGGGACGACTATCAAAAGTGGGCGAAACCGTCGGAAACAACTAGGTACTTGTCTGTAAGCAACTGTTTAATGTTAATGCGAATTTTCACCAATTTCGCATAAGATTTTATCTATTTTGTACCAGTTAGCCTGGGTTCCTGGGATCCACCGTCTTACCTATTCCTGCCGACATTATGATATGTCATGGAGGGTAGGGTAGCTAAAAGACTTGCACAATGAGCCTAATATTCTGGCCGCAAACAGCGACGGATCTACAAGACTCATAATCTTGTAGATCCGTTGCCATATGTTCACCATATTGCTATAGGGCACTGTAGTCTCCATCCATAGTCACCATCAGGGTCCCCGAGTGCTTTTTTTTTTGCTGAATTCTCACATAAAAGTATATATACAGGTATTTCGATCGTGACGTAACCTGCATTCGAGACTTCTTCAAGCGGCGCTTTGGGTACGAGAGCGAATTGTACCCGAAGTTCAGTGATGTGGAGAGAGACGACCAGCTCGACGCCGAGGTGGCTTGTTCCGGCTACAAGAGGAACAAGGCCGACGAGGACCAACTGCTGCAGGTATTGATATCTGTACTCCTTTGTCCATATCATAGATAGGGAACAAACAGACGGCTCTCCTGGTGGTGACCTATCTGGACGAGCTGTCAGTCACTTTACAATATTATTATTACTAATTGCACTAGTGACTAGTGGAATAATTTAGCTAAACAAGTTAACCTACATCAGGTGATAAGGTCATCACATCCCGAGTCGACTAAATAAATCTTCGTAAATAAATAAAGTAGGTACTATTTTTAATTGTATTACGTTTGTGTTGTTAGCTGCTGGTGGCTGTATTCGTCCGACAGGGAAAGCTGAAAACCAGTGTTGAGGTAAATTAAGCCTCACCTAATTTTTTCCCCTTTTTTTGTTTAGGAAATGGGTATCGGACTTGAAGTGAGCGACGACGAAAGTGAAACAGAAGCAGAAACAGAAAAAAATCAACCAACGAAGTACTCGGAAGATGAAATAGACAATTTAAGACGAGAGGTAAGTTAGATATCTCCTATTTATAATTTTTGTAATACTCTCGTCATTTACGCAGTCGTTTATGTTAACTAATCCAGTTCAAATAATACCTTCGTCATTTACGCAGTCGGTTCTGTTAACTAATCAAGTTTATGTAATACTCTCGTTATTTACGCAGTCATTTTTGTCAACTAATCCAGTTGATTTAATACTCTTAACATTTACACAGTCGGTTTTCTTAACTAATCCAGTTTATGTAATACCCTCGCCCCTAGTCATTTACGTAGTCGTTTATGTTAACTAATCCAGTTGATGTAATACTCTCGCCATTTACGCAGACGTTTATGTTAACTGATCCAACTATAATGGGTGAAATCAAGAAATGAAATTGATAAGCCAAAGTGGTTTTTGTGATAATTGATGTGTTATTTACTTCCTTTTAAATTATATAACTTTGTTATGTCTCAATTTGAAATGGTGTATCTTGTTTATTTTAGTTTTACATTTATAATATTTTTGTTTTTGTTTTTCTCCTTAGTGTTATTATTAATATTTTAATCTTATGTTATAGTTTTTGTATGTTTATTCTCTTTACATACTGAACCTATGTTTATATAATCTCCTCGAACAAAAAAGTTGTCTGGAAGAGGTCGCTATGTTTGGCGATAAGACCGCCTTTTGTATACTATAAACTATAATAATATGCTCTTGTTAATACTTAATTGTACCATTTTGTAGTAAGTTTAATTGTGCACCATAAAGAGTTCATTAGTTAATTAAAATGGAACTAAATGACACCATCAATGAATGTTTCTCATATACACGAAGTTCAATAATTACGTAAAAACTAAGACCATCTTCTTTCACGATTGCGTCAAAATTCGATTGTACACGTAGAGGTCGTCTTTAATGTTTTGAAAATCCGCAGGTGGAAGCATCAATACAACACGACGAAACAAAACTATCATTACAAAACGTTGTAAAAAACACGGCAACTCTGAGTATAGAGGAAGATGATGTGCCAACATTAGTCAAACCACACATAGAAAAAGATATAAAAGAAAATGATACTAAAGACACAGAAAATGGAGATAACGGTGGACTCAAAAATAAAGATCCAGAAGAATTAGATAAAAATTCTCAGAAGTATAGATTAGCAATGATTGAAAAAGCTTTATCTGACGTAAGGTCTATGAGGTCATATACGTCATCAAGTACAATTGCACCCGAAATTGTGAAGCAGCAAGTTAAAAAGAACTTAGAAGTGAGGCAGAAAAAGATGGAACGGAAGAAGGCAATAGCGAAAGGAGAAGCCAGTGCTGTGACGCGGCATAGAAGAGATAATAGAGAAACGATAAGAGAAAGCCACGGCTTGTGGGGATGGGATGAATAAAATGAAAGGAAAAATCGTTGTTTTATTTACTACCAGCCATTGCATATGGATTTACTCGTACAGCAAAACATTACAGTTGCAAGTCTATGATCATTAATAGATAATATACTACTCTAATTGGCCAATTTTGATGCAATGTGATTTAAGTTACTGTTAAAAAATTTTAATAACATTTATGCTGTATATGAAATAATAAAAAAAAGTAAGTTAGTATCTTCACGCCCCTATCCCCGAACAGGTAGGCAGAGGCACAATCTGGGCACCCACGACTAGCCGAAGACTAGTCCCACAATGTGATAGGTGGTGAGCCTATCGCCAACTGGGCACATATCCGATCCCGAGAAATATTTTTTTTAGAAATTTGGAAAAACCAAATTTACTTTTTGCTGCCCGACCCGGGAATCAAACCCGGAACCTTATGCAGTCAAGTTCAACATCTGGACCGCTAGACCGCTGAATAACTAACAAGAAAGGTGCCTTAATGTGCAAGTCTAGCGTTATAATTTGAAAGCTATGGTAAACTTTTCGCTCCAAACCGAAACATAATACTGTTATTATGGCGGCAGGAATTTGTAAGGCGGTGGATCTAACCCAGGTAAGTTGCTGCGCAGTTATTTGAAGTTATTTATTTTACCTTAGCTCGCCACTTACGAGCTTCCTGGCAGGAAGGCACAGGGTCTATTGAACGCCAGGGACGCGAACCAAAACAGGGGATATCTGTTGCTAAGTTGCTATTCTGTCATTTGTTTACCAAAGTATCTAAAAATTGAGTTTTGCAATCTATTTAAATATTAATGGTTAATAGTAATCAACCTCTAGACGTACCAATTACGTCGTCGGTGGCTATCAAGCCATAATACCTACAAACCTGCTGACAGGCTTGCGACTTAAGTATATCTCACTGACCTTTTTGCCAAACTGATAATTTTGAGTATATTTTTCGGATGTATAAATAATTTATTTATTTGGGGTTCGAATTTATTAATATTATTTATAAAAGAGGCAGACGAGCAACTGATTCATCTGATGGAAAGTGATCACCGCCGCCCACGGACATTCGTAATACCAGGAGTATCACAAACGCGTTGCCGACATTTAGGGAATGAGTTCGCTCTTTTATTGAAATAAGTATCTTTTAAATATAACCATATAAGTGTGTATGTTTCGTTTTTAAAAATTGTATTCACGACTTTGTGTGAACATGAATGTGTTAACGTCGTCAAATTTGTAAAAGGCATAAATTTTGTAGGTGTCCGCATCGGATAGAGACCGCCCACAGATACTGCCATAATATTGTGAAGCAAGATACGTGAACAAATAAATATCCTTGCAAAATTACATAGTTGAATCTAACGCCAAACTGCAGTACGGTGCAGCGGTATGCGGTGTTAAATATTGATACTAATACAAAAATGCATTAAATTCGTCACACAAATGCCTGCCCCGTCGGGAATCGAACCCGAGAATCGCGGTTGTCGGTGAGGAGGCGTGTACGTTATCGTCTCAATCGATGAAGCGGTCCAGACTCGACTCGGAATACCAAAGAACGATCTACGTAAAATATTGAGTAGTACCCTTGATTTCCTCGTTTTTATAGGAGAAACACTAGGGCATTTAATTTAATCCAATGTTATCATCTATCAAATATGAAACCTTCCTAATTCCTCATTTTCGCCTGAAATAGTACACCAAGCAATGCAGAACAGTTAGATACGAAGTATTTGAGATACAAAGTATTGTAAGCGGTCAAATATCTGCGTTGCCCTACCCTACTTTAACATGAATTGTGACGACTACTTTCTGAAATGGAACACCATTTTCAGTGGTTTTATTTTTAGAAAACGTAGTTTTATCGGTATACATATATACAAAAAAAAAACGTCATTTTTCAATTGTTTTTTTGTTGAGTTAAAGGAGAAAATTCTTATAAAGGAAAAAAAACCGAAAAAACAATACTTTATTTTTCTACATACCTACTCTGAATGTCAAGGGATACAAAGTTCGCCGGGAGTTAAATACAACTTAGCAAAGCTCGGGCATACAGGTACTGTTACTTATGTCAAGCATTTTAATTCACCCACTAGTATGTCGTGTATACACCGCTTATAAAATGAATATCGCACTTGTTTATAACTAGGAGTCAAGGGCGCTCTGTCCACTAATCGGTCTCGGTCACCGCTACGTCAGTGGGAGGGTTGTAGTTGTATATATAAGAGGAGACAAACAAGTTTATCTAAAACATTGTATTACAGCTGTCACCAGGGGTCTCATTTGTGCTGACGACTGATAAAATGAGTAAATTTTCTCCTTGAATTTGCTTTTTTGGTGGAATACCTTGTAGAATTAGACTTTTTTAAATAAACAACTGTGCTTTTCTATACAACTGTATTATAGCATTTTTGTTAGGAAAACAAACAAAAGCCAACCGGTTTTTATTGTTATATGAAATAATTATAGTATGTGATTGGTTACTGTAAAGGCTGGCTTACATATTTTTTTTATGATATTGGAAGGCAAACAAGCAGACGGATTTCCTGATGGGAAGAAATTCAAAGTTGGTAATGGTGCGATGCCAACCTGAGGTCTAGATGTTAGGCCTCGAGCAAAAGTAAGTTTACCAATTACCTTGCCCTCCGAACACGTCCACTGACGTTATGTCAGCAGGAATAAGTAAGGCGTTGGTACCAATCCGGGCGAGTTGCTGCGAAACTCTACCACCTAGGTAGTAGGATTTCACGATGTTAGTGAGTTTACGAGTTGCCTGGCAGGAAGGCAGATGATCTGTTCTGAAAAGGAGCCCGGACCAACAGGGGGAAAAATGTACCAAAAGTCCATAATAAAATGTAAGTTTTGTGGAAAAGTACAAGTGTTACTCATAACAGTGTCTCTACTTGGCGGAAACACGGCAGCGTTAGCAACGCGGGACGCACACTCAACTTATTGACTGTTGCCAGACGTGTTTACAGATATTACTAATACCTCGTAATTTTTCAATTTATAATTTTATAAGAATTTCAAAAGTCTTTTGACAAAAGTAAAAAGTAAAGTGCCTTCACGCCTTTATCCCGGACTACTAGAAGAAGACACTAAATCACGCAATGTGATAGGTGGCAAACCTATCGCCAACCGGGCACATATCCAATCCTGGGTAACGTTATTTTCATTAGAAAATTGAAAATATACATTTTCTATTTTTTTGTTGCCCAACTTGAATCGAACCCGGGACCTTATGAAGTCAAAATAAAAATATGTAATTACCACATATGATTTTAAGTCAGCTTGTTGGTCAAGAGGAAAGAGTGCTCTCCTAACTTCACTCATCATCCACGAGGTTGATAGCAATTCATATCATAAATTAATGTTAATTAAATTAACGTTGCGTTGCCCACCCAACTCCCGGATGTTCCCGTTATGCCTGGCTAATGCCCGGTTCCTATAATCAACGGATCGTAATGCATAAGTATAACCGTTCGTAGTTTCCCTAACCGGCGACTACTGACGACGAGAGCGCCTGTAGTTATACATCTTACTAATAGGACAGAAAAACTCCACAACGACTCGTTTTTGAACGTACCTATCTAATTCTCGTTAACTTATTATTTGTTACTTATCTTTTATCACTCAAACTGTACGATTACCATACAAAATGACGTAGATTTAATTTTTAATGATAATGTTCAGATAACGTCTAACCTTTCGTTGATATTATTAATTTAAATGGTTGCAAAGATACATATTTTTGTTTTTTCAGTCTTATGGCAACAAGAGACAAAAGTAGTAGGTAAATGGAGCTGAACTAAGGGCGTCGCCAGGGAAGGAGGGGGTAAAAGGGGTCCCTAAAGATTCTAAAAAGTTGCTTCATATAAAGCAACTGTCATATGTCTTTTTAACTTGAGTTACTTGATCGATTATCTCTTATTCTTGTACTTTTACTACTACGTTGGTATTACTTAAGCTGAAAATGGTAGTCAAGTCAAAAAGTCGAGGGCATAAGACTCTTAACCTACAAATCATATTTTTCTCAATATCCGCATCAACTTGTTCCCGCCCCTAGGCCATAGACGTAGCTCCTGCGCTGAACCATTTTATAAAAAAAAACATTAATTTTAACTAACTCGATACCTTAATTTAAGCACTTTTTATGTCCATTAGATAAGTAAGTAAGTCTCAGTATACTGTATAGTCACATCCTCGAAGAAGTAGGCAGAGGTAGGTACTCAAAATTAGCCGCAAGCACTTGAAATCCTACAATTTGGTAGGTGGCAAACCTATCGCTAACCGGGAACTTATGCAATCCCTGAACGTTGATTTACTAGGAAATTGAAACACGTCTTGGAGTTGTCCGACCCTGGAATCGTAACCGAGACCTTATATGTAGTCGTCGCCAAAACTGATTTACTAGATATATTTTCAGAAACTTAGAAACGAAGTAGGTACCTACATTTGTTTATGCAAATTCACACATTGAATTTCGACCGTGGTGGCTCAGATAGCAGATCATTACTATCATTACTATATGATATTAGATTAAACTTACATCGCAGGTAGCTGTAAGTGGCTGGTATCCACGACAATTTCCACACTTTAAAAAAAAAAGCGTAAAGTAAGTCTAGTAAATCATAGGCTTGACAGTGCTGATAGTAGAAGTAGGGTTGCTAACACCGATAACTTCTACTAAGTATTTTTTTAATTTTGTAGAACAGCAGAAATACATTTTTTTGCAGTGTTTTAGTCATTATCAGAAGGTTCATAAAAAATGAATACATATTCATACTTGTAGTTAGGAATGGGATAGAACAAAGTCTGTTAGCTCAGCTACTTTTACAATAAGGGGGCGTCCATTGATCACGTGAGGCTAGAAAGGGGGGAGGGGGTAAGCCAAAACTCACGAAGTATCACAAGGTGGAGGGTGGTTCTAGCTTTTTAAACTGCAATTATCCACTAAGAAAGTGTTGAAGAAAGCCTGACTTATCTATATTTTTTTTGTTTTTATTTTTCTTTCTTATCGCCTCTGTGGTCTAGTGGCCAGGTGTTTGACCTGACATGACATGACATGGGTTTGATTCCCGGGTCAAACACCAAAACCAAAATTGTTTTTAATTTTTTTTAAATAACAAAAAACGTTATTCACCTGTCTTTTGTCTGCCAACTATCTCCTTGTAGATTTAGCGTCTTTGGCCAGTCTTGTCTGACATCTTCAGAGATACGGGCGCAAACATACTGACTCAAATCTATTGATTTTCATTTATTGTTTTTTTTAGCCAATCAAAATCAAACTGAATTATTTAAGAGCAGTGAAACTCAAAGAGTAAAGTAACTGTCCATAAAGGTGAAAATGCAAAAACCGACATAAGTTAGGTATTTCGTTTACACGTCACGAATTGAAACAAAGGTTGAGTTTATATATTCAGCCCATATTTTTTTGTGAGTTTAATCGATTTCTCCATTATTGCTGAACCTATTTTACATCTGTAATCTCGTGCTTCAAAGCCCAATCTAAAACCAAGTAGCCCAATCTAAATTTCGAATTTAAGTAAGTAAGCATATTAAAAGTAAGCCCTTTAAGCGAACGGTATAAAAGTATTGCATAACATTAATCGAGACATAAAGTAGGTAACTATCAGCTAAATTTCGTTACGATCGGTTATGTAGATTCGGCGCGAATCTCGGCCATGGTACAGACCGACAGACATATACCTAGTTAAAAGTTGTACTAATGTTAATAAGCTGTCACTTTTTAGTCAGCAGCTATTTATTGTAAATATCTTTAATGTAGCGATAATCATTCGTCTACACTTTTATTATAAGTACCTATTAATAAAGTTTAACTCAAAACCACTAGTGAGATGTAGACAACATTTTGGCGGCAAAGTCATGAACTACCTTTCATAAAAAGAACCATCAAACCGTTTTTGTGGAGTCTGTTGTTCCTAGGAAGTGCGATGTTTAAATAAAAAAAAATTGCGGTTTAGAAATAGAAAACGGTTAATACACCGACAAAAATTATAGTCGGTAAGTTGGTTAAAAAATTATACGTGATGTTGGGTTGGGGGATGGCTGTAACCTCAAACATCACCAAGGGGGAGGGGGGCTCAAGTAATGCTAAAAATAGCCTCACGTTATTAATGGACGGCCCCTAATAACAGTGGTGCGCAGGACTAGACCCAAGTGTCGGGTTGACGATAGGTTTGACATCTATCATATAGTGGGACTGAGTACCTTCCGCTACCGTGGATGCTGTGGTTGTAGCTCTGCCTACCTTTTTGGATATACGAGCTTGAAAACATTTTTTATAAATCAAATTTTACGATAGTTAAGCCAACATTTCTGTCAACAGCCACAGAGTAGGTAATAATAGTACTAACGTAAACAGGTTATTATAATAGGACTGACAACTGCTGATTTTATGGTTTGCTCGCGTTCAGGTAAGTTAGATACACTATGCGCATTAAGATACTACATAATTAAGCACAGTAAATCTGGAAAAACTGACTCTAACTACG
>NJDC01001380.1:330633-352034 GCA_002245475.1 Calephelis virginiensis
AAAGAGCTCTTAATTGTATTTACATATATACCGCGAACACAACTTCACCAGATAAGTTTGGTGATTTTAAAATTATTAAGCAAAACGTTAGCGATTTCAAAAAAAAAAAACATTTTGACGTCTGCCGATGTATCAATCCGTTTGTAATTGACCGATTTTGATGAGGTGTGGCTTGAAATAATTTTTGGTCCATTTATTTTATGCAGTGATGAACCTAAATTGATCTATTACTTTGGATAATTGATTAAAAAGTAAATTAAAAACACAAATAACTTGTAAATACAAAAATAGCCACGTGAGGAGCCGCTATAATAATCTATTCAATTAGTTATCATGGATAAACAATAATATCATAGATTTGAGTAATGAAAGAGATACGGCATTCAAAGCGTGGAAAAAGGTAAAAAACGTTGAAGATATATTAAGTTGCATACCTGATAAGACCTATAAAGTATTTGAATACTAAAAAACAAAAGATTAAAATATTAATACGTAATTATCGGTGTATGTGATAAATGGTTAGCGGAATGTGTGCCAAAACTTTCTTATCAATAGAAAAATCAATACATAAAATATTTTTTAACAAAACAAAAAACGACTTCAAACAATAAACTAAAAAACACAACGTTATCAAAAAGAAAATTAAGCTGACCTCAATGAAACAAAACTTTACTAACATTGACATTCTACAAAAATCCACTGCGAATAATTGGTATGCATTAAAATTAATTCAGACAGGTTTCAAGTCGACCCATCGCTTACAACTATATAAAGCGCAAATTCGGCCTCATAAGGAGTACTGTTCTCAACACTGGGCAGGGGCTCCACAGTACCAGCTCCTTCCGTTTGACCGCATTCAACGTAAAGCAATTCGAATTGTCAATGACCGGCTCTACCGCATCTATCATGAGGAATGCTCTGAGTACTTGTTTGGTTTAATTCCAGCCGCTAATTTCTACCTTCGGACATCGCGTCAGAGCTTAAGGTATCATACCCAGCATCTCGATGCGTGGCGATCTACAACTGTGCGATTCCGAAGACATTTTTTACCCCGTATAACACCTATGTGGAATCAGTTACCGAGGGCGGTATTCCCAAACGATTATGACTTAGGAACCTAGAAAAGAGCGTACTCATTCCTTAAAGATCGGCAACGCATCTGTGATACTCCTGGTGTTGCGGACGTCCGTGGGCGGAGGTGATCACTTTCCATCAGGTGACCCACTTGCTCGTTGGCCTCCTCTTCTATATAAAAAAATGTGTGCGTGTACTAGCGTACACTCGTAAGAAGTGAAACTTCTTTATGACGTTATTTTTCAAAAAATAATTTACTATATGCAACTTTACAGAAATTGGTTAAATAAAGTTAAATTAGATAAAGTTTTTGCCAATCCCTACTCCGCTGGAGAATGTATACTTCGAATCACGCGTGGTAGGGATAAGAAAAAGATGGCGCGTAACGGAAAAATGTGACGCGTAACGAAAAAATGTTACACTAAATTTTTTTCCAACCCCAATAAAGTAGTTTCACTTCAAAAGGTTTTACGGTAACCTTTAAATCAATATTAAAATTATTTTACCGTCTACCGCCAAACCTATTCTAACTATTTCATTAGGTCCATTCCAAAAAAAACGACGGGTTGCACGGCAGGGAAACCCGGCAGAAGTGAAAACCTGAACATTAACGTTGTGCATTTTTGATATTTTGGAATGGTTAGGGAATAATTTTGCACGAATTGTTTTAATTATCAGTATGAAATTACTATTATTTATGTGGTACAATACAATATTAATTTATTACGTTATCGTACATAAACATGACTACACGAACATTCGTGCAAGCGCCCGTCTCAAAATTTTCGATCTGACGATCTGACGCGAGTTTAGGAGTTTTCACATAAAAAGAATGATCAAATCGTCGGCGTCATTATCTTTCATTCTTTTTTTTGGAAGATAGCAAATGATTCCGAAATGGTCTCACATAACTTTATTTTTTTATGTTATAGGAAGGCAAACAAGCAGACGGATTTCCTGATGGTAAGAAATTCACGCCGCCTAGAGACACCAAAGATGGTAATAGTGCGTTGCCAACCTGAGGTTGCCAACCTGAGGATGTTAGTCCTCGAGCAAAAGTAAGTTTACCGGCTACCTTACCTTCCGAACCGGAACACGTCATGACGTTATGGCGGCAGGAATAGGTAAGGCAGTGGTACCAATCCGGGCGAGTCGCTGCGAAACTCTACCACCTAGTCAGATGTCACGGTGTTAGTGATGATAAGCCTATGCTCGCCTTTTACGAGCTGCCTGGCAAGAAAGGCAGATGGTCTATTCTTATACTTTTATCAACATCCTACCCGTAGTTTACCTACATTTAATAATGCATACAGCAATCATGACCTATCATTCTAAAAGGGAATCATCGAAATCGGTTGGCTATTGACGGAGTATTCGCGTAATAAACATACAAAATATTTAATATTGTCCATCGTCGGCGTCATTAAAAAATAATTAGTAGGTATTGCTAAAATAATCTGCATTTCTTGCATTAGGTTTCATATGTTTCATATGCTCGTATATTCAGATCGTACATGTATCTACTGAAATCGCAAATTACACTTTAAAATGCTTATGAAAATAACATGGTAGCAATTGTTCCAATTTTTCCAAAAAGTTCCAATTTTCCGTGCGCAAACTGATCTAGCAAGCACTCGACTGCGTTAGTACTCGTATGTACTTATTATTCTATGACTCTACATACTTTTTTATTACGATTTCTTGATGTTTCATTGGTTTATCGTGTTAGTGCTTGGCCCCATTTTGAAAGTTTCACTAAAATATAGATAAATGCTTTCCTACTAAGCAGCTCGTCTGAGGCTACGGTCAATTTTTCTCACCAATTCTATAATAGTAGTTTTGCGACAACTAGTATGTTTTGGACTTTGTTATTGTTGTATCATTGTCTTACCTGTTCCTGCCACCATAACGTCAGTAACTACCACTATTAGGGTATTTACGTAGGAGGTTAAACATCCCAGCCTTAGGTTGGCAATGCATCATTAAGCTTTTGGTGTTTGTAGACGAACGTACCTACGAGGGTGGATCCAAAAGTTCTAAGCCCGACCAAGAAAATGAAAGAAAAGTGGGTCTAAATTTATTTTTATTTTTTGACATAGTCTCCGTCTAGCTCAACACACTTCTTCCACCTGACCTGCAACTTGTTTATCCCGTCGAAAAAAAAAAATTCCGGAAGGTCGGCGAAATAGTCGCTTACTGCGACAATCACCTCATCTTTGTTCGAAAATTTCGAGCCACCCAAGTGTTTTTTTTAAATTTGGAAATAAATGATAATCCGAGGGGGCTAAATCCTGCGAATAAGGTGGGTGGGGCAGCAATTTGTAGCCACAATCATGGATTACAGACATAGTTTCAACCGAAGTGTGAACACGTGCATTGTCTTGATGAAACAAAACTTTCTTATGCAACATTCCCGGCCTTTTTTCTTTAATTTCTTCCCGGAGTCTTCGTAAAAGGTTACAATAATAACTAGAATTTATAGTTTGACCTTTCGGTAAACAGTCTACAAAAATAATGCCCTTCGCATCCCAAAAAACAGAAGCCATGACTTTGTTAGTCGACAAAACGACCTTAGCCTTTTTTGGTGTAGGAGAGTCTGATCTTTTTCACTGTTTGGATTGTTGCTTTGATTCAGGAGTATGGTGGTGAACCAAGCTTTCATCCATGGTAACAAATTTAGACAAAAAGTCCTCGGGATCAGTCTCAAAAAGTTCCAAACAGTCTCGCGAAATTGTGTATCGAACTCGTTTTTGTTCAGCTGAAAGCAACCTCGGGACCCAACGAGCAGAAACCTTATGGAACCCCAACTCTTCCGTTATTATGTGTTGCACCCGGCCATAACTAATGTGTGTTATCTCAGCTATCTTACCAATGGTCAAACGTCGGTCACCCTGTACGAGATCACAAATTTTATCGATGTTTTCTTTCTTGATAGAGGATGTAGGCCTTCCACTCCTAGGATCATCTTTAATGCTCTCACGACCGTGCTTAAACTCAGCTACCCACTTCTTGTTACTGGAATACGATGGAGCAGACTCCCCCAAAGTGCTCACCATATCTTTATGGATGTCTTTTGGTGATAGGCCTTTTTTATTGAGGTACTTAATGACTGCACGGTGTTCAATTTTCTCCATTATTGAAAAGTGCGTCAGATTGCTTCAAACAAATAATCACAGAAAATTTATATTGTGCAGTATCGGAATGATACTGCGCACAATAAATCAATATGACACATACTAACAAATGACGGTAGATTTTAAAAAGATGTCATAGCTCCATGTAGGTTAGGCCACGAACTTTTGGATTCACCCTCGTATTTCCTAACATCAGAAGATACGTCTGCATGTCTGCATTACTAACCCATTAAAATAAAAAAGAAAAGAGAAAAAATATACACGAGTAGGTATCTAAATAAATTAATTTTACATTGAGTAACACTTTTATCTACGTAAAGAACTAAAATGAACAAAAGACATGAACTAGTGCCACATAAAAATAATGTCATGGACTTAAAGTTATTTGTTATTTAAACACAAATAGCATGAGCAGATAAGATACGGTCGTCGCTGAGCAGGGGGTTTAATTTTTAACATTTGTGTCAAAATATTGACTTTAAGATTTAACGCAAAGTTACCAAATATTTTTACTAACAAACAACTTTAACTTTGTAATCCGGAATACTACATACTAAACTTTTTATCCCTAAACCGCTATAGGCTAATTTATTTTGTGATTATTGTCGTGGCAGTCATTTAAAAGTTTCCTTTGGGGATTGGAAGGTAAATACATGTCCACATCTACACCTATATTAATACGTGACGCCAAAACTTTGGACCGCTTTTTACGAAAATAGCGCGGACGCAGGAGCACAAAATTTGGCACACTTATAGTTTATGTGTAGGAGAAGTGCAGAACGCATATTTTAACTTATTTTATATATTTTATTTAACATTTTTCAAATTTATTTAACAATGCTTATAAAGTACATTTTATCAATAAATAAAACTTAACCCACACTGCCATGCATTTGACACACAAACAAACATACTGATGATAACGATAAAATATCGCAGATGGCCCACTAAAGAGTTTGGAGTTGGAGTTGGTCTTGAGAAATAAAGATGGCGTTCTTATCAAAACTTATTATGGTCGAATTTCGACCGCTGAGCGACCACTAGTAGTAATAAATACACGTTGCCTATAGATACCAAACTTAGAAGTGATATGATGCCAGCTTGACACAGAGTTGTAAAGCCTTCTATATAAGTAAGTTTACCAGCTGCCCTATACCACCCAAACCAGAACACAACAATGGCGGGCACCACCCCAGTTGTAATGCGATATTTGAACCGAACAAGTCAATCAAAATGTGGTCTAATAAGTGATTGTAAAAGCGCCATTTCGGATGGTGTTAAAGCGCAGTATATTGGATCTATTGATTTTGGTTAGTTATTTTTTCTGTGCTAACTTAAATAGTGTACTGTTTCATTTGAAAAACAATGTCGATTTTGTATTTATTGTGAATAGTAGTCTGAATAAAGTTGTGAGAGCCATTTTATTAACCAAATCCGAACCCTAGCACGTAAACTATAACTTACATTTCATTATAAAGTGACAAATAATGATAAATCGACACATTCCCGTGTCATTGTGTTTATCTACTTGCTGAATAAACAACACAATATAATAATTAAGATAAATAGCTAGATAAACTATTCGCGACGATAAGACTTTGTGCGGCATTATGTAATGATAATGTACTTATCATAGGTACCTACACAGATATTTTTTTTCGCTATAAAACTCACTTGAAGTTTGTTGTTTTTTTGGTACTAAACTAAATTGTATGAATTTGCGACACGTCCAACACCCTATAGTGTGAAATCGCCTAAGAACTCATGGAGCGAGTTATTACACGCGCCCGCAGCGGTCGCGGAACCGCGGTTCTATTTCAAAACTCACGAGACTCGCGGGCGCGGGTAAAAACCGCTCCGTCAGTTCTTAAGCTTAGACTTTTGCTTATAAATCTACATTTTACAGATCCTGAGGGCCCGCAACAACTGCGGGCGCTGGAAAAAACCGCGCTGTGAATTGTTAGACGTAGTGTGCCTAACCCTTAAAAAAAACCTTTGCAAAATAACTATAGTGTTATTCAACTTTACTTTACATTATAATTCACACAACTTACTAAACACCTAGTTCACACCACTCGTTCAATTGTGCAAAACCAGTAGGGTTACTCTTGAATCTCGATATCATGCGAATTGGAAATTGGAATCGTATATGTCACTTTAGGTACTTTTGAACACAGAATTAGGGGATTATTAACATTTAGTTACAAATAAGTTCAACGAATAGGATAAAATAATTTACTATTTACTATTAACTAAATGGTAATAATTCGCCAGTATTGTGTTCAAGAGTACCTAAAATGACATATTCGATTCCAACTTCCAATAATGCATGAATCGAGCTTCGAGAGTAACCCTACAGGTCCGTTGCTGAAGCGATTTGACTAGTTCAATTACTAAATGCCGGTGCTTTGGAAATGCACGGCTTACTAAAAAATATGATAGTCAGTGGATTTGGACATCGAAGAAATATAGGGTTGTAACAGTACGTCATACACATAATAGTTCTTTTTTGGGATAAGATAGCCAGCAAAAAATCAGCTTCGTTTTGAAGTAGCTGCAGTTATGATTTTTTAAATCCCTAAAGCAGTTGTAGTGAATACAGACATGACAATTTGCTTCTGGCATTTAACTTGGTCGCTCTTTTTTTATGTTATAGGAAGGCAAACAATCAGACGGATTTCCTGATGGTAAGAAATTTACGCCGCCTAGAGACACCAAAGGTGGTAATCTTGCATTGCCAACCTGAGGTCGGAATGTTAGGCCTCGAGCAAAAGTAAATTTACCGGCTACCTTACCCTCCGAACCGGAACACGTCATGACGTTATGGCGGCAGGAATAGGTAAGGCGGCGGTACCAATCCGGGCGAGTTGCTGCCAAACTCTACCACCTAGTCGGATGTCACGGTGCTAGTGATGGTAAGCCTATGCTCGCTTTTTACGAGCTGCCTGGCAAGGAAGGCAGATGGTCTATTCTACAAAGGAGCCCGGACCAACACACATACAACTCACATGACTTGAAAAGGAACAAACATATCTCTTACCATCTATTGGTAAGAGATAATCGTGGCCTATAGACACTATAGATTTTATAGGTCACTGTCCAGTGGCCAGGATGCTAGGCTTAAAGAGCATGTCTGCCGGCTACATTACTTTCCGGACCAAAATACAATGTTGTCTATATGGCTATAGGAACAGGTAACGCGATGGGGAACAGGTAACCCAAGCAAATTGCTGCATAGCACTTTTTTCTTTCTTTCTGTAGGTTTTGGCCTTCACGTCAGTATTTTGCCATTAGTCAGGTAGAAATTTACATCAAATTTAATATCAATTTTATTCAATTATAATAATTAGTGAATTAATAAAAAACTAAAATTATAATAAAAAAATATATAAAAAATTGGTAAACTGCCTGCTTTATGCAGATGACGCTGTACTTTTGGAGTCTACACCATCTGAGCTGCAAACACTGGTCACAGTTATGAAAGAAGATTGTAAAAAAAGGGTGAAAACCAAAATAATGGTGTTTGAAAGAGACGTAGCCAGAACGGATGTAAGAGTTTTGATCGATGATGTAGTGCTGGAACAAGTGAATGAAATTGTATATCTTGGTTGTGCTTTTAGCAGAGATGGAAGGATGTACCGCGGATGTAGAGAGGAGAGTGAGTGCAGGGAATAGTGTGAATGGAGCGTTGCGTAAGCTACTCCAAAGCGAGGTTTTGAGTCAAAAAGCTAGACCCGCTTTGCATAATTCTGTGCTTATCCAAACGTTACTGTATGGAAGCGAGAGTTCGGTATGTCAAAAAGAGCATGAAAGTAGGATAAATGCGGTCGAAATGAGAGTACTACGGAAAATCTGTGGTATAACGCTCGCTGACCGCATTCGTAACAGTGAGATTCGAGAAAGAGTGGTATTGAAAGAAAGTGTTGGTGTTAAAATGCGAAAGGGCATGCTCCGCTGGTTCGGTCATGTGGAAAGAATGACAAATGAAAGATTGACAAAGCAGATATACCATGCGAATGTGGATGGATGTAGGTACCCGGGGAGACTAAAGCTGACATTTTACGATCAGATCAATCGGATATTATCCGAGGACCGAGGGTGGTGTCAAGAGTCTCCGAAACCGGCGTGTTTGTATGAAAAGGGTAATTTTTCACATTTTGTTTGTTGCAAAAATGGTTTTGGGGTTAAACATACAAATTTTTACGTTATTACGTAGCTTAACTCTCAGGGATCCTAAAAATATATGCATTTATATGTTATTAATACATAAATCGAAAGATATCGTCGTTATTCGCCAACTTTTATTTTGCCGCCATTTTTCGCCAAACGTGTAAAAACACTATAAACGTGTAAAAGCGTTCACGCGGCAAAATGTGTACAGTTGACTGGGTATTGTTGTAATTATAATTAGTCATCAGTCATAAGTCGTCAGTAAGTCATGTCAGGCACTTGGGTAAAGCGGTGGCCTCAATACTCAAGCTCTTGTAGTTAGATTTGGCGGCAACGAGGAAATACACGACACGCTAGTTTCTTCATATTTATTTCATTTGTGCACTTTCACAGAACAAAATTGTACAAAATGCCAACACGAAATTCAATAATTATGAAAAAACTTCGACCATCTTTTCTCTCGATTGCACCAAAACTCTGTATAGCACTCTACCACCAGTGTTCTTGTTGTTAATAATAATTGTCAGATGTTGTCAGTTTAGCTGCCAGGCAAACTTATTTTATTTAATACACATTTGTATCTTACAACGTGTACTACGTCATTATCTAATGAGTTTTTGTTTCACCATTGCTAATGATTAATTTAAAGACATTATGTGAGTTTTTAACTCCCGACGGAATACGAGGGGTGTTATACGTTTGGCGTATCTGAGTGTGTCTGTCTGTGGCATTACAACTTTTGAACGAATGGATCGATATCGATGCGGATTTTTTCGTTCCAAAGCTGATGTGTTCGCGATGGGTTTTAGATACTCCATTACACATAGGATTTGTTGGAGGTTTGTTAAAAAAGTAGTATTTTCACGCCCATATCCCTAAATAGTTAGGCAGAGGCACAACCATAGTACCCTCGAATAGCCGAAAACACCGAGTCCCATAATATGATAGGTGTCCAGTCTATCGCCAATCGGCCACATATACAATCCCGGTTATTTTTGTTCGAAAATTGCAAAGACACATTTTCTATTTGTTTTGTTGCCCGAGCTGGGAATCGAACACGGGACCTCAAGAAGTCAAGTGCGACGCTGCATCGCTAGAGCATAGAGGCGATAAAAAAATTTAGGATTGTATAGAACAAAGTGTCCAGTGATTATAATCAAATTGATTAGGCACTTGTTTTTCCAGATTGGTGCAAAAGTGAAGAATTTACAGGTGGGTGATCGGGTGGCGATCGAACCTGGTGTGCCGTGCCGTTACTGCGAGTTCTGCAAAACTGGCCGCTACCACCTGTGCCCAGACATCCTATTCTGCGCCACGCCGCCAGTTCACGGAAATCTCGCCAGATATTACAAGCACGCTGCTGACTTTTGTTTCAAGTAAGTTTTATCTAAGACTTTTCATTGAGTCATTATTTCGCGTCATGGCAGGCCGTGAAGTGCTGCGCGAGACAAAAATTCGCTTAAAACTTTGCATTTGTCATGGCAGGTGGAAAAATTCGTAAACTTTCACAAAATACGCTCCTTGATGTTCCATGCTCTGGAAAGAATTAATTAATTACATTAGTTTCTATAGAAAATATGATATAACATTTTCGTTTTAGAAATAACTGAGTTCATACTTGATTCGAAGGGTTTATTGAGACTACCCAATTTTTTTGTAAAAGATTACGATTCTTTTTCTATCGTGTCAAATTTGTTTAATCGTATTTCGGTTCCCAAACTTATTTCAACAATTTTGTAAATTATTAGTATCATTTTATACAGTTTTAGATATTCGTGATGATTCGGCATATTCTGAACGTACAAAGCCTTAACCTTCGACTTGTCTTTCAGACTGCCAGACCACGTGTCTATGGAGGAAGGAGCCCTACTAGAGCCCCTGTCGGTGGGTATACACGCGTGTCGGCGTGCCGGAGTTTCAGCTGGCAACATGGTGCTAATTCTGGGGGCCGGTCCTATTGGTTTAGTCACACTACTGGCTGCTAAAGCAATGGGAGCTAGCAAAATATTAATTACAGGTAAGAATATTATTGATTTTATATAACTACTCATATTAGGTATATTAATATGTGGTTTTTATTTTCTGACTAGTGGCATATTATTTTTTTATGTGAGAAGACAGCGAACAATGTGAGTAAGTGTAATAATACTAATTTAGGGGGCGGGGCTATTCACTGTTTCTCGAAAGAGGCACACATTATAATTTCGTAGAAATAAGTAGGTACCTTCCTAATTCCTTTGAGGTTTAAATTCCCAGTTCGAACAATAAATGAGTACATTTCGAGATTCGACACATACATTCGGAAATTTGTTATGATATTCCAGTTCGAAAAAAATTCGAATGAAAAATATCTAAACAAATCTAGACAAAAATTCCTGACCTGCCACGCAGAATTGTTCCAAACGGAATTTGATTGGATTGGTATGGGGCGCTATTTTGTTTCGGAATTTGGAAACGGAATTCGGTAACGAAGTTTCAAATGTATGTATGTGGAGGCGGGCCTAAGAAATGCAATCTGTAGTAAAACAAAAAACTACATGCAGGGAAAATGGGAAAAAATGTTCTTTAACCTATACTAACAGTAAGTAGCTGTTAGCTGTCGGCTGGTTAGAAATAGTTCTAACAAAAAGTTACCTTTTTTATAGATATAACCTTAACCGCTTTACTGATAGTTTTTCCAAAGCAATGTTCGTGCGCGTAAGTGACACGAAACTACAGAAATGAGCACGCATTTACAAATAGTGCACTCGTTTCTAGCTGACGTTTTTGAAGTTCTGAATGCATCTTGTGTTTTGAATATCAATAGTAGCTAGTCTAATATTATTATCTACGCATTTTGAAAAATTACTTAGTATTCGTGTATGCAAACCGAAAAGTCGGAGGGGCCTGAAAATGATCGAATTGATAATGACAAAAAATTCGTATGTACTTACCTAGTACTTTCAGTATTCAGTACCTACTGCTATTACACGCAATGTACAGGCGAGCATATTATTTGCCTTTAGAACCAATACAATACAATAAGGAGATTATCAATTCGACTCTGTTTTTTTCCATGTTTATAACATTTGAAGTGAAAACTTCTTTAGCGACGTTGCGCACTTTTTTTGGAATTGGTTAAAACTTCTAAACTCGCGTCAGGACACGTGACTTGATTCGTAAGACAAAATTTCGTAAGACGGTGCAGGGCGCTTGCGCGAATGTTTGTGTTGTCATGTTTGTATATTATAGCGCTTCTTCTGGCACTCCCTGAGTGCAACCCGTCGTTTTTTTTTTGTATTAACTCGGAATCATTAACTATCTTTCATAAAAAAGAATACCAAATTCATAAAAAATAAATGCACTAAAAACAAAACTAAATTATACACAAAGGCGGCCGGCCGTATTGCCAAAACAGCAAAAGAGCTATCTAAAACGAGCTAAAGAATTATGAAAACGCGACGTGATTACCTAATGAAATAATTGGAGTCGGTACTTAGACAAATACTTTTCCAGACATCCTGGACACTCGGTTAGAAATGGCAAAGAAGTTGGGTGCTGACGCAACTCTCCTGGTGTCCCGGGACTCCAACGAGGCGGAGCTGGTGAAGAGGGTGCACGAGCTGCTCGGCGGACATCCCGATATCTCTATCGACGCCAGCGGCGCGCAGGCCACAGTGCGGCTCGCTACTCTTGTAAGTGCTGCTTATCTATCATTTTATTGTGACTTGCTCGGATTGATACCGCCACTATTCTGTACCACGTTGTATCGCCTCTGTGTAGCGTTGTTGAACTTAACTTCCCAAGTTCGATCAAGGGGTCGTGTAACAAAATGAACATGTGTTTTATCAAAGCAACGTTGTCCGGGATTGGATATGTGCCCGATTGGCGATAGGCTTGCCACCTATCACATTGTTTGCGGCTAGTCGAGGGTGCCCTGGTTGTCCTCAACCTATCTCTTCGAGAAAACGGGCTTAAAAATACCTTACTGTTCCTACCACCATACCATAACGTCAGTGTCTATCATTGTCGTTGGCATTAAAGAGTGCAATGGCTGTCTCTTTAGGAATAAATTTAGATTACATTTAGAGAAAAGTGAATTCTGTAAATTGAAAATATTTATTAAAACGAAAAATGGCAGCAGCATATAAATTGGCAGCAGAATACATTTTCAGCTTGTCTGTACCCGAAAGGCAATCAACTGAACCAAAACCAATCAATCTATTGAACAGATCGCGAACGTGATAAAGTTTGGCTGGTAGGCACTTTATGTGCTTTATGTACCGAGGAGGGTTATAGAATACTTTTTATCCCGCTCACTAAAGGGGTTCCCGCTGTAAAAATCAAACTGTTCACTATTAGTCCAATTTAACTTTTTCGTTTTTTGGTTTGTAGTATGTGCTTTACGCATTGAACCGTAATTTTGTCCCTCATAAATTTTATAATTCAGAAATTACAGACATACCAACACTCATGGCTTAGTACTCAAAGGAATAAATATTAAATGATTAATTACTTAACATTCGGAATGTAGAGTAATATTTGAACTTATAGATCATCTAACATATCTTCACGTCAAATCCCTTGCAGGCTACGCAAAGAGTATCGAGTGCCAAGGGAACGAAGTTCGCCGGTTCGGCTAATCTTATTAATATCTAAATATGTTTGTAGGCAACGAAGTCAGGTGGCGTAGCTGTGTTAGTGGGTATGGGCAGTCCCGAACTCACGCTCCCGCTGGCAGGAGCCATGGCGAGAGAAGTGGACATCCGGGGCATCTTCCGATACGTCAACATGTAAGTTGAATTCCTTTATTCATTATAATTTTAGCCGAACCGGCGAACTTCGTTTCGTCTGACATTAACAGCTTCTAACAGTTTGAGTGTTGTTTTCCCACTTTTCCTGCTATTTTCCCTGTTTTTCTCTTCATATGATTCTTCTCCTGACAATAGCCTATACAACAAAAAAAGAATTAGCAAAATTAGTTCATCCGTGGAAAAGGAAATCCGTAAAACTTGCAGGGAATATGCAAAAAATAATGCTCTAATCCACACAAACTGTAAGTAGCTGTTAATGTCAAGTGATACGAAGTTCGCCGGGTCGGCTAGTTATACATTATTTTATAGATTATAACATGTGAACATCTCTTGGTCTTTTATTACGGTAGGACCTAAAATTTTAAGAACGTACCTAATCCTAGACCGTATTTCTGTTCAAAATATTAACACACGCTGCACAGTTTGTGGAGATCTTCTTAAATGCAAAAAAATACTTGTATCAGAAAATCTCCCACTTCTTGAAGTTTTCGGATCGAGTTACGTAATTTTAGAGTTTATTCCGAACACTGTTTATAGTTTAACACATGTTTCTTTATACATAATACTCTTATATCATAACATATAAATAATAATTGTTAATAGTAGTCATTACTTGAGATTTTAATTACTTACTGTCAATGACATTTTTATGCTATTAGTGGCTTTTTTAACGCTTCTGTGGTCTATTGGTCCGATATTGGTATTGTCAACCAAGCACTGTATTGGATAAGTGCTCGGTTGGCACTAGGTGGCAGACTAATAACCTGCGGAAACTGGGATTGAAGGGATTCCGTAGTGATATCAGAACTGAAAATATAATATAAAGATAATTTAAAGTTCATGTCTGTTTGTAAGTGCCACGTTGGCGATAGGTTTGCTACTGCTCATATTCTGCGACCGAGATTACAAATACACATACATACATATCTTCACGATAACTCCCTTTCGGGTTGGCACAGAGTATCGAGTGCCAAATATCACGATCCTTGCGCACCTGCTGGCTTCCTCAACATTAATAACCCTTTATATACAAACATGCCAGTTTCTAAGATTTTTGACACCACGCTCTGCTGAAACCCAAGTGATTTAATCACAGAGTTTTATCCTAGATATCCCAGAGTACCTACATCCATCCACATTTGCACGGTTTTGTCAATATTTTATCATTCATTCTTTCCACATGACCGAACTAACGAAGCATGCCCTTTCTCATTTTAACACTGACACTTTCTTTCAATCCCACCCTTTTCGGATCTCACTGTTACCAATGCGGTCAGCTAGCGTTTTACCACAAATTTTCCGTAGAGCTCTCATTTTGGGCTCATTAATTCTCCTATTCTCATCCTTTTTCTGACATATCCTACTCTCGCTTCCATATTATAACAATGTTAGGTTAAGCATTAAGCACAGAATTATGCAGAGCATCCTGGCTGACCATAAGAATATTCCGGCTAATCGTAGGTGGGCTAATGTACATCTTCTTCAGGTATAAGGGCGTGAACTGTATTTTTTTCTTTCAGATATCCTATTGCCCTCGCTATGGTAGCAAGTGGACAGATTGACCTTAAACCACTGGTTACTCACCACTTTTCCATAGAGGAAACCCTGGAGGCGTACGAGGTCGCTAGGAAGGGTCTCGGCATCAAGGTCATGATCCATGTACAGCCAAGGAACGCTAACAACTCTGTCAAGTTCTAAACGTCACACGTTCCACATACTAGTGTAACAAACCTACAATATTTACCCAAAACGAAGATCGCCGGGATAGCTAGTAAATATAATCAATCAGTTTGATGTGCGAATTGTAAAAATGGTAATCAAAAAATATAAGAATAAAGAAATATTGCAATATATTAAACAAAATAAAAAATATATTTTTATAAAATATACCTTTAGCTTCTTATAATCTCATAATTTTATTAATAATGATATGTCTTCATCAGATTATTATATATAAAATAAGTCACCTTACCCAGCTGTACCTATCAACCTGAACTGTGCAGCTATTAAAGACCCATCGAAAATCTGCAGGTCTCACCGACCCATCCTACTTCTCATTTGTTTCTATTTTAGGCCAGTCACATTACTTTCGGAAACCCGTTTCGAAATTCCAAAACAAAATGGCGCTTTACACAAATCCACACAAATTCCATACGGAAAATTTCCTGACGTGCGTGGCATGTCCATATATGTTTTCATTTATTGCGATCGAATTTTTTTCGAAACGGAATTCCGTTACGAAATTCCGAATGTAAGTAGCGGGTTTCAGAAAAATTACAATATTTGATGTAAGCAAGCCCCGAATTTTTAAGCATTAGTTAAAATGGTCTGCGTCTGGATCTGCAAATTTTCGATGGATATTTGTTAGATGAACTTATCAAAGTGCAAAACTTGGAATTCGAAATCGGACTTGAAATTTTGATTTGGATTGTATTGGAGAATCTAGTCACCATAAAAGTTGTTTCTATCAGCGATGAAATCAAAAATAATTTATGCCCAGTTTCATCCACTAGTAGTTACTTAAATAAAGTATTTTTTTCAACTACGTTATTTTATTTTACTATCCCGATAACTTGGTAAGCACCTACATACTACTTAGTAGGTTGGCCGTGTGATCTACCGCGAGGCTCCGGTTCGATTCCCGATGGGGATAAACATTTATGTGATGATCATTTAGATATCTGCATTTCCGGGTTTAGATATTGAATAAATTTATTTTGATATCTATTTAAGTATTTTTAAGTAAGTATTAGAATCGTCGACTACCACCCAAAACATGCTAATAATTTGCTTACTTTGGCGTTAGATTCAATTTGTATAACTTGTCCAGGGATATTTATTTATTATTTTTACTTGATTTATTAAAATCAAATCAAATGAAAAATATTTACTTACTTCTTACATGGTGTACCTACTATCAACTAGGTATCTATTACTCGGCGTACCTACCAAACAAACACTGTAACCGTGACTTGGTTTTTAAGATTTGCGACAGATCTACCGCATTTGCGTGTCCCTTTTTGTTCTTTGCCTACTCCTCATGACAGTTGGGAAATTATGTGAGCCGACTACCTCACTCTCCATACGCCACAATACAATGACGATAATGACGTGATCAGCAGGAACAAACATAGGGCTGGTACAAACCCTACGCGCTTTTGCAAGTCTTTAGGTACTCTACCACCGAGGCACAGTGTTAGTAATACATAAAATGGAGCTCGCCACTTACGAACTGCTTGACAGGAGATCAGTTAGAACACCTTTCATAACACCAAATCGGAAATAAATAAACAAATACTTGAGGTAGTAAAATAAGACTCTTTAAAAGCAGACATATTAACCAACTAACCATATTCGAATCCATTCATCCGTTTTAAAGCCATGATGCTACAAACACCGACAGACCTATCCTCTTTTTGTCTGGAGAAAACAGTGTTAAGATCTAAGTTCTACCAAATACGAAATAGCAGCTTGGAATTGTCAAAACTATTTCCTTTAAATAAATTGAAAAATGTAATTAGTTGTACCAAAGATACGGCCTCAGGACAAGACAGAACAGTCTTCTCTTTTATAAGTCATTTGAGAGACCGTTCTCTTGAACATTATTTACATACTAGGTGCCCGCCCTCGCTTCGCTTCGGTTATTCAAGAATAAAAATTCTACTAATATTATAAATGTTGTTAAATACAAAAAGGAAATAATAAGACAATGTGAAAGCCATCAAATCAAGTATTCAAAATAGGCAAAAAAAATAAAAACAACATTTAATACTAATTACGTGGAACAAACAAATCAAGCAAAGTAACTATTTACCTAAATTCCTAGTTATATTTAAAAAAAATAAAGAAAAATCGAATCGTAAAAAAACGGAAATATCGATTATTACGCTAAAAAAATATTAAATACTACGTCAAAGAAACTAAATTAACAAATTACAAAGAAGAAATTTTTAAGTAAGTATGCAGTAAGCGCGCATGTCTTTGCTACGCTTCAACGATATTTAATTTTGCGCCCGCAGATTTAACTTTTTGATAACTCATTAGTTATTAAGTTTTTTATTGATAAAGTAAAAGACAATTTTGATCTAATTTACACGCATAACGTGTCTAACAGATTTATTTGATTAAGGGTTAATACTGTATTGTTAAAAATATGTTCTAAAGTAACCCTCCATTTTACTGTTTTAAGTAAACGCAAAAAACGGTTATTGTGGGCTATTATTTAAAGATAGAAATATACCACCGCTTACTTTTTTTGAGATCTATCGGAGAGGAAAAATTCCACCATACATTGTTTTGTTAAAACTCGAAAGGTTTTGGCAGCGTTTTCGAGGAAAGCTCCCGATCACCTTATTTTTTGCCGACATATTGAACTAATATCGTTGTAATATTGTTGGTTTGTACAAAATATAAACTTACTGTACACTAAAACCTTCCTCAAGAATTGTTCTATCTATTGTTTTAAGCCCAATGAAAACCCGTTCCGTACTTTTCGAGTAAATCGCGAACAAACAGACAGACAGACGCGGCAGGGGACTTTGTTTTATAATATGTTTTGATTATTAACTCAATGTTGTCAACTGGTATAACACATCCAGCGTGGAAGACTCAAATAATTTTACCGATTTTGAAACCTAATAAAAATCCGTCTGAAGCAACAGCTTATCGCCCTATTGCCCTGTCCTCCATTTAATTATTGTTACCGAACATTTATTAAAAAAATTATTAGAATTTTATTTCGAAAAAAACAATATTTTAGCTAATTCTCAATATGGCTTAATACAACCAATAATTTAAACCTGCTAAGTACTGGATATAACCGCTTCTACTTTAAATAAATCTATACTTGCATTTTTTCTTGACCTAACTTCCGCTTATCATAACGTTTTACACTCAATGTTATCAAAAAAACTTCAAAAATTTAATATACCCCAAAATCTAATTAAATTAATCGTAAATATACTATCATATCTGATATCATATCTGATAGATCAATCAGAGTTGTAGTTGATAAAATTGAACATACTCGATTGTTATCTAAAGTTCTGCCTCAAGGGTCAGTGTTAAGCCCTTTGTTATATAATGTTTATACATATAATATAAAAAAAATACATTGATAATAAAACAAACATTTTACAATACGTGGACGATCTTCTTCTATATTATACAGAAAATCATATCGTAGAATTAGCTAATATTGAAATGAATACGTCGTTAAATAGGTTACAAACTTGGTAAGACAAAAATGGTATCCAAATATCTCCTCTTAAAAGCACTATCTTATTTACAAGACTCTGAAATCCACCGATTGTCACAGTTCTAAATAATAACAGTATTGTACCCCTTAAAAATAGTACAAATTTTTGGGTGCAATCTTAGATTCCAAACTTTCGGGAATACAGCACAGCAATTAGACGTTTTCTAAATATAAAACACGTAGCTATAACGTAACGTACCTACTCGCAAATATAAAACACGTCATTTGGCAGCTACTTGATGCACACTTTTCCATTTTGAGTTGGCCACTGAGATACATAATCAGCCCCAGGTCATAGTGGTATTTATGGCAATTGTAAAGCAGATGAACTTGTGAATTATGCTATTTTAAATGGTGACATATTTCTGTATAAAATCTATTGTTTTGACCTCAAGTCTCTTTCGAAACGGCTCTAATTTCATCTTGGCGAGAGTTATGGGATAACAGTAGCAAACATAAAAGCTCCTATTACAATAGAATAAAACTCATTATACCTCAAAACCTTTATTAGTTTTTAAATAAATATTTATTAAATTTAAGTATTTTAGAAATAAAAAAAATCCCTAATCTTGCGAAGTCTTGTGACCTTTAATCAAAATCTTGACAATCAAAAATTAACACTTAAAGTAGGTAATGATGTTACAAACTGGAAAGTAGTACTTATTTTAAGACACAAAATTAAAATAAATAACAAAAAAATTCATAAATTAACATTAATATACAGATGATAAGACATATGTGAAATTTTAACCGTTTGAATACAAGTTTACCGTTCTAAAAAAAATGCGAGTTATAGGTACAGTGTGTCGCAATATAAGTCAATGAAACAATGACAACTAATTGGTAATTTTCCACACTATGTTGTAACCATAGTGACTTCTCCTTGGGTTTTCTTTCTTAACGTGGTGGTCTGGGGCTCCTGTGTAGAATAATAGATCATATGCCTTTCTGCCAGACATTTATAAAAATAAATGTAGAACACCAATTGCTTTCAAAATATGTCAGCCAATTAACTTTTTTTTTATGATATAGGAAGATAAAGAATCAGACGGATTTCCTGATGGTAAGAAATTCCCGCCGCCTAGAGACACCAAAGGTAGTAATGGTGCGTTGCCAACCTGAGGCCGGGATGTTAGGCCTCGAGCTAAAGTAAGTTTACCGGCTACCTTACCCTCCGAACTGGAACACGTCATGTTATGGCGGCAGGAATAGGTAAAGCGGTGGTACCAATCCGGACTTGACTTGACTTGAAAAAAAATAGTTTTTTAATAACGTGCCTTCCAAGGCAAATAAGCAGACGGTTTACCTGGTGGTAAGAAATTCACGCCGCCTAGAGACACCAAAGGTGGTAATGGTGCTTTGTCAACTCAAGGCAGGCAGTATGCCTCGATCTTTATTCGGCAAAAATAAGATTACCGGCTACCTTATCCTTTGAACCGAAACCCGTAAACGGCAAACGCTAACGTCATGACGGCAGGAATACCTAACCTCGGCAGTTTCGATCTATGTTTCGCCTCATAAAACTATTTAAAACATTCAAATAAAATTTTATTATCAATTGTCATATATCAAGTATAGTAGTAGTTCAAGTAAAAACAATTTTTCTTAAATTCCTAAATTGTTATAAGTACAGAAATATGTTAAAGATTAGCTGTTACCCTCGACTTTGCTCGCATGGCAGTTAATACATTTGCTGATTATAGCCTATTAATAAGAACTTTCATACAAGCTTTCAACTCCTATTTCATCCCCTTAGGAGTAGAATCTCCAGAAACGCACAAAATACGTGTCTACTCTATTTTAATAGGTAGCCCAATAGTAAACTTTAATGTTTCTAACTTAAAAAATGTCGGTCTTTGATACAAACTTTAAACCCCTATTTCATCCCCTTAGGAGAAGAATTTGCGAAATTCCGTCCTTAGTGAGTGTCTACTTAATAAAATAACCCTACTCACAAAAAATCATGGCTGTAAGTCGAACAGTTTCTGCTCGGCGACGATGAATCAATCAGTCAGAACATGTTATTTTATTAGTATTGAAGATATATAAAAAAATTGTCTTATTTCAAATTGAAGGGCATGTAGTAAGCAAAATAAGAAGAAAAGAAGTAAATAAGTTTCATCCATCATCCCAAAGTTTTTCTTTATTACTCAATTATTTTCTATTGTTTAGTACAGTTATAAAAGCGGGCCATAGTTTTGTAAACTAAGTAATATAATAAGTACAAGTATTTAAGAAATAAAAAAATGCCCTAAATTTATTGATTTTATTTCAAATTGTATGACGAAGTAGGTACCATTTTTTTGGAGAACGGTAAGCTTTACACTTGATAGTAGCAGCATCTCTAAGGTGGCTTCAATAGTAGTCTGCAAGCATAGCCGATATCTCCCTGTGTCTGATAACTCCCTGACCCTGCTTCTCATACTTTGCAATTTCTTAATGAAATCTTTTTCCGAGTCTTTATCTTTAACTGAACAGATGTTATCCAGAAAGAAACATTAATACATGGGGCACACTAAAGCTTTGCCTTCTAGCTAATAGCAATTTGGCGCAACTTTCATATCAATAAATAAAAAAAATAAGTTTGCTATGTTTTTTATTCGCCCAAATCATATGACACTAGTTGCCTTATATCTGAATGCCTTTAGACTTACTTTCAAATTATACGGGTTATACTTTTTCAAGTAAACTTCAAACAAATTCGGGTTTGCTATGTATCTATGGAAGTCCCACCTCTTATTACGTAGTATTTATATACTCTTGGGCTAATCGGCGGAACTATTTGAATTTTGAATGTTATATTTTTAAAACGTTTCATAAGAAGGTCGTCAATTGTAATAAAAAACAAACTATTGTCAATTGTTTTTTTATCACACATCACGAAAATTTAATTAAGTGGAAAAGATTTTAGAGCAATGATTTTATATGATTTTAAAAGTTCTCTTTCTCCGCAAGACTGTGCCGCTCGTCTTC
>NJDC01001380.1:373084-413477 GCA_002245475.1 Calephelis virginiensis
CCTTGCACGCCCGCTTACGGCGGGCCTGGTCAAACAAATTATACTTAACTATTAACTGTCATATTAATTTAAAGCAGTAGTAGCCCACTGATCAAAATTCGGCCCTTTATTAAGGTTCTATTATTAATTAATTAATTACGTTTTGGATGAGAATGCCATCTTCATTTATTAAGACTAACTACTTTGTTTCCAAACATTATAAATATAGTTTGTGCGTCATCTGTGATCTTTTATCGTTATCAATATTTTATTTTTGTTTGTGTGTGTCAAATACATGGTACTATGTGTAATGTTTTATTTTTTTAATGCACTTTATAATGCATTGTGGTTGAAAAACATTAGCGTTTTGCACTTTTTCTACACATAAATTATAAGTATGCCAAATATATACTCCTACTAGCTGTTACCCACGGCTTTGCCCGCGTAGTCTACTAATTTAATATCTATCTCTCCAACCCTGCCCGTTAAAATTTTCAGATAAAAAATAGCCAACGTCCTTCTCCAAAGTTCAATCTATTTTTTTTAAATATTAAAATAAGTTCAGCAATTTTGCCGTCAAAACGAAACATACACTTTCTCTTTTCTAATTTCACCTTCGTAAATACCTAAATAGTAGGAATACGTTACCGTCTTTACAGTTTTATCTGCACTTAGGCAAATCCTGTGAAGTTAAACTGTATCCTATGTTATAGAAACCTCTAACAGAAGTTTTTTTTCGAAATTTTAGAAATATATATATCGTCTATGTGGTCTAACCGCCCGGCATTGGACATGACTTCTTGAGATCTTGGGCTCGATTTCCGGGCAACAACAACACTTTTCTACACAAAGTAACATATTGTCACTTGCGCGGGATTGGATAAGTGCCCGGTTGGCTAAAGGATTGCCACCTATCATATTGTAGGACTTAATGTCTTCGGCTAGTCGTAGGTGCTCTGGTTGTGGGGTTAGGCAGAACTAACCCTTCGGGGATACCTTCGGAAACTCACATTTACAAATGTAGCAACAAAATTTTCAGGGTTGAATGTTGCCGAAAAATCATTCAGCCCAAAATTAGTGCCAACAATGGTAACTCACATTCACATTTAAACAACGGGATCTTCCAGGGGTAGAGTGGCACGAGCGGTCACTCCTGGTGTGGGGTACATGAAAATTAAAGATAGTTTAAGGAGAAAGAATTTTTTTTTTCGACTCAACATCAAGCTCATTTTCATTATCTGTCTCATTGCTGCTCAAAAGCCGCAACCGTTTTGCTGTGGCAGACTGCCGAGAAAGTTGAGATCTTTTTCTCGGCATTTTTGTTAGTATGTACTTAATATCTTATTATTAATGCAAAAATATAAATAATGGAAAAACTTACTATTGAAAAAATAATTATTATACTATAAGATATCGCCTATCAACGGTAAAAGAATTACCCTAAAACACAACAAAATCATAATATAATGTATCTATTTAAATCTGGAAATTAACAAACATAAGTAAACTAAAACAAAACTAATTCATCTAAAAAAGTAGTATGCGATTATATTCTGGAAAGAACAAATTAAAAAAGTAGTTTACTGCGTACAACCGCTCCGTAAGGAGACGACCGCGTCTAGGCCGTGCGGTCGGTAGTTATAGAATCCTAGTATTATTATTTATGACTGTATTGTACTTGTGTTCTTAGGCCGGGCACCATAGTACCTACCTATCTTGTAGAGCTAATTTGGATCACCGCGACCGCCTTCCCCTCATGAAAACTTGCCGGCTTTGCACATTAGCTGTGGTCGCAGTACTCGATCATTGGATGTTATTTTAAAACTGTTTTGTTTTAAATTAGATACTTGTGATGAATAACGTATTTATTTGGATAAGGATTAATATCATGTTTATAAATACAACTTCGCAAATAATGCATTATTTTAAAACAAATTTGGTTAGTATAAAAAAAATTAAAGTGAGCTAACGCAGCGCAAGCAGCGTTTTCTTCATAGGGAAAAATCCCCCGTTTTTAAAACATTATTGTTTGTTGCTCCGCTCTTATTCCTCTTAGCATTATGATATCTAGCCTTATAGCCTTCCTCGATACATAGGCTATTTAATACTGAAAGATTTTTTCAAATCGGGCCAGTAGTTTCTGAGATTAGCACGTTCAAACAAACAAACAAATTCTTCAGCTTTATAATATTAGTATGAACCGATTCTGTGATAAATTTGACCTTGCACAGAAAAATGTGGGAGAACATCCTGGCATAATGATGTGTCTACATTCTCCAAACGACGTCATTTGAAAACATTAATTTGAAATTTCATTTGCGCGTATTGCTTAAAAATCTTCGAGATTCATCAGAATTGTACAATAAAAGAGACTTTAACGGCTCAGCTGGTTCACCAAGCAAAAGTAATAATACCTAACCATTAGCACAACCCTGCGTTTTATCTTTGAATTTGAATGCTGACATTTTTTAATCATTTTTCCAATTAAAATCAAAGGAGGATTTTTATACTGTAACGTATGATCATAATATAACACTGCATTAACAGAAATTCCTATTGAACCTATTGAAAATGCTTCTAATTTGAGCTTGACGCCGAGCGCTAGCTGATCTTCTCCCTTGCGTCTGAGTAAATGTCTCCAAATCCCTCAAAGACGCTTAACGGTCAGCCTGTTCCGCAAGTCTCTCTTGCGTCTGTGTAAAGGTTTCTTTGAGGGCAAAGACGATTGACGGACAGCCTGTCTTCTGCTAGTCCTTTATGTTTACTCTCCGGCTCCTTAACTATACCTACTAACGCCGAGCGACGAGCCACAAATACTCCTCCACCAAGTCCACCCAGTAACCAGAACGCAGCACCAAGTCGAGGTACGGTCTCCCGGGAGACAGCCCTTGGTGCTGGCGTTGTAGGTAACAGCCCAATCCATCTAAATAATGATGTCTCGGGCTGAGCACTCTGCTCGGCCCACAAAGTTCGGTGAAGTTGCAAAAAATCGTAAGATTAGCAACAAATTAGTCATTCAAAAAAAAACTATACCTATGCTAATTTTCGTTCAGATCGATCAGAACAAACGAACTTTTAGATTTGTAATATTATAGTGGGATAGTGGAAAGTGTGTATCACTCATGGGTTCATCATCAGATCTTCTACATAATCTACATAATAAATACCTACCGAACTAACTAAGTAAATAAACCAGTGCTGAAGCCTTTAATAAAGTTAAAAAGCGAAAAAAAATTTCTTTTCATTGTCATCATAATATGTATTTCCTTCCTTTTGCAATGGTTCTCATCCTACTATATGTTTTATATGTTTTTTTGATGTCAAAAATTATCGACCCTGGGCTAAAAATGTTCCGAGTGCTCTGACAATTAACAGATTCAGATTCTTGAAGAATTGGTACTTTTTGTAGGTGACCTGATTATTAAGAGCTTCCATCATCAGCACAGCATCATGAAATGACCATTGTCGAATGCTAGCATTATTCATGTTTTAATAAAATCAACATACTCGTAGTTCTAAGATTTTTTGGAAGTATAATAACTACCCGATCCTGAAAATACAGACATTTTTTTATGTTATAGGAAAGCAACCAAGCAGACGGATTTCCTGATGGTAAGAAATTCACGTCGCATGGAGACACCAAAGGTGGTAATGGTGCATTGCTAACCTGAGGTCATGATGTTAGGCCTCGAGCAAAAGTAAGTTTACCGGCTACTTTACCCTCCGTACGGAACACGTCATGACGTTATGGCGGCAGGAATAGGTAAGGCGGTGGTACCAATCCGAGCGAGTCACTGCGAAACTCTACCACCTAGTAGGATGTCAAGCCTATGCTTGCCTTTTACGCGCTGCCTGGCAAGGAAGGCAGATGGTCTATTCTGCAAAGGAGCCCGGACCAATACGGGGAATATATCGATCTTCATTACACAAAGCTACTGTAGTCTGGCGGCTCGGTACTGCAGTTGAATGCATGAGAGCTTTCTTACATACAGCCAGTGAGGCTGTATGTATATATAATAATAGACTTTTGTTAAAATTTAATCTATCACTAAGTCACAATTTTATACATAAAATGTCTACTTAAAGATAATTGACATCTCTGAGAGCGGTCGTAAAAAATAAATCTCTAGATGAAATTACGGTCCTGCAACGTCAAAGAACAGAAAGAACCAAAGAGACAGCATCAGTCATGCGATTAAACTTTTCTTTTGATTAACATATAAATGAAACTTTTCCATCGACCTGTGTGCTGATTATGTATCTCTGTGGCCAACTCAAAACGGAAAAGTGTACGTCAATCAGCTGTCAAATGATGTCATTTGTGTATGCTATATCTGTTGTATTTCTGTTGGTCACTGGAGGTAGCAAATATAAAACACGTCATTTGAAAGCTATTTGATGTCCACTTTTTCATTTTAAGTTGGCCACTGAGATACATAATCAGCCCCTAAGTGATATCTATCAAATGGAAACACATTTTTATATTTCGCTGAAAATCCTCCAATTGAAAGTTTCGATGTCGGGTGAAAGTCATTTTGTTGTCGAGCGGCTTATGTGATTCATGCGACGTATGACCATTATTCAGTATGATTAATGGATCCTGGTTTTTGGACAGCTTTTATTACTACGCAATTTACATTAAAACTATTTGCTTTTTGATGTTTTCTATCGTCGGCGCTTCGAGACAGTTCCAAATTGTCATATTTTTAAGTAATTTATCGCCTCTGTGGTCTCACCGCCGTCGGACATGATTCCTGGAGATGGGTTTGATCCCCGGGTTGGGTTTAGTGATCATAATCCACAAAAACACTATTCTTGCCAACATTTTGGTAGAGTTTCCCTCGATTTCCTCAGGATCTCATCATCAGATTCTGACCTGGTGACCATGGGACCACCTCTGAAATATACCCTTTCAAAAAAAATCCAAATCAGTCCAGGGGTCTTCCAATAATCACGTAACATACATAAAAAACCATACAGACGAATCGATAACCTCCTCCTTTTGAAATCGCTTAAAAAGTATCCTATGTTACTCTCCGGCTCCTAAACTACCCCTATACCAATTTTCGTTCAGATCGGTCCAAGGGTTAGACAGTGAAGAGGGAATAAGCAAACAAACAAATAAACAAACGAACTTTTGGATTTATAATATTAGTGGGAAGTGGGATGTTCGCGCAATTTTCGTAAAAAGGGGTCCAAAGTTTTTGCTTCACGTATTAACAATATGATATAAAGCCACCAACTTATATTCTGTTCGTTAGTCAATACTTAACCGCTGTTTCCTGAAAAGTTATCCTACAACTTCCTTTTTTAAAAGTATTTGGTTGTTATAATCGCTACTAGGTAAAATTCTCAATCAGAAACAATAAACGTCATACTAGCGACATTGTTTAGGTAGGGTTGTTTCGCCAATTCGCGTCCACTTAGTGGAGTTTGCAGGTTTGAAGTAAAATATAAAAGTGTTCTTGATCTAATTTTGAATGAACTAATATTGTGACCCATTTGTAGTATAGTCTATTTTAGGATGAAGCTAAGTTTTAGCCAAAATGTCTAGTGGTTATTTTTTAATAATTAAAATAAGCGAAATTAGGCGATTTCACCAGTTTGCGTCCACAAAATCCAGATCGCGTCCACTCATGGACAAGTTTGCGTCCACCAACTCATAAAGGAGTTAAGGGGAGATTTTATTACGAAATTTTAAAGAAATATTGGGTTTTAACTATTTCTTTATAAAATACATATGTTCACGACTAGTTCCTTGCTGGGTTGGCAGAGAATAACGAATACCAAGTGTCACTAGCCTCCTTCACATTCATTACTGTTTTCATACAAAGAAGCTGGTTGTGGAGACTGTGGTTCCAAGAGTTGGCCCTGGGTTAAATTGGCAATGGAATGTCAACTTAGGTCTCCCCGGGTAACTAAGTACATCTATTCAATTTCTCAATGTATGTCTGTACTGGCAATCTTTCATCTGCCATTCTTACAACGTGAACTAACCAACGGAACATGCCCTGACTCATTATTGTAACAATGTTTTTTTTAATCCAATGCACTAATGGATGATACAATGCACTCTACCGACTACCACCTATTTATAAATGTCTGATTTAATTTTATAAAACAGTTAATTAAGATTTAAGTAAAGAAGTGTACGCAAACTGGTATATAGTATAATCCATCCATCCAGTTTGCATCCAAGTAAATTTCAACGTCTATATCTTTTTCTATTACCATAATTATATGGACGCAAATTGGCAATTTTAATAAGCATAATCCGGTCCGGATCCGATCCGGTGGTAGTTCTAGTATAGTCGTCTAGTAGTGACGAGTCTATAAAAGACAAGTGCCTCTTGTAAGGTGAATGTGAATAAAAATATATTCTATTCTATTCTATTCTATAATAATAATGGAATAAATAAAATAAAACCCCATCCTTATAACATATTTCTTTATATTAAAATAAAGGATTAAGTTAAAGATAGTAAGATGAGTTTGCCTCCACCGTGGACGCAAACTGGCTGATTCATAAAATTGGTATACCAGTTCGCGTCCAACTCATTTTAACTTTAAAAAATACAATAATCAATCAAAATCATCATTATTTTCTTTCTTTTATTCATTTTTAAGGTTTATAAACAAATACAATATTTAAATAAACTTAGAACATTGAAAAATAACGGCTCACTATTTTTTACTAAAATCGTAGATATTTACACATTTTTTTTATACAGCTAAGATTAATTATTTTTTTATACAGGAAAAGTTATGCGAACGGCGCTTTTGTCTGAGTATGTGTGTTTCTAATATTTTGTATATTAGGCAGAAACGTCTTTTCATTTCTCTAGTTTGTTAGTAGACTTTTTTTTAAACGAATGGACGCGAACTGCGAACTCACACTATTGTACCCTATTGAAAAGACAAGTTGATGGCACTATAATATTAGTGGGACCAGAGGCGGTTCCAGTCAAGGTTCACTCGGGCAGACTACATTTAAAAGCGTGAATACTTTTTAACGTACCTGATACGAGGGTTGCTAGTCCAGGGGGTTCGTGACCCTTCCTCAAAGCAGTCTTTAAGCGAACCCCTTTCGTTCCTAAAACCAATAGGTTTTGGAATTTAACCTTACTATCTTTTAATCTATCTGTGCGGCAGAAAACAGAGGGTATCAATTCGTCCTTACACAAGTGACGCGTTACCTTTAACCTGTGGCGTTCCTCAAGGTAGTGTCCTTGGACCTACCTTATTTCTTATATATGTCAATGACTTGTGTAATTTGACCTTAAACCACACTAAAATATTCGGTTATGCAGATGATACTGCTCTACTCATCCATGGTGCTTCTTGGCAAGAAGCTCGCTTCTATGCTGAAGCTGCAATGAAGGCAGTAATCTCATGGTTAGATAGAAATTTATTGACTATTAACTTAACTAAAACTGTTTTCACTACTTTTGCTGTTAATTCTTTAAATTTGCCGAGACTACCATTTCCTGTAGTGGCTCATAGGTGCACGAGTGGCTATACGTCTTGCTCCTGCACTGAAATTACCTACACATCATGTGTTAAATATTTAGGAGTATATGTTGACAACCTATTGACATGGAAGGACCAGATTGAAATAAGTACGTCTAGAGTCAGAAAATTAATATACATCTTTAAAAATCTAAGAACAGTTGTTGATCAGAACACTCTAAGGACTGTATACTTCTCTTTGGCTCAGTCAATTTTCACTTACTGCATAGCGGCCTGGGGTGGCGCTGTTAAAACTAGTTTCCTTCGTTTGGAAAGAGCTCAAAGAGCAGTGCTAAAAGTAATGCTATCGAAACCTATCTTGTTTCCTACTACAGAACTCTATCAAATTGCCAACGTTTTAACTGTAAGACAGTTATTTCTTCAAAAAAATATATTACGAAAACACCTTAACTTACCTTTTAGAAATTATCTTAGGCGATCTAGTCGAATCTGTAAGTTGGATAACGGGCGCACGGCACTATCAAGACGACACTACGACTTTATTGCATCTAGAATTTATAATACAGTTAACAAAATATGCAATATTTATCCGCTCACGTACTGGGAAGTAACAACCAAAATTACAAAATACCTTCAAACTCTCACATATAATGAGTGTGAAATGCTCGTAGCTGGAAAATGACATTACACATTTACTCTCACGCAAACACACACACACACACACACACACACACACACACACACACACACACACACACACACACACTTTATTAAAGTGTATGAACTTTAAAAACTGTTTTACTTTTAAAAATTGTAACTATATCATATAATTATATAAATAATATAATATTAGACTAATAATTGTAATAGTTCAGTGAGCAGAACATACTTCCTCATTGTCCAGAGGTGGGCGTAAATGTCTGCGACACAGTTTTTAACTATAGCAGTCGTTTACGTGCAATTTGTATTTGTAAACTAATGTTTTATATGTTCAATATGTTCAATAAATCTTTGAAATCTTTGAAAAAAAAAACCCTGCGTCTATTTTAATTTACTAGATATTTAGTATTACCAGGGTGTTAACTCCGCCCCACACTCACCTCTTTGAAGTCTCACGTCAAAACCAGTTGTAAAAACCCTTAAATATCATCACAACATGATAACTATTTCAGTTACGTTCAGCACTATGTTAAAACTTATGACTTTCAAGTTGAGGTTCGGTTTCCCGGATACGAGGGGCCTTCAATAATTACTTAGCCTCATCGCCCCATGGCGTTGTTGTTACAAAAGAGTTTTACTATCGTGCAGTAAATACTTTTTGAAGTCTATCAAGTAGTTTTCAGTCTTTTCCCTTCATTTGTTTTGACAGCCTTTGGAAGCGAGCGTGTCGGTCGGTTTTGCAAAAATGGAAAAAGAACAATATCGTTCGGTGATTAGATTCTTGTTTTTGGAAAACGCGCAGCGAAATCAAAGAGCGCTTGGATGCTGTGTACGGTGACTCTTCTCCTTCGATGGCGACCGTCAAAAATTGGTTCAACGAGTTTGCTCGTGGCCGCACGTCGGTTTTTGATGAGCCACGCCCAGGTGCACCGAAAACGGCTACTACAGAAGAAAACGTAAAAAAAATCCACGATCTCGTGTTGGCAGACCGGCGACTGAAGATTCACGAGATAGCTGAGACTGTAGGCATCGCAGATGGGACAGTGCATCATATTCTGCACGAAGAATTGGGTATGAAAAAGTTGTCGGCACGATGGGTGCCGCGTTTGCTCACACCAGACAAGCGCAACCGTGAGACCACATCGGCGACATGTTTGGCGCTGTTTCAACGCAACCCGGCGGAGTTTTTGCGTCGTTTTCGTCGATGAAACATAGGTTCACTGGTACACACCAGAGACCAAGGAACAGTCGAAACAGTGGACTTTATCCGGCGAACGTGCTCCAAAGAAGGCGAAGACTGTTCAATCGGCAGGAAAGGTGATGGCCAGTGTTTTTTGGGACTCACAAGGTGTGATTTACATCGATTACCTCCAGAAGGGTTCACGGGGATCTACTATTCTGACTTATTGGGCAGATTCGACGCCGAATTGAAAAAAAAACGGCCCCATTTGGCAAAAAAAAAGTGCTGTTCCACCACGACAACGCGCCGGCTCACACCTCCGCCGTTGTCATGGCCAAATTGATCGAATTGCGCTACGAATTGCTGCCCCATCCACCGTATTCTCCAGACTTGGCTCCATGCGACTTTTTCTTGTTCCCAAATCTGAAAAAGTCACTCGCCGGCAAAAGATTTGGGTCGAATAATGAGGTCATCGCCGCCACAGAGGCCTATTTTGAAGACCTCGGGAAATCGTATTTTTTTGACGGGTTAAAAAAGTTGGAGCATCGCTGGTCCAAGTGTATTGAATTGAAAGGAGACTATGTTGAAAAATAAATCTTTACTTTCTCAAAATTTTCTTTACATTTTCTTAGGCTAAAAATTTATTGAATGGCCCTCGTATATACTCTATACACAGTACTAGCGGATTACTTACATTTATTTCCAGAAATTAAACGAATCCGATAAAACAATTTATTGTTTATTATTAGCTACATGCTAATAATTTGCTAGTGCTGTATTCAAAGGTGACATATCCGAATCCAATTTACCTGAAATCGAGATTTAAGAGTAACCATACAGAAGTGGTTATTTCAGCTAGTTTATACATTTACCTAGGTTGGATCAAATGTAAGAAGCCTGAAGGTGGGCGACCGGGTGGCCATCGAGCCGACGCAGCCTTGTCGTTCTTGTGATTTCTGCAGGCACGGGCGGTACAACTTGTGCGTGAAGCCACACTACTGCTCTACCACTGGCGTGTCCGGGAGCCTCTGCCAGTATTACAAGCATGTCGCTGACTATTGTCATAAGTAAGTGTAGCTTTTAATGAAAAATAAAGCACTCGAGCAAACGTAAGGGAATACCGTCACCCACGATCTTATAAAATATACGAAGTTAGTTTGTCAACTATAAGGTCTGTTACTATCCATTGCACGCGACTCAAACCGGACTATAATAAACCAATTTTTACTTTAAAATATAACTAATATTTACCATATTGACGGATTTTGATGACAGGTTAATGGTCGATTTCAAAAACCAATCTACAGTTTAGAGATAAACCTAATGGAGTTTTGTTGCTAAGAAATTAATGAAAAAATAATAGTGGTTGACAGCTGATTGATCTAAAGGGATATCATAAGGCTATTATGTCACATAAGTTTTTAAAATAGGCTGTAAGTAATGAAAACGTAAAGCTTTTCGATACTTCCTATATCCAAATAGACAAAATGATAAGTATTGCAAAAAAAATCTTATGACCAGAATCCCTGAAGGTTTGAGCATGGAGGAAGGAGCAGCAGTGCAGCCGTTGGCGATCGCCATCCACGCCTGTAACCGTGCACGCATCAAACTCGGTTCCACGCTGCTCATTCTTGGCGCAGGACCTATAGGAGTGCTTTGTGCAGTCACCGCCAGGGCCATGGGCGCTACGAAAATTATCATTACTGGTCTGTTCTATTTCACCTATTAATAAAAATTGAGACAAAGACCGCGTTGCCACAAAAAAATTGGACACATGTTTAATTAAACACTGTCTAAAATTATTGACATCCAACCAATAGCATGCTATGAGTAATCAAAGTGGCAGCATATTGCTTGAAAATCCAAATTTTAGTGTGCTTAGTAAAACATTTGTTCAATAGGTGTTTAAATTTTTTTGTAGTACGATGTTACTTCTTTTCCAAAATTAAGTTTTCCATTACTTAAACCTACCTTTACTTTTCAGATGTTGTGAAGTCCCGTCTAGATATAGCTAAAGAAATGGGGGTGGACTTCACATTGTTGACCAGTAAAGATGACTCCGAAGAGAAAATTGTCAAATCCGTATTGGACATCCTCGGAACCAACCCGGACATCTCATTTGACGCTTGCGGGTATCCTTCAGCTCAGAGAGTAGCTATGATGGTAATTTTTTTCTGTGGATAGTAGTGATTTCTCAGCAATTTCTGATCAGTTTAAAAAAATATTTTTTATTTGACAGAGGGTACTTCCGAGTGGTCTTATTGCCACCAAGTGTGAATCTGATAATGGAATCCCCAGAATTCAAGGAAAATATTTATTTTTTGGTGTACGTAGATGATTAGGTACCTACTTATTGCAATCAAAGTGGTTTTTTGCAGTTTACTGCGATTAAATAATTCGTTACGATTCCGAAACAGCTTCCGCAACGGCAAATCCATGGGGGGCAAGGTTTAAGTTAGGCTGTCCAGAATGAACTTTGAGAATGTGGCTGGCTCGGTCCCTTGGCTCTAAGACTGGATCCGTCCCTAATCCTCAGGTGATCGGGTAAAAGAGATTGCTTTCAGATATCGTACATATAGAATAAGTAATTCTGGCAACAGGCGACAAGAACAGGCGGTCTGGTGCTGATAGTGGGCATCGGCGAGAGCTCAGTGCAAGTGCCACTGGCGAATGCCATGATAAGGGAAGTTGACATTCGAGGCGCATACAGACTTCTTAACTCGTGAGTTGGCTTTAGAATTAATATACTTAACTCGCTTAAGAGGACTCCTGTTTTTCTCGACGCTCATTTGTCACTTTATTGTTTGCAGGGACAGCCCAACCAGTTTGAGGCTAAACAACATCCCAGTTTTAAATTGTTAAGCATATGTTTTACACTTAGGTATTTATAACGTACAACTTGTGGCGACGATTATTTAAATATAATCTTAAATTAAATGCATTCAAATTTTTGACTAAATAAATAAAACAATTATAAATACACTCAATTAAAAATACTTCTATATTGATTAAACCCAAAAGAAATGAAATGAAAAATAGGTATGTGTGTTAAAAAGTTGCTACAAAATTATTTAAAAACTTACATTGGGCATATTAAAAGTTTTGCACTTCTAGCTAGTCGGAACTATTTGAATTTCGAAGGTTATATTTTTAAAACGTTGCAACCTTCTTAGTAATAAAAAAAAAACAATTGTTGGGAAATAATTCGTCAATTGTTTTTTTATTACACATCAAAGTTCTACGTTTGGTTCTACGTACGCAACGAAAATGGAATTAAGTCGAGAAGATTTTAGAGCGACGATTTTTTTATGATTTTAAAAGTTCTCTTTCTCCGCAAGACTGTGCCGCTCGTCTTCAAAATGCATTTAGGAGATAATCACCTTGTTTGAGCACCACGACGCGATGGTTTACTGAATTAGAGAGAGGTCGAGTTTCTTTACTTGGCGAATTTCGTAAAGGGTGGCTAGCGGTGTAATCTGTGAGGGCGGCCTTCAACTGACGTCAACGAAAATAACCACTGGTCACACTGGTCGAAGATTTTCGACTTTCGGCTCTCTCATGCTTATTGAAATATTTTGCCTTTATTCAATATTCAACTCATCATATTCTCTTATTTTCAGCAAAATTCCGATTTGCACTGCAGTTGTGTGTAGAAATACCAGCATTGGTGTTAATTACATGAAAAATGGCATATCTTTGCACATGCCTATTTAGTAAATACTAATTATTAAAACGGCTTATCTAAACACGTATTGTGTGTATAGACTATTGTGTATTCTAATACTAGCGTTGCCTTGATGATGCCTTCTGTTTCTGTCATATTACGGCACAAAAATAAAAACATGGCAAGCGTATAGCTATTGAGTTTTATGACAGTTGCATAAGCATATATTGGAACGTGCTACATCTCAAATTAAGGCTTGTTTAACCCCGACTGTACTGTAGTCTTTGTCCCCAACGGAACAAAGGGTTGTTATAAATTGACGTGTCTGTGGGTCTATCTGTGGCATCATATATTTTGAACGGATGGATCAATTTCGATGCAATTTTTTGTTTGAATTCTGACATGATTGAGATGGTTTTTAGCTACATTGCATGTAGTGATGTACCTAGGTTTTATCGGGGGTTATTGCAAATTTTTCATGTTAGTGTTATTTAAGTATCTTTACGTCCATATCCCCGAAGGTAGGCAGGCAGTGGCACAACCAGGGCACCCACGACTAGCCAAAGACACTAAGTCCCACAAGGTGATAGGTGGCAAGCCTATCGCCAACCACGCACATATCTAATCCCGGGCTATCATCATCATCATCAGCCGTAGGACGTCCACTGCTGGACATAGGCCTCCCCCAAAGAGCGCCACAAGTCACGGTCACCAGCCGCTTGATTCCAGCGGCTCCCCGCGACTTTGATCTGATCGTCAGTCCACCGGGTGGGAAGACGTCCAACACTACGTCCTCCGGTGCGGGGCCACCACTCGAGAACCTTTCTTCCCCAGCGGTTGTCGGTTCCGTGAGCAATGTGGCCTGCCCATTGCCACTTCAGCTTGCTAACTCTCTAAACTATGTCGGTTACTCTCGTTCTCTTGCGGATCACCTTATTACGGATCATATCACGCAGAGAAACACCGAACATAGCTCTGAGCTTATTTTAGAGGCCCACATTTAACGGCCAAGTCTCAGTTCCATATGTCATTACTGGCAGCACGCACTGGACGAAGACTTTCGACTTTAGAATCCCGGGCTAACCAGTTCTTTATTAGTAGGTATACATTGCACAATCTCGTACAAATGTGTGCGGCTGGACGACAACAGAACTCGTGGTAAAAAAATATCTTTATACTTCCCCTGTTTCTTTATTTCGTGGATTGCCCCAGTACTTGGGCTATTTTCGAACTTTGCTGTTTTGATAACGTAAAAAGTTCATAAACCAAATACAAAGTTTTTTTAAAACACCTGTATATTTGTGCTAACAGATATCCAGCGGCCTTGGCGGCAGTCGCAAGTGGCGCTATCAACCTAAAGCAGTTCATCACTCACCACTTCCCTCTTCATAAATCCAAAGAAGCTATAGAGTTCGCAAAAACAGGAGAAGCTATGAAGATAATTATCCATATTTGAAATACTCATACTACATCAATAAGCTTGAAAAAAAAATTATTTTTGTAAATACTATATTTAACATTCTTTATTTTTATTTTTTTTAACCGAGTCCAAAAAAGGAATTGTCAATAATTCATCTATGTTTCACACACGTTATTTTAATATTTTTTATTGAATTTGACGGAGAATAAGCCGGCCGATATGAAATATCAAAGGCATATGATGCACTGTCATCGTGAAGCTTGGCTTACTTTTTGGTTTCTTGCATAAGTTTAGTTGGTTAACCGCAAAACTTCAAACACGTCAGTGGCAAGCATTGAAGTAATAGCAGCAGGTATAGATAAAGCTGTGCTTAGCTACATATTTTCATGACCACTGCATTAGTCACAAAAACCGGCAATCGCCTCTTGCGAACAAGGAAAGTAGTCTCTGTTTTTTATGTTATTATGTATTATAAATTTATGTATTTTTAAAAAAGCTCAGGACGAACACCGAGGAAATACAATAACTTTCTCGTAAACAAAATTAAAACTTTATGAAAAATTTTATTAAATAAAATAACATTAATGAACACATTTTATTATAACAATTATGACACATTATAAGAAATACTTTGTACGAATATTTACTTATTAATAATCATTAAAAAATAATAAGAGAGTATTTTAAAGTGAAGTCCTTCAGTGAGGTATACGCTGTTTGTACATCAGCATCATCAAGAAGGATACAGACATTTGCGTAAGGAACGGCCTATTAATCACAGTGTGTTTTTCCAGCATTTTTTGACCCTACGGAGGGTAGGTTATTTCCCCCTCTCCCATACCTTATCCATACCATACCTTATCAGGTTGATTTTATAACCATATGAAAAATTCTACAATATTGAAGATTGAATATTGTTCAATATGTTCTCGTAGTAGATGTTTAACCATGTAGCCAGTTGTCTCATAGGTTCAGTTTAGAAGGGTTAAAAACGCCAGGTCTTGTGTTTGCTCTTGGCATTGGCATACTTCCTAGTTTGTTGCCACCTACAACAATGAAATAAGTGTTTCAGTTTCCTTCTGTACATTCATTCATTAAAATTTGTAGTATTAAAATGAAAATTATTTATTTGCAGATTATGTGTGTTGAGAGGTTGTAAGAAAAATATTTACATGGGTGCATTATCTTCTAGGAAAATAAAACAAAAATGTTTAATTCAAACTAGATACATTAATAGAAAGGGAAACAACGCATCTAGCATTTTATTTTATTTTAACACGCACGCACTTATCTTCAAGACCATTGCACGGAATGTATAGAGCATCGAGTGCCAAACGGTAAATTTGGAAAGTAGCGACTTCGGTAGTTTTACAAAACTTTAGCGTAAAAATGTTTATTGTTAATAGCTATATTATAAATATAATATATATTATGAAACATGAAAAAAAAAATAACTAGACGACTCGGCGAACTTCGTATCGCTTGACATTAACAGCTATTATGGATTAAAGCATTGTTCTGCCCATTTTCTCTCTAATTTTCCCGATTTTTCTTTTCATAAAAACCGTCTCCTGACAATAATTACTAATACAACAAAAAAAGAATTAGCAAAATCTATCCACCCGTTCAGACGTAATGCGATGACCACGCAAAATGGGGATTCATTATTCATTTTATAAAGGGTGTCCCAAAATTAAAGCAAGATTTGAATTTGCCGCCATTTGTGCAGTGAAGTGTTGGCAACCCTGAAATTTCAAGAAGAAATTCAGTCACATTTATGCAGAATGGTCATGGAAAATTTCGACAAAAGAGTGCGCATGTGCATGGAAAGCCGTGAAGGCCATTTGCCCGATGTGTTATTCCATACGTAAGCCTATCCTATGTACTTTATGAGTCAATAAAAATATAACTATCAAAAGACTAAAACCGGTGTTTTCTATTTAATTCAAATCTTGCGTTAATTTTGGGACATCCTTTATTAAACATTTTTTTTACTCTCCTCGTTGGACTGTAGGTCACATTAGTTGGTGTCAAGTCTTTTTCATAAGTAAAAAAGGAAATATATCGACATCGAGTCGTCAACGGCCAATACCCAACCACCACCAGACCACCAATGTGATAAAACATTTAACGTAAAGGGATACAAATTCTAACATAATCTTCGTCACAAAGGAAAGGATAGTTTTTAAAGTTACGTTACTAATGCTCGGTTTCTATATTCAAGAAACGAGTAGTTTTGTTTAAAAAAGGTAGTTTTTTTACGAAAAGTCCTTTGCTACTGTTATTGATTTTTAACTCTAAACATTTGTGTAACTATGAGCACACTTCGTTAGTTTTAGACAAACTATCAAACGGGGTCTGTTTAGGATTACGGATCGTTGATTATCAAAATCGGGATTTAATCTTTAGCATCTCGGTTAGGTTGCGTGCCCGGTTGGCGATAGGCTAGCCGCCTATGATATTGTAAAACTTAGTGTCTTCGGCTAGTCGTGGGTGTCCTAGTTGGGCATCTGTCTATCTTCGGGGATATGGGCTTGAAGATACTTATGTATCTCGGTTAGATTGTCAAAAAGTCATTTTTTTGTTGTTTGTTTATCTTTCAAATCTTTATAAAAAGAATTAACTAGGTATGTAATAAAATTTTCTAACAGCACCTACAGTTTCCTAAATCAGAAATGTTAACAATTAAATGTGTGTAAGTTTATGTTCGTACGTAATGGCTAAACCAATTTCGATGGAGTTCAAAGGAATTTAGAAAATCTGAAAACTTGTCTCGATCTCGCAAGTCATTGTGTTAAGTTATCCACATCTTCAAAATAGATAAAACCTGATCTGCTATGATTGTACGTGTTTCAAAATTCAAAATATGAAATATTATTTCACGTCAAAACCCAAATTGATTTTGATCTTGATCCTACTTTTGTACATATAAACTGGTTTCGATGGGAATTCGAAATAACTCACTTTCTACTTGGTTAAAATTAAACTGTTAATTTTTTTCCAGTCTTTCCAGTCCAATTTGCGATTTTGTGCATAACTTAATATTTTTGTTATATTTTTTTTTCGTGTATTAAGAGCATTATCGTGCACATTTCTTTCAAGCTATCTCCATATTATTAGGTTGCCTGGAAGAGAGTCCTGTTTTGGCGATACTGCCGCCATTGTGTATCACTTAGGTTTTAGATTTTATTTTTAGTGTATTTATATTTTATGTATTTGGTGAACAATAAAGAATTATTGTATTGTAACTCATCTAGCCCGTTGTCAAGAACTCACCGGCGGCGCCGCGCGCCCGTGCGGCTAGTGCTCCCCGCGCCGCCTTCTTCTTCGCCGCTGAGGTGCCTCGTCGTTTGAACCTTTACAATTCACATAGCAAATATTTAACAAAACTAACAATTCTACTACAAAATAATTAAATACAAGTTGAACACGTGTTTTACACGTGTCCACTTGTAGCATATTATTGGTTGGATGTCAACTTTAGATTGTGTTTATTTAAACAGGTGTTCATTTTTTTTTGGTAAGGCGATAGGTGTCTCATTAATAAATAGAAACTAAAGAGTATTTAGTTGATATTATAGTCTGTAGCACAGTGTCTTAAAGAATATACCGTGTTGAACTTGGAGCACTTAAGTCCATATCTATTAATAAGGCAGTAAATATCTGCGATTTAATAAGACTCAGACGTTACTATATTATTAATTATTCTTCTTATTTTTTAACAAACGAGTACCAAAAAATGTACTGCATTTTTATTTGTCCATATAATCAACATAAAGTTAATTTCAAACAATCAGAAAGCGCCATTACATTTTGACAATGAGAACAAAGGCGTAGTGCCAATCGCTAAAAACGCTACATCTCACTCTGTCAGTATCGGAAATATGCGAAAGCTATTCTCAGTACTCGTTTGTTAAAATAAATAGAATATTAACTTACGTAGTAAGTTGTTAGTAATAGTAGGTTACGTTATTTTGGCGCCATTGAGAGACGAAGTTGGCAGTTTGCTGTAATTGTTGAATTTCGTATTATTGACAAAAACACGGAGTAAAGTATTATAGTCTTTATTACGATAATATTACGATATTACGATATATATATATATATATATTTATATATATATAATACCTTGTATTATAGTCTTTATAACAATGTGTTACAGACTATACTATCAACTTAATATTGAACCTACTTTAGTTTATGTTTATTAATAATATTTCCTCCCTGACGCGAAATCTCAGTAAATGAGCTCGAGTAAGGAGGTTACCGCTTTATCTAAGACCTTAACATGACTTGTCTATGAAGAACTTCGCCTGACATTGACTAATTTAAATTCGATTTTGATGAATCGAGTATCATAATGCAAGTTTAAACTTGACAAATGGCAGACGCTAATGACAATGCCAAAAATAAAAAAAAACATAAGACACTCGATTCCTGCTACACCTTATATAACCTAATACCCATTACATTGACAGATCGAGATTATGAGGACTATCAAAAGTAGTTTAAATTGGTCGCTAGAAGAGCTTGCATTAATTCTACGTTTTGATAGTTTTAACGCATACTCATTAGGATATGTCATACCTCTTCCTGACCCCTCCACGGTGCGGGGCTCGGCCCCGGCCCCTGCCCCGGTGGGCGGGCGTGCTGCGGCTGGAGCTGGCCTCCCGCGCCACCTGGCTCCAATCCGTGTCCGACCCCGACTCTGATCCCTGCTCAAAGTCGTCGTCCCGACCCTGCTCCTCTTCCAATTCATCCTGGTACTGCATTAAAAGGCCTGGTATCATAGAAAGTAACATTGAAATCAGCCAGCGTTGGGTTCAAAAGTTTTATATTGAAAAATTCGGTGTGATTATATCATTACCTAATTAGATGGGAGATGCGATTGATTAACAGATTCTCGTAAGTTATAATTATATAAATTACTAAGTATCGTATTGTGTAATATGTAGTAGTTATAGGAATATGGAGACCATGAACAATTTTATTATGATTTCATTTTGATTTTTATTATGATCTTAACTTATTATCCTACTAATGTTCTAAATGCTAAAGTTTGTGAGTATGAATGTATGGATGTTTGTTTCTCTTTCATGCTCGAATGGCTGAACGAATTAGTGTAAAATATAGAACACAGATAGATTGTGACTTGGATTAACATACACGCTACTTTTAATTACGATAGCAGAACGAGTTCCTATAAAGACGCGGGCGAAGCTGCAGGCAAAAGTTAGTAATATATACGTCTGTAAATGTATCTTGTATTAACAAATAAAATTAACTTAATATTGCTATGAAAGATCTACCGTGAATCAAAGAGACGGCTATAATAAATAAAGAATAACCTACAAAAGAAAAAAACAGTTATGGTAAACAATTAAACTTAATCGAATTAAAAGATTATATAATTATTTGTATAATGGAACTTATGTTCGACAGGCATAAGGCTAAAGTTTTTATATAACTTTGTTGATGGTTAAAGATCGAAATTCGAAGGATGGAATGAAGGAGGGATTAGAAGAGGAGTCTTTTTAAATTCTTAAATCTAAATAAAAATATTTAATTTACAATTTTCCGCCAAAAAATGTATATATATTATGGCGTAACAAAACAGGCAAAATAGTGCGCTAAGAATGAATTGGACTTACCGGAAGCTAAAACTCTCAAATATATCCAGCTCCACACAACACTAAACTGTTTTATTAGCACCAACAATACACACACCACTAAGAAATCAACGTACGTTTCGCTTCGTAACTGAAGCATCATCAGAAGAATTCGACTGCACTCCACGGAGGTCGAATAGTACAATTCATTCTTAGCGCACTATTTTGCCTCTTTTGTTACGCCATAATACGTATACATTTTTTGGCGGAAAATTGCAAACTAATTAATTGTATTTAGATTTAAGTATGGATTTCCGCAAAGTAACGCCTTCTTCTATCATTTTTTTAAATTCTATTGTTTATTTGCGTAGGTCGAATTAGTGATAAAGTTTAGTGGAAATGCGATCTTCCCAGTGAACAAGTCAAACGTAAAGTAATCTAACAAGTGGTTGTAAAACATTGCTATGATTTGAAAAAGTGAAACAGCTTTGTGAACCGGTTTTGAGTTTTTAAGTGACTTTTAGGGTACGTTTATAGTGCCCGGATGTGTATTGTATAAAATATTGACTTTATTACCACATTTACTATGTTGTGAATAAACGCGATTAAAACCAACTGGATATAACACTCCTAACAAAGACCTGATGTAATTTCTAAATATTGTGGACTCTAATGTATCGATCTCTCATTTTGATAGTCTTGTGATGTTGATGCACTAAGTCAAAACGAAAGAGAGGTCAGTACATTAGAGAGTTAGCTGTATTTGAAAATGACGTCAGGTCTGTGTTAAGAGTGCTGAGTGTAAAGCCAGTAGTATTTATTAAAGCTTCATGGAATTGATACTCATGCGGAGGATATTTTAGTTGTCTCTCTCTTTCTACGTAAGACAAGTAAACGAGCTGTAACTTGAGTATTTCTTTTCATAATAAGACAATGAACAAGCTTATAGCCTTCTGATAGTAAAAACCAATTGTGGCCTGTAGACGCTATAGATGTTATACCGGTGCGAGATTACCGGCATTGTCATAGGTAAAGCGATGAATACTATGACGGGTAAGTCTTGTTTAGTTTGTCACCAGGAGTTTTGTTAGCCCATTTAACGTTCGTTCAAACCTGAGGCGCTGCCAACTAGTGACGTACCTAGATAGTGTATACTAAGCATACCCATTTTCTCGAGCGCGTACGCGGAGGTGATCCTCAGCAGCTCGGCGCCGTACTTGTCGTAGTTGGCCCTAGTGACGTGCGGCAGCGCCAACAGCTCGTCGGGCCGCTCGGGCAGACGGGCCGCGGCCGCCCGCAGCGCGGCCTGCGGCAGCACCGCGTTCAGCGACACGCCGCGCGCCGACCCCATCTCCCTGCGGAACGTCATCATTCACCAACATCAGGCCAACACTCAATAAACTAATTCAAGTCATGGCTTTCCTCTTTCAACGACATGTATAAAAAGAGACAAAACACGTGTGGTACTGTCAGATTAGTTTGTAAAAGACATTTCTCTAGGATTCTATTCCTCAGAAAACGATGATTGAAAACGTCTCAAGTTGACATGTCCGAACTGATGTAACATGACTAAGACCTCTCTTTTTTTTCGTTTAATTGAAAATAAACAGTATTGACAGTCGCCTCCGGAAGTTTTTAATGGACACGAGAGCCTTCAGAGGCCTAACTCTTAACACGGACCACTACTTGATCATTAGCCGGTTTAGGAGTCTATTTAAGAAGTGGAGGCATTGACGTGCACATGTTCCATTTGGAGGACTTGAAAGGATTAAGAGTGAAAAGATGTTGGAATGTTTTGAAAGATAGCATGGTTGATGTTGCGAAAGAGGTATGTGGGAGTACAAAAATGTACAAGTCTATGAATGATGACGCATGTTGGGATAAGGAGGTAAAATCCTCCGTGAAAAGAAAGAAGAAAGCTTGACTAAACCATGTATCATGTTTGCAGTCAAATGACAGTATGAAAGATTTGAAGAAAGAAATGTAGCGTTGTTGCAAGAATATCACCAAACACTTAGTGAAAGAGAAGCGCGAAAGGGATGTTGGCTAACAACTTCGAGATGAACACCAAACTCATTTGTCCAAAGTCAAAGACTCACAGTTATTCGTCTGCCTCCAGAATTAATAGAATTAAGTCTAAGAGTGGTGATATTTTTGCAAGCTCGCATGACGTGTTAAACGGTGGAGTAAATTTTATAGAGATATGTATGAATATGCCCAAGATGCTGGCGCTAGGTCCGAGCACGCAAATGACTCCGAAATAGTGGAGGCATCTGACGGCATTATGATGGAGAAGTTGAATGGGCGAAGTATGAAATGTGGTAAGGCTGCGGGAGTAGATATGATTACAGCTATGATCAAACTTGGTGGTCCTGCCGTCCGGGACTCTGTCTGGGTTCTTTGTAACAAATGTTGGTAAACCGGCGGAGTACCCGAAGACTGGCGGCGTGCGGTCATCGTGCCCTTGTATAAAGGCTAGGACTCACGGATGGATTGTACAAGTTACAGCACCATTACTTTGATCTGCTTAGTATCAAAAGTGTATGGAAAAATAGTTGAAAGGAGGATGCAAGGGTCCGATGGAACATTGCGGGAGGCTCAGGGTGGTTTCAGTTCTGGAAGAGAATGTACGGATCAATGGTTTTTTCGCTCCACAAAATTGTGGAAAAGCATCTGGCAGTGGGTCAGGTTTTCTGCGGTTTTTTGTATCTCGAAAAAGCGTTTGACAGGGTTGTACGTGAGGAACTTTGTACATTTTACCAGATTATGGGATAGACGGGTCCTTGCTGCGTGCTGTGCAGTCTATGTATTATTGTAAAGCATGTGTGCGGGTGGACGGCAACATACCGCCTTGGTTTAATATCAACATTGGCGTCAAGCAGGGCTGTGTGTTGTCAGCATACTTGTTTATTTTGTATTTGGACAAATGTCTTCAAAGGTTAAGGTCTATAAATATGGGAATGCGTATGGGTGATCAAGAGGTGAGCTGCCTGCTTTATGCAGATGATGTTGTACTTTTGTTCTCTGCACCATCTGAGCTGCAGACACTGGTCACAGTTATGGAAGGTGATTGTAAAGAAAGGAGCTCACGTTTAAATTAGACGAAAACCAAAATTATGGTATTTGAAAGAGACGAAGCCAGAATCAATGTAAGAGTTTTAGTTGATGATGTAGTGTTGGAACAAGTGAATGAAATTCTATATCTTGGTTGCGCTTTTAGCAGGGATGAAAAGTACACCGCGGATGCAGAGAGGAGATTGTGTGCAGGAAATAGTGTGAATGGAGTGTTGGAGCAAAAAGCTAAACTCGCTTTGCATAATTCTGTACTTATACCAATGTTATTGTATGGAAGCGAGAGTTGGGTATGTCAGAAAAATCATGAATCGAAAAATGCAATCGAAATGACAGCGCTACGGAAAATCCGTGGTGTAGCGCTCGCTGGCCGCATTCGTAACAGTGAAATCCGAGAAAGAGTGGGTTTGAAAGAAAGTGTTGGTGTTAAAATGCGAAAGAGCATGCACCGCTGGTTCTCGGTAAGATTGACAAAGCAAATATACAATGCGAATGTAGATGGATGTAAAGATTAACATTCCCCGATCAGATCACCCGGATATCATCCGAGGATGATGTCAAGAGTCTCCGAAACCGGCGTGTTTGTATGGGTAAAAAGGGTAATGAAGGAAGGAAGCCAAACAGGTTTGTCAGGATCTGGCACTCGATACTCTCTGCCGACCCCGTAAGGGACTGGGCGTGAAGATCTAAATATACTTTAATTTATTTACTGCTCTGAATTTTCATCAACGTCGCAAAGAGGATGATGAAAAGGAAAAAAGGATGATGAAATGAATGAAGAATAGTTTTCTGAAATCGCAAGATAAATAATCTGTGACCAAAACCAATGCTACTGCCCCCTATACAAGATGCTCATTACATGAAAGTAGATATAGAAAAACTTTTTGACATAAGCAATTAAATAACTACAATTTAATTTATCCAGCACTATGCGTATGTAACTTGATAAATAAACGTATTTTTTGATACCCCACGGGCAGGCGGACCACCAAATTAAAGAAGGAAACTGGTAGTAAGTGAATAGTGAAATCGAAAAAGAATAAAATTTAACGGCAGATATCAAACCAACCATTTCCTCGGAGCATTGATAAATGCGATAGGAGATACTTTAAATGAAACAACATCTCCATAGGATGGAGAAAGAGCTTGGTCATCGACAATTTCAGACGCTTTTTGTTGAAAGTGGTCATAAGGAATAACTTTTACTGAGGAGCTCCCGCCCAGAGATGAGGACAATACAGAAATCTGACCAAATTGCGCTTCATAGAATTGCAAGTTTAAGTTTGTCACTACATTACATACATACTATGTTAAAGAATTATACATAATGTATCTGAATGTGTATCAGCAGACTTTAACCAGGTCTACATATTCTGGCATCCATCTTCCAAATTCTTGAAAAGTTGATATTCAACACTCGTGACTGAATCCACTGTTCTCACTACACATGTAAACTGTAACAGCTCACCTGCAAGCCTCAACCAGGTCCGCATAGCACCTGTCTTCTATCTTCTTGATAAGAGCATTGATAGGTTTGTCCACACTTGTGGTCGGTCCCACAGTGGTCACAAGGCTGGGCTTGCGTTCCGATTTCATGGGGAATACCACACGGAGGTTGCCGGACATTAGCCTAAAATAGAGGGAACACGATAAGTATAAAAAAAAACAAAAATTGTCGACAAAAATATCCATTATTATAAAACATCTAAGATGCTGTTTTGTTATTAATGACTGTGCGTACTATTAAATGTCTTTTTCTAACGCACTTTTTAAACCATATTAAATTGAATGTAAATTTAAAAGTGATTTTAAAGCTGTGTCATTTTTCAGGAAACATTATCTATTTGTAGAATTTAAAAAAAATGGGTACGCTTTGAAAAACTTCCCTGTGTATGACATGTAAAAAAATCTGAGGCACAACTAGTACCTGCTTTTTTCCACGCTTACGGGACGGCGCCACAAAATAGTTACCTAAATGATTCATAGACGGCGTGGAATATAAATTTTTGTCGTAACTCTTGCTATTCTATAATATAAATTTAAGAAAGTGTAAAGCGTCGCAGAATGTGGTATAATCTGGTTACTTGTCGACGTTGGGCCCGAGCGTGAGGTATGCGGTGGCGATGTCGTTGTTGACGAGGAGCCGCTCCGCCAGCAGCCCCCGCACCACCAGCTGCCGCAACAGCCGCTGCGGGTCCCCGCGGGACCACGACTTGCAACTGGACACATCACACACATCATTCTTAACTATCTATACTCTATTATATTACTTATTTATTATAATATGTAAAGTATTTTAAATTAGGACTTTTTATACTATATACTACTATAACTTCTTTGAAGTTATCACTGTTATGGAACATCACGAGACGCACACTTTTTTTAATTGTTAAAATGAAGTCTGTAGTTATCACATACTTGAGAAACAAAATGACTGTGTTTGTCCTACAGTAAGCACATACACTATACAGATATCAAAACCAGAAATGATTTACTTTTTACTTTAAATTTTTAATAATGAAAACTGTAAATACAAAGCAAAAATATAGTACCACAAAATATAATTGACAGTTTGCTAGATCTATAAATGTTCCGTTTTTTGCCATATGGTTTAGTAAATTAGGTTTAGTAAGTAGGTAAGGAGTGAGTACCATCCGTGTATGGGCGCATTCTGCAGCTGGCGCAGCCGCTGCTGCATGGACCCGCGAAGGACCTCGGCGATGTGCAGCAGAGTGTACCCACTCGCGGACCGCACGCACCGCACTATCATCTTGCATTGCTCCGTCACGTCCACCGGCTGTGCGACAAACGTACTGACTTAAGGATCCAGCCCAAGTCCAATAAGTAGGAGAGAAATTTGTAGGAGAAAATTTAAACGGATTGAATGCAATAATGCATCGTCATACATCCGATTATCTACTACAATTTACTTCTGCTACTACATCTGTCCTCAATAAAATTGAACATAGGCGGGAGCCCGAAACGCATTCAGACCGCCAAATAAACGACGTATATATTTGTTACTCGAACAAGAAACATAAACAAAAATTAAACAATGCTTTTTGTAAAATACGTGGGACAAATTAAAATGTTTGAAATACTAATACTATATTGTATCCGGTTAATGAGTGTTGATAGGCAAATATCAAGTTCCACACGTTTAAAGAATAAATATTTTGATTGATTGTGATGCACGTGTTTATGTCGGGGGTAAGGTGCTAACTAGTGAATAGCGGTTTGGACGACACAATATTTATTAACTTTAAAAACTTAAATTACTACAAGCCTTTGCTTATGTACTCAATTCTATGGAAACTCCGAGTTTCAATTTGTGCATTTGAAAATATTAACATTAAAGTTATTTAAAAATATAATTTCCTACACAAATAGATCGGTCCAAAATTGTAACACAAATTAGATTTTCCACATTCAGCGTCCACAAAAGCATTGGCTATAAAAATATAATGTAATAAATTGTTAACAAAACCTACGTGCACCTACAAAACATTTATAAAAAAAAAAAAACAATTGCTTCCAACCAAGTACAATTACAAAAAGTAAATTTCTAAAAAAACATTTAAAAGATTCAGAAATAAAATCTGACTATACAAGTAATCTCGATATCATGGGAATTGGAAATTGGAATCGTATACGTCATTTTAGGTACTTTTAAACACAGTACTAGCGGATTATTAACATTTAGTTACAAAATTATTTATTGTTTATTATTAACTAAATGTTAATAATTCGCCACTATGGTGTTCACGAATACTTAAAATGACGTATACGATTCGATTCCAATTTCCAATAATCTATGAATCGGGCTTCAAGACTAATCCTACAGGTTTGAATACTTGAGTCCACATAATTAACTACGGAGAGAAGTATTTTTATGAAGTTTAGACACTAGATTTTAAAAGGTATTCATCGATTGACAGGATTCAGTTTGGATATAGTTTTACACTAATGTATGTCTGTATATTAGCAATAAAATATTTGTATTTTAACTTGGATATATTGTTCACCCATACACATATTATAACTTGTTACGACGAGGGGTGTTATAAGTAACACCCCTCGTTTTCTGTCGGTTGCTAAAAATACACATACAATACACATAAAATCTTTTGTACCTAGACATTCAGTCACCTATTACATTTCAACGAATTTCTTTAGATTTTTCGTTCAACTAGTTTAGAAATTGTCGGAGCGAGAGATAGAGCTGACGTCTAGTTTCTACAGTATAACAGTTTTTCTATATAAAAAAAAGAATTTTGAGAGTCAACATGCGATAGTTGACCGATCTGTACATGTATCACAAATCCGCTATAAACTGTTTTAACTCCAAAACATCAGGTTTTTAAATTACACCTCACTCAATTTGAGATTTTCTTGTTTTATAATTGAAACGAATCGCCATAACTGTAATTTGAATATAAGTCACCACATGACACATGTGACTGTTTTTAGGGAGATAAAATCGAGTAACAATAATACAAAATACATTTGAAAAATAATAGCATTACATCAATATAACTAACAAACATAATAAAAACATATAAAAAAAAAGACTATACCAAATAATTACTTTGTAATTAGCCCAAGATCAGCAAATACAAAAAACTTAAAATGAGTTTATCTCAATACTGATGATACAATATAGGTTCTCTAAAAAAAATACACTTACACACAGACTTACACATCCATATGAACAAGCAAGCAAGTCAAGCAGTGTTGCATTTCATTTTAGCTGAGATTATCTCTACCACTTGTATGGTCTACGAGGATAAAGTATTCCGAATATGAATCTGCAGGGAAACGAACCTTATATTCAGCAATAGAGAGGCAGTTGTCGCAGGCTGTCTGCGCGTTCTGTCGGCAGAGCTTCCTGTCGTAGCGCTCCCCGAGGTAGGCCAGCACGTGCGCGCGGCGACAGTCCGCCACGCTCTCGCACAACTCCACCATGCGGAGCAGGTTCTCCTCGTGGACACGGCGCGCCTCGCCCACCGCGGTTTTGTCCACTAACAATCACTTTTTTAATCGATTCGAAAATCTGAGGAGGTTCTCAAATCGACTGTATGTTTTTTTATATGTTTGTTACACAATTTCTTGGCCAATAACAATCGATTTTGATGGATGTTATTTAGAAATATTGATCATGGTCCTATATTAATTTTATCATAATAGCACGAGTAGTTTTTGAGTTATACTTAATAATACATAAATTGTTGTTAATGGTGAGATCATCAACATAGGCAAAGAAAAACAATCACTAGTAGGAATAAAAAATTATTAAGTTGCGACGTGATACGTAATGAAATAGTTCGAGTCGGTTTTGGAATTTTACTGCGCTTAGATATATGACGAAATATATCTATCAATCTAGATGACGGAAATATATCTATGAACTTGTTTCAACATTGGAATGCCGTTCAAAAACTAATGATAAAAAAACGGAGGATAACATAATTTGGTGTTGCTACATTGAAAACTCCAAAGCCGAGGCCGAGTAATCGAGGACGTACTAAAAAATGAAAAATAAAAAGTCAAATTGAAGTCCTCCCCTTTTTGGAGTCAGTTAAAAACATGTAAGTATTACGATATAGATTAGATATATTTTCGAGTTCAGATTTATTTTAACTCTAGCAACCCTAAAGAATGAGTCGCAATACTAACCAAAACAAATAACTCACTATCCATAAGTCTCCTGTATCTGACGACATCGCTGTAGTTGTAGAACAAGAGGCAAGCTGCTGGTTTCCCGTCCCGTCCGGCGCGGCCCGCCTCCTGGTAGTACCCCTCCACGGACTTGGGCAGGCTGTGGTGGATCACGTACCGCACGTCCGCCTTGTCTATGCCCATACCGAACGCGATCGTTGCGCAGATCTAAAATGTGTTGCATCTGACGTATATTCAATTTCGAAAGTGCACGCATGACATTGCCATGACAATTTCGTTATGAACATGGCATGAACTTTCATGACGTGCCCAAGTTCATGCCGTGCTCATGATACGAGATCATGCATGCAGCAATTGGTAATAACGTTATGCAATCAGCTCTACGTAATTTTTGGCTGGCCACGACCGACTGGACTGATAGTGAACGACCGCTTGCACCAGCCGCCCCTGCTATGTCTAAAGTATGTTGCTATATTGTATTAAATTTCTATGTTATACAAAGATAATGTAACAATACTAACCACCTGGTGTTTGTCAGCGACCCAAGCTGACTGCACCGCTTCTCGTTTCTTGTCAGTCAGTCCAGCGTGGTAGGCGGCCGCCCTTATACCCACTTTACGTAAATCCAACTCAAGCGTTTCGCATTCTCTCCGAGACAAACAATAAACAATGCCCGAATCACTATGAAATAAATAAACACGTTTAGAACAATTACACGAATTAATTTAACCCCAAAGTAAGTGATAGTGATGTGGGTTTAAAAAAGCTTATAAGCAGAAGCACTACTTGTCGTGAATGTGATATCAAAATAATTCAGCACTATCTTAGAGAGTCTCGAGTGATCGGAGATAAAAGTCTACATTTAGATCTTAAAGACTACCAAACAGAAAGGTTCAGGCGTTGCGGCATGATCTAACAAGTTTATAAACTGTCGCATAGTTAAAAAAGTAATATCAAATAAATGTATAGAGTTGGAAACCGTGGTTTAGTGATTATGATAGGATTAATAATAATTGTAATAAATTATAAAGCTTATTAAATATGTTAATAAGATATTTATAAAAAGATCAAATAGATACTGTGATTTTAATATTAAAAGATATGTTATAAATATTTCAATTCCATAAATATTAACAGATCACATCGTGGTAATATATGTCTGTATGCATAAATATCTTTGAAACAACTTTTTAACACACATGTTCCGCAAATAAATAATTTTTATTTCACTTCAACAAATTTAAAGAAATTCGTAGAAATGTAACAAGTAACAGAATGTTTAGCTACGGAACTCTGTTATGTGCATTGTGTATTATAAATGCAATGTTAGGGCGCAACATTTCAGTTAGACGATCCATACTCAAGTTGCAATACAAATACTCTATTTAGATATAAAATAGTGACGTAATCGTACGTAATGACTGTCAGTCTAAAAAAAAATACATTAAAACAACTAAAACACAGAAAGTGTTGAGTTAACAATATTAAACTTATACCTTTATTCAAAACTAGCAGTATCCCGCAGCTTCGCCTTCGTAACTTGGCTTCTACTGCACCGATTTTGATGAAACAAAGCCTATGTCACTCAGGGATAATGTAGCATTCTAAGGGTGAAAGAATTTTTGAAATCGGTCCAGTAGTTTCAGAGCCTGTACATTTCAAACAAACAAAAATCAAACATTTCCTCTTTGTAATATTAGTATAGATGTTACATATTATTTTAATATGTTAAAAATACACTAACTTGAAGAATTTTTCCTTGATGAGTTTTGCGACATCATCGTTAATACTCTTGGGCTTCTTTTCCAAAATTCTGTACGAGAGGTTAGGTCGATTAAAGCTACACAGAAACCACTTGCAATTTGTAACCTGAAAAAAAATATTGAGTCTACAGTATTTCCTACTAGGAACACATATCGGGCAGTAGCTTTTAGATTAGCTGAAACCTCAAAAATCTATAATAAATATAATAATAAAAAAGGTTTTATTTAATGTTTTGAATAGGTTAATTTTTTTGTTGAGGTTATGTTCGATTTCTATTTTGTTATTGTATATTAATATTTCTCTTCAATACAATATAATTTTCGTAGAAAAAAAAATGTTTCTCATTTCAAATAAGCTCACTTCCGACGTGGTCCCATTGTCACCCAGTATGGATGACGATGGAATCCTAGGAAATTGAGGAAAATACTAATTTTTTGTGTACCTAGATGATTTACTTATTGCAATTGAATTCGAACTTTTGTAGTTTTATCGATCTAAAATTATCTTAATTCTGATTTATTAAGTAATTTCCTATTATAATTTTAAGGATCATTGAAATAATCGCCTAAAAACCCAGCATAAAAGAAGATAAGAAACCTTGAGCTGATGCAGGATGTCCATCCGCACGCGGGGCGTGGCGGTGGCGGTGAGCGCCATGAGCGCCGTCGCGGGGAACTGGTGTCGCAGTACCGACAGCCGCTTGTAGTCCGGCCGGAAGTCGTGGCCCCACTGCGACACGCAGTGCGCCTCGTCTATTACGAACCTGAAATATTCCGAACTTTCTCGAACTGCTACAAATTGATCTTTATAGCAGTGCGAGTAAATTTCCGGCCTTGCGTTAGTACCCGCACTCATATAATACCGATTATCTTTCCGTGTCGGACGTGGTGGTCCGGGCCCTGTTAGCTCGTAAAAGGCGAGCATAGGTTAAAAGGATTTATGGAATGGATTAAATGGAAATGTTTCTATCAACACCACTGGAGATTGAGTGCAGCAAGTTACCCGGATACGGATCCACTTCCTTACCTATTCCTGTTAATATACTGACACTAGTGTTTCGGTCCGGAGCGTAGGGTAGACGGACGGACTTGCACAATGTGTGAAACATCCCGGCCACAGAAAAGCGACGATCCTGTAACATCAATAGTGTCTACTGGCCATGGTTCTCTTACCATCATGAGAGCCGTGTGCTTGCAAGCTGTCTAATCTCACTAACAAAAAGACTAAAGAAGATTAAGAACCTAAATAGTACAGCCACGGATTTACTAGTTAAAACAAGTACAAGATTGGACTTCACTAGTTTTGCAACTAGACCCAGAAGAGAAAGAGTGAATGAAGGAGAATACCCAAGCAAATTTCTGACTAGCTATGTATTTTAAATAGATATTTTAATAACTCTCGAACCACATATATTGTAAATAAATCAATTTACTTGTGTTGTATTTTATAAGAAATTGTATAGACTAAATAACCTTTAATCATCATTATCATCATCGTCATAGCGTCAATACTGCATGATGCTCACGTTAGGACATGAGAACCCAGACTCGCTTATCTTACCTCTCCACTTCGCGAGATCTACAAAATATTTTTTATTGGATGAGTAAATATCTACGTGCCTACTGAAATATGCAAGTGTGTTCACTTGTAATAGATATACATACTAAATTGTCAGTATTAAGTATTTTATATGACCATACCAACAACTTTTTTCATGAATTATTTTCTGTTAATTTTACTTCGCCATTCTTCCCTTACAAAAACAAAACCCATACGTACTGGAATCATATTTTCAACGACTTAAAAAAAATAGGTGTGTATTAAATTGACTTTATGTTTTTTCTATTTTTTGTATGTTTTTTTACGCGATTACTCGACCAATAACGAACCGATATTGAAGATTATATTCCGAGGTGGTCCTAATCCTAATATTGCATAAACTATATAACGTAATAGTGGGATGTTGATAAAATTTATGTGGGACTATCTCGAAATCATTAGCCATCTTTCGAATGAATAAAATGATTACTATCGAATCAACGAGGAAATGAAATAATTGGAATCGCAATATTTTTTTGCAGTTTTACTGCGCTTAATTATTTTTAAATATAGATCTCTAGATATCTACATACCTGGCTATTTTTCCTCTGGAGTACAGATTTTCCAGCATACTTTGAAATTTAGGAGAGCCACTGACTTTTTCGGGGGTGACATATAACAATTTCAAAGCAGGTTCCCGCATCGACAGTTTGTGGTAAATTTCATCAGCTGCACTCAACGACACGTCCCCCGATAGATGTGCAGCTGGTATCTGAGACCATGATAAGAAATTTAAAAATGTTTAAAGGTGTAAGAAACTACTATACAAGTGAGACATTATTTTTGTCCTGGCGGCCCTAATTAAAGAATGATTAGTGTATCTCTAAAATGGTTAATATCAAACTGGAGGCTGTTTTATAAATAAAGTAAATAAGTTTCTTCACGCCTAAAAACCAGGCCACCCACGACTAGCCGAAGACACTAAATCTCAAAATGTGATAGATGGCAAGCCTATCGCTAACCGGGCACATATTCAGGCAACGTTATTTCAATTAGAAAATTGAAAATACACATTTTCTACTTTTTTCTTGATGCCCGACCCGGGGATCGAACCCGGTGCCTCAAGAAGTCAAGTCCTACGCCTGACTAGACCACAGAGGCAATAAATGATGATGATAATGAGAAATGAAAAAAAAAACAAATCACACATTATTTTACATGCATGGTATTAAACGTTAAATTTATGTATTATATGAAGATCTACTCGTTTTGCTTGCCCCATTTTGATAAGTTTTGGTTTAAATGTTAACTTTGATCTCTGTCCTTCGAGTACGAAATCTCTAAATAAAACTGATCCATTAATATTACCGTGAAGAGAAAGCAGAAAATTATTCATAAACAAGATGTGATAGGTGGAATTAGAAGAAGGATCTTAATTATTATATCTGAACTAACAAAGCTTTTTAACATTTTTTATATAACTAAAATTTACACATAAATGAAAAAATATAAGCAAGTAATTTTTATTATCAAATTAGAGATTATCCACAGATTACGTAAATATTGAATATACAAGACTGGCACATGCGCAAGAATTATAAAATGTTTTGAACACTTACATCAAGTGACAATAATTTATTAACTTGGTCCAATATGAGCGACTTCAATGGCGATATAACGATGGTCACGCCTGGGGTCAGAATGGCTGGCAACTGGTAACACAAGGATTTGCCTAAAGACAAAAGTATTACTTATGTGTATAATCAAAAAAGTCAAAATTTGTTGGTCATTTTTGCAATCACAACTTTCGAATTCGTTGCCTAAAACATACATTAATTCGATAGATTTTTTGTTAAGTTTCTAGTAGTGGGTAGTCTTGCTATTTGAATATTTGTGGTGTGTTGGCTTGCTATGGCTGAAAATTATCATTTACGATTACTAGCTGTTTGTTTGCAACTTTATAAGAATAGAATAATTACGATTTTCATAAAATTTTTCGTTCCATATTACAGTCTTTTGGGAAAGTTTTTTTGAAAAGTAATTAGCCTGTGATATAACTAGGATTTTAGGCTATATGCCTATGAAATTACTTTAAAACCGGTCCAGTTTGACGGTCAAAAAGCAACAGACAGATAGACAGACTTTCGCATTTATAATATTTGTGTTAGCATTTATAATATGTGTATAAAAAATTGTCTACCACTTTAAAAAAAGTATCTTCACGCTATCCACGAAGGGATAGGCAGAGGGACAACCAGGGTACTCTCGACTGGCCGAAGACTCTAAGTCCCACAATGTGAGAAGTGGCAAGCCTATCGCCAACCAGGCACATATACCTATCAAATCCCGGGAAACGTTATTTTTTATGGCAAATTGAAAATATACATTTACAAATTTTTTTAGTTTCTCGAACCAGGGACCTCAAGAAGTCAAGGCCGATGCGGGACCGCTAGACCACAAAGGTTTATTGCCTAAATCCATATATATTCAATAAATAGTTTCATATAATCTAGTTGTGTTAAGTATTTAACACAACACAAACAAATTACAATATGTAATGAAGAAACTTACCACCACCCGTGGGCATAAGTACAAAACAATCATGTCCAAGTAATGTGGCATTAATCACTTGTAATTGGTTGGGCCTAAATGACTTCAAACCAAACTTCTCCTTGAACATTTCCATCATCAAAGCAGAATGAGGATAATCAAAGCCATCAAATTCTCCTACAAATAAAAATTTCAAATACAACACACCCAGCTAATCCCTTTGCTATTTCAAAATACAAGAAAACTAAGAATTCAACAAGGGACTGAACATAAATTATAGTTTTTAAATAGCTGTTACAAAAAGATATTTATTTAATGCCAGTAAGACATACAGAGACACCTGATTGATACTCCTTTTTGATAACAGAGACAAATTATTGTTGCTTTCATTGATAAATGCATATTTACTAAAGACGTCATATTACCAGTGGTCCCATCATTTTTAGTTCCAGCATGAAAATCACCAATACCCTCATATTTATTTGTACCCTCATTAACTGTATGGTCCATTAAATTTAATTCGTTAACTTCCTGGGTTGGTGGTTCTTTGTTAGTAGCTACGTCAACATCTTCAAAATCTTCAAATCTATATTCAGGCCAGCCATCCTCATCTATTGGTATCTCTTCTATTTTACTAGTACTTGGTGTTGAATCACTAATGTTAACTATACTGCCTTGGTTAATATCTGTTTCCTCATCCATATCAACACGAATTGCGTCTTCAAAATCAAAGTCATCACTTTTATTATCTTCAACAAATGGAGAAACAACCGTACATGGCTTATTCATTACAACACTTTTTCCAAGTTGTGGTTGAAATGCAACAGAACTATTTTGCAAAGGGACAAAATTTGATTTTTCTTCAGGTTTCAATGGTTGCAATTTTTCAGAAGCTTGTTTTAGCTTTTCTAGTGTGTTAGATGGTACATCTCGTATTGGTGTAGATTTATTGCTACCTACTGAAGGCCTTTTAAAAATAAATTTTCCCTTGATTTTAGCATTAGAATCAGGAGTATCAACATTCTCTCCATCAAATTGAATATTTGAATTTAGTTCAGTTGTATTATTTAAGGGTGAAAAAACATCAAAAGATAGAGATTTCTTAGCAGGAATATCGTATATTGTTTTTCCTTTAGGTTCATCGGAAAACGTAAGTTCTGGTGTTGATGTTTCAAGATTATTCATTTTATCTATATGCTTATTACTGTTTATATCTGTGGCGGGTAAATCAAAATCGTCTAAATCATCATGATCTAATATTGACTGACTTGCATTGCCTACATCACATCTGTTTATAGTTTGGTTGGGAGATAATGTACTATTAACGTCATTTATACGCTTTGCTTTTTTATTTAGAATGGATTTTAGTTTAGTTTTTAAGCAGTGAATTTTTGAATAAGTTCTTTTATCATATCCAGGAAACTTTTCTTTTATACAATTTGGTATTCTATGAAAAGCATCAGATATCTTTTCCAATAATTCCATATACATTATTTTGCACTCATCAATTTCATTAGTTGTAAATACATCTTTTTCCTAAAAATGAGACTTTTATGAAACACTTTTTTACATTGAAAAAAATAATAATATATCATACTATAAACACTGTTATTCAATAATATTCAATTTTATTGTAATTATGTAGATTTTATTGTATTTACAGTATCATAAAAAAATACGCTGTTATTTTACTGGAAAGCAAAGTGGATAGATTCCCTTAAAGACAATTTTTACAGTGCCAGTAAACACCAAAAATGGCAAATGTTAAATATGAGATCCAAAAATGATTGTAGTTAAATCTTATTTTGAACAAAAATATGACTTACAATTCTTAAATATACAAAATTTTACTCAAACTTTACACTCCAGGATCACAACTGACATTATATATTTATCTATATGACTTTATTTCTAGGTGAGAACAATTCAAAGGAATTGCTACAGCTATATTATAATATGCTATCAAATTCTGTGAAGAGGACAAAGATAAAATTCTAGTTTTAAATGATAATACACATGTTAAGGATGATATTCATTCAAAAACATAGTGTTTATTGTTATGCATCTAAGCATCTTTTCAACAAAGTAAGTTATTATACACTTAATAAAATTTTTACAACTTTCTTAGTTTTGCCTTAACCTGCAGAAAATACAGCTTAGTGCCAATTTATTCTATTGTTGCCTTTACAATTTAAGTCACATTAATTACAGATCATAAAACAAAGTTACAAACCTCTAAAAAACTTCTAGCAGCTATGTTAGACAAAAAATCGGATATAGAGCTATCTAATTTCAAATTTTTTAAGGGATCTCTATCCTTTTTTTGATTAGTTTTTTCTGGTGTTATAAGTTTTTTCTTAACAGGGCTACTATTTATAGTTTTTGGAGGTGTTGGAGTTTCACTTATTCTTATTGATTTACTTCTATCTGGGGATGTTTCTGAATTATTTCGTAAATGTAACCGAGCCTCAGGGACATCATCCTAGAAAAAAAATAACATGATGGCACTTTGTTCAGTAAAATAATAGCACAAATTAATCTGTTACCATTTTTTTAATGTATTACTCAACAATAATTCAATATTTCCAAAAATATTCCCAAAAATTAGGTAGAATTCCCTATGATTAACAGAAGACTATCTAAGTCCCACCATGTGATAAATGGCAAACCTATTGCCAACTGGTCATTTATCCAATCCCTCGCCAACATTGTTTTTTGCTAGATAGTCAAATAATGTAAATAATATTAAATATCATTTTTATTTTTATTTATATTATTACATAAAAATACGCCTTAATTTTTGAAACAGCAAAAAAAACATATTGTAAGATTTACAAAATAATAAATAAAAATCACTTACAATATCCATCGAGATACTAGATTTGTTATGTAGATTTTTATTTTTCTTTAAGTTATCCTTAGATTCCAATTTTGAACTAGACAAACTGCTCATACTACTGGGTGATAGTGATTGTGGTCTTGTGTTTTCAATTATCTAAATATACATATTGAAATTAGTTCTAAGACATGAGAAGGTATATAATTTAAAGGTACAAAAATATATACACATTTTCTTTCTTTTTTGTAGCTCAACTAGGGGATCGAACCTGGGACTTCTAGATGTCCAGTCTGACGTCTGGTCGTTCAATCAGAGGCGATTAACACAAACTTTCATTATATTACATACACCTACTTCGTGCGGTTGGATAAATTTCTAATTTCTTACAGAAATAACATAGCTGTGAACAGCTATGTTATTTCAGGGATAATGTCTGCTTCTATTGGTAAAACATTTTCTTCAAATCGATCCAGTAGCTTGGGAACCTATTAAACAACAATACAGGAAACCATCTAAATATCCAAATCAAATTTCAACCCAATCTGTTTAGCCGTTTAGAAGTTATGTGAAAAAATAGGTAAATATGGAAAGATAGCTTTTCCTACTCGTTATCTCGTGGGAATGAAGCATTCTACAGCGGTTTAATGAAGGTGTCTAGTGGAATATGATTTTTTTGAATCGTTTCAGCAGTTTCGGAGACTATTGAATACAAACAAACTTTGTTTTTGGATTGATTGGATCTCTATTTTTTTCTAGTTACAAATACGGCCCATGTTCATCAGGGACAACTTCGCCTTTTAATGGTGAAATATTTTTTCAAATCGGTTCAGTAATTTCGAAGCCTTTGCAATACAATCAAAAATTTCCTCTTTATTATACACTAACTGCTACCGGCGGCTTCGCCCGCGTAGTCTATTTATTTAATATTTAACTCTCCAACGCTACCCGTTGAAATTTTAATATGAAAAACGACCTACGTCCTTCTTCAAACTTTAATCTACTTTTATATAAATATCATCTAAAGAGTATTACACGATGATGTTCCAGAAAGAATAAACTTAGAAAGTAGTACACTGAGCACAACCGTTCCATAAGGAGTCAACCACGCGCATACTACGCGTTTGTGTCGCGCGGTCTTTAAACTATAATGTTAAGGTAGTGATTATAATATTCTATTTGATAGTGTTATTTTAAAACTGCGATATCTCCTAAGATATCCATTCAAATCGAGTGATGTGAAATGCAATTTTGTTTTAAATTAAATACATGTGATGAATGACGTATTTTTTTGGATAAGGATTAACATCGTGTTTATTAAATAACCTTCGCAAATAATGCATTATTTTGAAACAAGATGGTTAGCATAAAAAAAGGTTATAGTGAGCTAACCTTAAAAGATAGAAATGTGCTGTCGCGGACTTTTTTTAGGACTTTTAAAGGGGAACATTTCTTTCATACATGATTTTTACGAAACTTTCACCGTTAACGCAGCGCACGCTCTCAATAGGAAAAAATCCCCCGATTTTAAAACATTTATCATTGGTGCTCCGCTCCTATTGATCTTAGCGTGATGATGTATAACCTTTAACCTTCTTGGATAAATGGACTTTCCAACACTGAAAGTTCAAACAAACAAACTCTTCAGCTTTTTAATATTAGTATAGATAGTATAGATTTTGGTTCCGAGCTTTTATAGACGAACTGCTTTCATACCAACTTAAGTCATAAAAGGCGAGTTTCGGTTCATTTTATTAAGGAGAAAAATCTGGAAAATTAATTTGGATATACTAAACACATTTAGCGGTGACTTGGCTTTGTACGTTTCCATGTTTATATTCTTTTATAACAAGGTTTTGACTAAATTATCGCTATAAAAAGTAGCCTATGTTCGTTCGTTCCTCATTAAATGCCTAAATACTAAGTTTCACTGTTATATTTTCAGAAATGACGATTTTCCATACGAACATTCATCACCTGTTTTTACCCCAATTTTCGCTATAAAAAGTAGCCTATGTTCTTTCATTCCTAATAAAGTGTCTGAATACAAAGTTTCACTGTTATATCTTCAAAAATGACGATTTTCCATATGAACATTCATCACCTCTTTTACCCATTCTCCCTGATTTTTTGCGATAAAAAGTAGCCTATGTTGTTCCTCAGAGTCTATTCTATCTCTGTACCAAATTTCATCAAAATCGGTTCACTGGTTTAGGCGTGAAAGCGTAACAGACATACAGAGTTACTTTCGCATTTATAATATTAGTAGGGATTTTATATTTAGTACAGATATATTTATATGTATTTGCAATTAAAATTTAAATACACATACAAGCTGGGTATAATGGTCAAACATATAATATTTTACTAATATTATAAATGCGAGAGTTTGTACGTTTGTTTGTTTGTTACTCCTTCACGCAAAAACTGTTAAACCAATTTTCATGAAATTCAGCACGTAGAGGGTAACTTGGATTAACACATTTATCTGGAAAAAATATTCCTGTCGGACCATTAACCACGCGGGCAACAATTAGTGTTATAATAACAGACAAAATCTTGATTACATGTTGCCAAAATAAAAGACTGGGACGTTCCGCATAACTAAATTTACTAACTACCTACCTTTTCTAACCTGAACATAATAGTAAGCAAATAAACCTAGCATCTTTTTTTAAAGAAACCCAATGGCCAAAACGAACACGAAATTACAAGTTAACAGGAAGGAAGTTAACATTATTAATTAAAAAGAATTTCAATTCATTTTATATTTTTCAATTTAAAATAGTTTATGGTAATTACTGCAGAATATTTATTCAACTTTTGTAAGCCTCTTTATTAAAAAATAAATTATAGAAAAGTTCATCATGTAGCTTTTTGAGTATATGTTATATATATGTACTACTTTACACACACACACACACACACACACACACGCACGCACGCACGTACGCACGCACGCACGTACGCA
>NJDC01001380.1:416832-435224 GCA_002245475.1 Calephelis virginiensis
TGACCTGCAACTTGTTTATCCCCTCGAAAAAAAAAAGATTCCGGAAGGTCGGCGAAATAGTCGTTTACTGCGACTATCACCTCATCTTTGGTCGAAAATTTCGAACCAAACAAGTGTTTTTTAAATTTTGGAAATAAATGATAATCCAAGGGGGCTAAATCCGGCGAATGAGGTGGGAAGGGCAGCAATTCGTAGCCACAATCATGGATTACAGACATTGTTTCAACCGAAGTGTGAACACGTGCATTGTCTTGATGAAACAAAATTTTTCTTACGCAACATTCCCGACCTTTTTTCTTTTATTTCTTCCCAGAGTCTTCGTAAAAGGTTACAATAATAACTAGAATTTATAATTTGATCTTTCGGTAAATAATCTACAAAAATAATGCCCTTCGGATCCCAAAAAACAGAAGCCATGACTTTGTTAGTCGACAAAACGACCTTAGCCTTTTTCGGTGTAGGAGAGTCTGATCTTTTCCACTGTTTGGATTGTTGCTTTGATTCAGGAGTATGGTGGTGAACCCAGCTTTCATCCATGGTAACAAATCTAGACAAAAATTCCTCAAAAAGTTCCAAACAGTCTCGCGAAATTGTGTATCGAACTCGTTTTTGTTCAGCTGAAAGCAACCTCGGGACCCAGCGAGCAGAAACCTCATGGAACCCCAACTCTTTCGTTGTTATGTATCGCACCCGACCATAACTAATGTTTGTTATCTCAGCTATCTTACCAACGGTCAAACGTCGGTCACCCAGTACGAGATCACAAATTTTATCGATGTTTTCTTTCATGGTAGAGGATGTAGGCCTTCCACTCCTAGGATCATCTTTAATGCTCTCACTTAAACTCAGCTACCCACTTCTTGACACTGGAATAAGTTGAAGCAGATTCCCCCAAAGTGCTCACCATATCTTGATGGATGTCTTTTGGTGATAGGCCTTTTTTATAGAGGTACATAACGTGCAGTCACACGGTGTTCAATTTTCTCCATTATTGAAAATTGCGTCAGATTGCTTCAAACAAATAATCACAGAAAATTTATAGTGAGCAGTATCGGAATGAAACTGCGCACAATAAATCAATATGACACATACTAACAAATGACGGTAGATTTTGAAAAGATATCATAGCTATGGAGCTATAGGTAGGTAGCTATATGTAGTTTAGGCCACGAACTTTTGGATCCACCCTCGTAACTACTAAACTATCAAACTTATCGCATTAATTAACTATTGATATCAAATATACATTGCATCAGCAAGTTAATAATTATGTGCTGTGTTGGTCAAGAAGAAGTCACTAGAAGTCACCAGACTTTTTTGTCACAGAATCGTGAAAAAAAGGCACTATAAACCGCAAAAACTCACCAGATCTAGCGACAAAGTCACTAAAACGGCAACACTGCAAATGAATGACCAAAGAATTGTTTATTGCCCCCCTTGGAGAGGTACTTCTTGTCAGGCACCGAAAGCGCACACTAGTATTCATTGGTGGTAACTAAATTGACCATCCACTTGCATGTTCATGGGTAGTATATACACAGATTAGATATTAGGATAGTGAAGTACCAAAATATTTTGTATCATCATACGTTTCGGGAACTACGATACTGCGTAGAGCAACGTTTTGAAAATGCGATGTCATTAAACATCTATGATACGTAATTCATGGGTAGTATATACACAGATTAGATATTAGGATAGTGTAGTACCAAAATATTTTGTATCATCATACGTTTCGGGAACTACGATACCACAGATTACTTAATTGTTGTACGATACTCCGTAGAGCAACGTTTGAAAAATGCGATGTCATTAAACATCTATGATACGTAATCAATGATTTTTAACTGTCTTGACAAAATTAAGATTACATCTAACGTAAAATATTCAAACTTTCGTATACAATGTATGGTGTATTGTTAATTCAAAATCTCAGTGTGCTATGAAGAACTGGGGGGTGATTATGTAACTCAGTTACCAACTCAAAATGGATGAGTGTACATCGAATCGCTGTCAAATGACGTGTTTTTTATTTGCTACCTCCAGTGATCAACAAAAATACAATAGAGATAGCAAACGCAAATGAAGTCATTTGATGTACACTTTTACAATTTGAGTTGACAACTGAGATACATAATCACCCCCCTAGTCAACTACGTTCTAGGGCCCTACCATGAACGCTTATAGCAGTATTATTTCCATCTTGTCAAATGTCCGCTTTTACAAGCAACTTTATGATGTACATACGTCATAAGGTTGTCTTTCACCGATGACAATTAATCTTATTGAAATAATACTATATAAACAGCTTATTGCTTTGTGGTTGGTTAGTTTTGTGGGTGAATTTCGTTGCTTGAGAAAGTTACAATTACAACACAGAATTGCCAGATTTCAGAAAAAAAACATTTTTCATACTCGCAATGGAACAGCATGGTCCTTTCGAAGCCAAAAAAAATTAAATACAACGAAATTGTTATTTAAATTATACAAGCGCGAGCGGTTCGATTTTGAGAAATTATAAGTACATGACTTACAGCAATAATTAAGATTGTCAACTTAAAAATATCTGGTTAGAAAAATGGGAACAAGTCTTTGTCACGTCCACTATGTCGAAATATTTAAATTTTGAAGTTTAATGGATATTTGTACAATAGGCATCCCGGCTACAGGACAGCGATGTACCTGCAAAATCTAAAGTGTCTATAGGTCAAGGTTAAATCTTATAAGCAGGAACGCTTTATGCTTGTTCGATGATCTCTTACATCAAAAGAAATAAACACCCAGGCCAGAAAATGCAAACACCAAAATGTTCTTCACTTCCTCCCCCCTCCGGGAACCGAAGCAGAATCTTGTGGTTGGTCGATGGAGTTAGACGTGTACACTAGCCCCTCGACCAACAAAGCAACCCAATAATAATATCACCCAAATTTATTTGCATTATTTCATAGAAGTTCGCCCATTAGCTCTAAGCTAGGCTAGCTAGCTAATTCTAATATGCAGTCGTACTGCTATGATCAAATAAAACAATTTGTAATACATTATCTAATGTGTTTCCCTTATAACAAAGGAATTATGCGTATGTATAAATACATTACAGTAAATAAGTATGGACAGTTATCCATTATTTGTAATTGCAATAAATTCTGTTTAAACATACATTTTATTTTAACTGCTGTTATCTATACTCTCTAATTTTAAGCAAACAAAATTGCTTATTTCAGGAAGATTTTTTATATAAACTAGATATCAATCCTTATCCATATAAATACGTATTACGATATAGTAATACGTATTACGATATTAATACGTATTACGATATAGTAATACGTATTTATTACTACTAGAAATGCTAATTGTGATTTATTTTTTGGTTTTAAATTTCGATAGACTAGACCAGGGTAGGCGAACCAATGGCACGCGTACCATTGATGGCACGCGACACAATATTTTGGGCACGTCGCCGTTCATAAAATATGTGTAAGAAATATGTTAAGTAGGTATCTAATGATGATTGAACGCGAGTGATCCTACGCTACGGAGTGTTCGGTGCGCGGGGTGGGGGCGGAGCGGTGGCAGGCAGAAAACGATATTCTCACAAGAAACTAAAAACATTTTTCAAACTTGAAAAAATACATCAATGATTTTGATATGCACGAGACAGCAGATAAAGAAAAAAATACCAACGAATTTATTTTTGTGATCGATTCTTTAATCAAGGAATTTTCTTAGTTTAAAGAATTGTCTGAAATACTCAAGTTATTATGTACCCTGATGTGACGTAATTTCATAAACTAAACTTCCCTCAATTCGATTGGTTGGAAATTAAAGAATTTGAAATACAGTTGATTGATTTCCAATCTAGTTCAATATGGATTCAAAAATTTATTGAAACAAAGAAATAGTTGGAATTAATTGAAACTGAAAGATTAACAAGTAGTTTAAGCAAACATGCTTATAACAAAATTATGGAAACATGTAATGCGTTACCAGACACATTTAACTGTTTGAAGAAGCAGGCTATTTTAAAAAAGTTTTCATCTACCTATGCCTGCGAGTCATTACCTTCAGAAATGAATAACATTAAAAACTCAGTTATTTCTAACTAACTAACTAACGGTTTCCTGTTTGACAGATAAAAAGTAACATCTTACAACCCTTACATAAATTATTTGTCATCTAACCTGCAGCAACAGAAGTCACACTAATTTTACAGTAATTTAATAAAAAGAGTTTTGATAGTATTTACTGTTATTATTTTACAAATAATCAGAAAGCCAAAATTATTTAATGGCACGTTAATGACCCCAATAAACATTTTTTAGAAAATATGGCACATTGATGCATAAAGGTTCGCCTACCCTGGTCTAGTCCAATCAAAACATAAATTTTAGAAAATATCATACCGGGTAAATTCCCCTTGATAGCGGGCAGCTGTAAAGTTTGTGAATTTATTTATTAATCTTACTATTAAAAAAAGAAGGAAATTTTCCTGCAAACTCAGACTAGCAATAGAACTGCACGTTTTGTGTCGTGTGTCGTACGCCATTGACTTTCATTTAATTGATAAATATTAACAATTTTAAAGTAACCTAGTATAATGCCACCAACTATAACTGTTCAGGAGTAAAAGCAAGTAAGTAAATATGTTCAGGTCCATATCCCCGAAGAGTTAGGCTGAGGAAAAGCCAGAGCACTCACAACTAGCCAAGACACTAAGTCTCATAATGTGATAGGTGGTAAGCCTACCGCCAACCGGGCGCATATCCAATCCCAGGCAATGAATGATTAAGAATTGTGACCACTGAAAATGAAAACCTTACAATTCCATTTTGAAATTATACTTCTTTAGGCACGTTCTAAGAGCGCGCCTCTGCAATACAAAATAAACATCATGAAATTACTTTACAAATATGTTTTTACACTAACAAACGTATTTTGTGTACAAAAGAGCCATTAAAGTATTTCTTGTTACAGATTTTTGGAGTTTACTCCTTAAGAAACGATTTGAGTTAAAAGTCCCGGTACGGAAATTTTATGAGGAGTAAAATCAATTGTAACACGAAAAGTTGAGGCCTTATGTAGAAAGAGACAAACATATGTAAGTCGTACCGTACTTCAGTATTTTTTTCTCCTTCAGGACTGACGATCTCGCCCGAACAAAAGTCGAGTCGCCCCGAGCGTGTCGTCATTCAGCTCCGCCACAGTTGAGTTACGTATGACATTGATATCAGTCGAATAATTTAAAACGCACTCGACTTGTTCGAATGATTTGCGTAGTCGAATAATTCGATATATATATCATAATTATCGTTCGTAAGGAGTAAACTCCAATCGTGCGTCGTAGCTGACACACACACACACTTTTTTTTTTAAACATGACTCTAGTACAAATTCTTACTCGAGTCCACGCGTTCATGTTTATATTATTATTTTAGTTATTTAGAATGTTAAATTATCAATCAAAAACACTAAACGTCACACAAACTATGCCGTTTACTGAAATTTAATCTCGCTGTAACCAATAAATTCTAATTTGTCAAATCGCTCAGGTTTTATACGAGGGTGGCATCTAGGGGCTTTGAAAACAGCGTGTTTGTATTGAGAGGGTAATGGGTGTGATGGAAGCTGGGCTGGTTTGCAAGGATCTTGTCGTTTGGCACTCGATGTTTTACACCTATGCTGTAAGGGGCTTAGCGTGTAGATATGTATATGTGTATGTGTCAAATCTCTGCAAATAGAGTATAGACCAAGGGGTGGATTTCGTTTCTTTTTAGTGATGATCACTGGGTAAAGTGTAGGTCATATAGCTGTCAAATGACGTGTTTTATATTTGCTATCTCCTGTGACCAGCAGAAATACATTGGAGTGAAAAGAAAAGTGAATAAATACGTCATTTGACAGCTATTTGATGTACACTTTACCTAGTGATCATCACTAAAAAGATACTGAATAGCCTCGATGAATAGGTATTAGAGTGATGTCATCATGTAACAATTGTATTTTTAAACGTTGTTTTGTTTAAATTAAATTTTGAATTTTAACAAGACATACATACATACATACATATCTTCACGCCAAGTCTCTTACGAGGTAGGCAGAGAGTATCGAGTGCCAGACCTCACGATCATGACAAACCTGTCATGCTTCCTTCACATTCATAACCCTTTTCATACAAACACGCCGGTTTCGGGGACTCTTGAAAGAAAAAAAAATCTATTAACAAGACAAATTTCATAAATTTATAGAATATAGATTTGATGTTCTAAATTCTTATTAATGTGTAGTGATATATTTCAGTGATGTATATCTCACAAGTGATCTAGATACTAATGTTAATATTTTGAGATACACTTTTACACCTCTATTGTGAAAGAAAATTTCCGTTTGTGTGGGACGGCTCAAAATTTATGTACGCTAGCAGTTTGTCTGAGGCACAAAGTACATAACCTACTGTCTGAGGTGAACGCAGGCGCACGAAATACGGATATTAGGTTTTTTTCCAACAGGAAAAATGAGAACATGTGCGCCATACTGTGAACTTTTTCTATAAAAGACGAGCAATTAGATACTTGAATACGGTTTCTTAGTTCGAAAACCTATAATTAGAAAACCGTGTGACTGTGGTCGGCCATAAAGATTTCATTGTGACTCTGCATTGACCTCTACGTATATGACTGAGTCGAAATGACGTTTGGTTTGAATCGTTTGACAATTTTGTCAAACAAATACTTTGCAATGGTCGGTGTTAGAGAATGTGATTTGTGAAGATTTTTCAAAAAATGTCTCTGAGAAAAGTATTAGGTCTTACAAAAGCTGTGTGTCGCGGAACTACAAAACTTAATTCTTTAAATTATATCCGCCAAAATATATGGCTGCTATCAGTTAATTCTGGGAAATTTTATTCTACGGATAATATAGGTTAGTTTATTTATTACAAAATATTACATAAAATATAATTATTTTGCTCTTGACATGCATAAGATACTCATAATTACAATTAAATAAATAATGTTGATTACATACATTCATATTTTTATAGGTGTTAAGAGCAAAGATGGTAATACGCCAGAAAAAGTGGATATTTTGGGTCGATTCTTTCCTCAAACACCTACAAAAGTTCAGGATGCACAGGAAATAAAGAAGGAACAAGAGAAATTCGAAGAAGAAGAAAAACAAAAGTCAGAGGAAAATGAAAAAAGTTGGAGAAGAATGAAAATTGGGTAACATAGTTTTAGCATTTGTTTTAGAATTTACAAGAATCCATTGCTTTTTTAAAGTTAGGATGTTATCAAAACGTCTTGCATACTGTTCTAACCTTAATACTGAAATACAATAGCAGCAAGCATTCAGAAACAGATGTGATTTAAATATCAATCAAAACCAGTTGCTATAAAAGATACACTTTTATCTTCTACAAAAACAGCTTTAATGGATAGCAATATTGTTTTTAATCTATGGTTCTGAGCTCTATTTTGCAGAAATGCACTCACTGAATTATTTTAAGCTAATCAAAACTGAGTAGTCTCAGTGTACTAGGTTACTAGTTAGTACTAGTTTTGCTTACAACATACCAGAAGTTATCAGCAGCATAACCTAAAAATCTTACAAGGATAAAAACTACCAATATTTAATAGGGAAAACAATGAGAATTGTTTTGATAAAACATTTGGAATGGTAGAAATTATTTTTCATGGCAAATCATTTCTTGTTAGATTATTTGTATACTACTGTTATATTGTGTATTGTATATTGAATTCATACTTAGCAAAAAATTACAAAAATGTATAATCAAAATGTTGAATGTATGTTGTAGTATGTTTATTATGTATACTCTACTCTATGTATACATAATAAAGATTTTATTATTCTTTGTGTAAGTTGTGTTTAATTTAATATCCATATATTGTTACTGCCATACAAGAAACATTTTATCAAAAGTTATAGTTTGGGAAGATAAATATGAAATTTTTTTCTGTATTAAAAAAAGTTTCTGATGTGCTAAACTTCGCTTTGTTTTTGAGTCCTTTGAAACAATACAATAGCGAGCACATGTTTGCTATTTCCTTGAAAATATATTTAAATTATGTTTCAGTTTTGCAGTATTTGGGGGAGCTTTAACAGTTATGGGTGGATGTATGGTTGTGGAAATGGGAGCTCCACGACGTGGGGATGATGGCCAAATTATTGAAGATGAATTTTCTCAAATGCCTCTTGTTATACAATATCTAAGAAGAACTTGGAAGGAGCTCACATTCTATGAAAAGGTAATATTCAACAATAATTAAATCATTATTTTAAAATCTTGTATATCTTCTCTCAATTTTCATTTTCTGGTGATGCTTGCATATTATTATATATATTGCTAAACAAAATGAAGCTATAGCTTACATCTTAGCCTAACATTGGCATTACAAAATGAACAATTTCATATTTTTTGAGAGGTAAACAATATTTCTCATTATCATACAATTACACTTAGGAAAGGATTGTTAATTGAAAACTCTGTTTTTAAAGTTTTTAGGTTAAGTAAGAGATTATTACCTGCATGTTTTCGAGACAATGTGGTGTTTAATTGCGGCCGCGTTCCGATCCGGTGGTAGAATTATTATTATTATTTATTATATAGACCCATCACAAGTGCCTCTTGTAGGTTTATGTGAAATAAAGATGATATTATTATTATTATTAATTACAGATGATAAAAGAACCCTCAAGAGAAAAACTACTGCCAGACCCATTGCCAGCCCCTTATCAGCCCACATACACTCTTGTACTAGAATTCACTGATGTTTTAGTGCATCCAGATTGGTCCTATCAGACGGGATGGAGGTAATTCACCTTTTAACTTAAAATAACAGTAGCTTTTTAATAGATACGTTATGATAATAGCATCTATGGAATAGCAATCTTCGTCATCAATATTATACTATGTTTGAGTTTAATAACAAAGTAGCTGGACCAATTTTGATGAGACTTACTGACAAATAGCTAATGTTATAAAGAATATCTATGGCTACTTAGATTTGTTGGAAACAATTTATTTTATGTATTTAAACGAGTGTGCCTCACACACCCATGCATGTGCATTGCATAATATCCCTATAGGCTAGGGCAGTCAGATAAATGTCATATATAATTGCTTGCACAGATTTGCCAAGATATTTTGCAACCAAACCAACCAAAACCAACTTCTGGTTATTTTTCTAGAGTTAAAACTTTCTTCATTGACACGTCATGGTTGAAGAGATGTTGTATACACGTTTTTTACATAACATTTATTCCTTCTCAAACGCGCTGGTTTTGAAGACTTTTGCCACCTCACTTGGATAAAAACCATACTGTTTTTATCATGGAATGCCTTTAAAATTTATTAATTTAAATGTAACAAAATTTCAACTAAAGTATACTGTGGAAACGTATAAATTACGTCACACCTTACCTGCTGAATGCTGAAGTTTGAAAGTGATCTACAAAATGTTACATTGTCAAGGATTGAGTGGGTCAAAAATTAAACTATATCAAATTTTTTATCTAAGCTATAATTGATTGTTATAAATTTGTTTGTTTTATTGTTGTTGTTAAGTTTGATGATGCTGTATAAGCGAAACCGGTAGGCTATTTACAAAGTAATAAATTATAAGTGATAAGTAAAAAATAGTACAAGTGTTTATTTGTTTAAAAATATTATTATTATTATATTATATATAAAATTATTAATTATTATTATGTATAAAATATTATTATTATATTATATTTGGAAGTTTACTAAACGCTGACGGTGTAAAATATCAAATATGTTATAAAAAGCTATTGTTTGTATGGTAAAACAAATTTTATTGTTATAATTGTATGATGTCACACCATCCACAAATGGGATATCATCTGTGACAAGAAAGGAATGGTAGTTAAAAAACCCGAATTTTGTGAATGAAATCCATTATTTATGGTATAGATTATACTGTTTGTACTATTGACAAAGCTGAAAAATGACAACTAGCCTAAATAGGATAAAGTTAAAAAAAATTAAATATTAAATCCAACATTTATGTTATTAATTTACAGATTTAAGAAAAGGCCTGGTGTAGACCAGTTTTTACAAACAGTAGCCAATTCAGACTACGAGGTTGTGATATTCACTTCAGAGAATGTGTTTATGATATGGCCTGTACTGGATAAGTTAGATCCCGAAAATAAGTTGATATCTTATCGCTTATTCCGGGACTCAACGCACTTTATAGATGGTGTCCATGTCAAAAACTTAGAAGGTTTAAATAGAGATCTGTCTAAAGTGAGTTTATTTTTAAATTTATACTTTTACCGCAAATGGTTTTATTAAATTTGGTCAGCAAGGAATTGCTTTTTAAATACTGATATTTTATTTAATAGTAAATAAGCAACACATTATCAATTTAAATATTTGTTAACCAAAAATACCTATTGTTATTTTGCTGACGATTTATACTAAATTCAATTGTACATTTGACGGTGGCAGTTCTACTATTTTTTTGATTATCACATACATATCAATGGCCAAGTATTTACTTGATGTTTCCTTATTAATTCAGTAACTCCTCGCATGAAAAAAATTAACATAAATATAGAAGATTCTTTTTTTTTAAATAACAGCTTTTGCATGTGTAACTAAATGGAAAAAATAAACTTCACAAAAGTAGATCACATTACTGAGAATGATGTGTATTATCAATGTGACGAGTAAACACATGTTGATAATACATATCATTAAATAAGTTGTGAATACTTTATTTTTATCAGTTACGTTTTTTATTTATAAATGTCAGAAATTGAAGTATTTTTTGTGTGTAACAGTGGATTGTTTAAACTAATTGTGTAGGAGTTGTCAGGACAGGTAGTTATTTTTTAAAACCAGGAAATATGTTTTAATTTCCCAGATTATTTATGTAATACCAAAATAGGAAGTTATCACAAATAACATTTTCATTCAGATTCAGAATATGCTTCATGTAGATCACACAAGTGGTACTTGTGTGCATTGACATTATTGTAAAACTACCCTGGTTCAGGACTTATTAGAAGAAATTCAGAGGGCTTGTCTTTTTTTTAATAAATCATAGTAAACATTACATAGTACATAGCCTTACTTTATATCTTTCATTTACGATACGAATTTTATAACAATAGAATCTTCTGTAGTACTTTTTACATGCAAATAGTCTTAACAAACTTTTTGTATTTATTCAAGTATTTTCATCTATTTTAGGTAATAGTAGTTGATTGGAATAAACAAGCTATAAAATTCCAACCCGAGAACTCGTTGATATTAAAGAAATGGAAAGGAGCAGATGAAGACACATCACTCATTGACCTTGCTAATCTGCTACAGAGTAAGTTTATTTATTTCTTTTTTCTTTAGGGTAATTACAGCGGATAACGCCCGGTTCCTATAATCAACTAACTGTAGTTACTCACGATTTGCCTTACAGTCACAAAGTTCCACATAATGTTCAGAGAAAACTACAGGCAACCAGCGACTGTAATTAAATAAATCGTACTATTCATACAAAAATTGCGACTTTTTTCTTATGTATAATAATTAATGGTGAAGGTGTTATCTTCTCATCTTATTTGTAAACTTTTTGTATGGCATACTAAGACAGCGAACGAGCACCCAGCTCTCCTGATGGCAAGTGACAACCTTACGAACCGACACGTCAAATTAAAATCTTTGTTCTAGTGAGACAAAGCACCATTAGTTTGTGACAAATTGCAACTTGTATTACTTTTAACTTCACGCCAAGTCCCTAACGGGGGTTGACATTGAGTATGTATTTCTTATTTTTGTAATAATGTAAATTAGGACATCCGTTGTTTGCCTACCAACACTTTGTATTGTGCAGCCGATCGGTACCACCACTTTACTATTTCTCCGTCGTAACGTTAGTAGGTACTTGCCACCGTGTTGTCACGGATTGTTGGGTAGACTTGCATTAAGAGCCTAAGATCTCGTTTACCAGATAATAATAAATAAATACCCTTGAACAAATTACACTAGTTGAATCTCGTCCTAAAGTAAACAAATGATAAGCTTGTGTTATGGGTGTAAGTCATAGATATTCTTAAACAGATACCAGAATAAATTTAATAAACAACCAGACCGGGAAATGCAGACATCTAAATGTTCATCACACAAATGCCTGCCTCGTCGAGAATTGAAACCATGCCTCGCGGTTGATCTGTGGAGTTCGTATACGCTAGCTCCTCGACTAACAAGGCGGTCAAGATAGTGACGTACAGTACCATCAGGAAAGCTTCTTCTTCGCTATCTATGAACATAAAATAAAAAATTAAAATTTTATTTCCAGCGATCGCGATGTCAAACGTGTCTGACGTGCGCGAAGTGCTGACGTACTACGGGCAGTTCGACGACCCGATAGCAGCTTTCCGCGAAAACCAGCGGCGCCTGCTCGAGCAAATGGAGCGGGATCGAGCTGCCGCCCCTACAGACACGCCCGGCCGCTCCTGGCTCCGGACGTTCACTAGACGTTAGATACATCACTTGGCGAGACACAACCTACTTGCTCTGTCAGTTTGCTGGGTGTGATTTTTTGAAAGGATTTTCTCTTCTATAGCGTTTGCGTTTTACGACCCAAATCTATGAAGTTATTGTCAGCGCCTCTAGCGGACAGTTGAAACAACTAAATAATTCTATACATTGAATCTTTTAAGCGCAAATGCGATAGGTAAGTAAATTCGTGCTCAAACTCGTACTCAGCACACAGATTTACTAAATAAATAATCAAATGATTATTTATTTAAATAAATAAATTACACAACTTGATCCTTGTGGGTTTTATAAACACTGAGACCCAAATAAAGTCATCTATGTTTGTTACACAAATGGCCTCTGTCGGAAATAAATCAAAAAGCCTCATGGCTGGACGTGTACCCTAACCCATACCACCAGTATCTACTACCATGGACGAGACTTAAAGTGCGACAGTATAGGCATATCCGCGATATCACTTCACTAGAAACACACTTTCTATTAAATAACTGGACAAAAACAGCTGTTTGCAATAGATATATATATCGAGCCTTCTTAAGTTTGATATCTCTAAACGAGTAATGGCCGGTTCCTATATTGTAGAAACGAGTCGTTTTAATTACCAATGGTAGTTTATTTTAAGAATTGTAACCTCTTCGAGGTTTGTCAGCTAAATAAATAAAATATAAATAAGGTCGCTCTTCATATTCGGAACACTTGTGGAACAAACTATGAAAAGTCATACAACCCGTACAAATTAACTGTAAACCTCATGCTGTGACATCATTTACATTTTTCATTAATTTATATTTTTTGATGTGGATAAAAGATCGCTTTGATTACGGTATCAAATATGCTATCGCTGTTGAGCGCTTGCGACGAATGCAGAGGGAGAGAGGTCGCTTTCTGACTGATAGCAAATGTCAGTTTTGCGACAGCCACTGAATTACGATTCAATGTTAGTTAACAAATGTGGTGATATCGGCTTCATGCAAACATCAGTGAGTTCCTTACACGCTAGGTATTCCGTTAGACAATTCAGTTTCTGCTAAAACTGACAGCAATACCTATCGTGCAATGAAAGCATTATGCCATAAAACTCAACAAAAGTCCCATTATTATTATTTTTTGCCTTCGTAAGATATTAAGACTTGCAGGCTCCAAATGTCAACAATTTATCTGAATAATATCATCATCATCATATCATTTATATATAAATTTTAAAGAAGATATTTGTTAAAAATAATAATTTGAAATAACTTCATACGGCCGAATTCAGAGACTCTTTAATCTGTCATTAAGCCTCAATTTTATTTAAAAAAAAAGTCGACTTAATGACTGATTTTAAGATAATTGACGTTTCTGAGTGCGGTCTTAAGTAAACCTGTTATTTTCCCGACCTGTGAAAAGAGCATTTGTCATACTCTCTTTTTTATAAGGAGACATTTTTACAACCACGACTTTTTAAATTTAAGTAGTTGTTAACATAAAAAATCTAAACTAAACTAAAACTGTAATGTTAATATTTGGTCTAACTACAAAAAACGCCATTTGATTGTACCAAATGTATTTATGTAACGCATCTGTTGCTAGTTACCTTTGACATCTATTTTATTTTATAAACTAGAATTTTTGTGGCTTCGAACGCTCATAATTTCATTTCTACTGAACAGATACTGATCAAACGTTACCAATGTTACTTCTGGTTAATAAAGCTAATGGGAATTTCTTAAAATGTGTTTAGTCCGAGTGTATCAATTACATATTTTACCTCGTTAATTGTTTTATTAATAAACAGACTAAATTACTGAAAAGTTTAAGTTGACATGGGTGGTAATTTTGGAAAGATGGGTGGAAAGATGCAAAACCCGTCTAGTGCTGTCAGATTAGTTAGTACACGAAATTTGTAAAGACGTTTAATTTGTTCCTGAGACGTTAAGCAAAAACTTTACATTTTAAGATATCTGTGATAATCCTGGAAATCTAAATAATAAAATATTCCATCTGTTTTGCTTTTGTTTCATTGGAAAATGATAGCATACATCTAAAATAAGTTTAGTTTGTGCACGGAAAATTACTATTATAGTATTTATTGTACTGCAACACAGATTATAACATTTACTTCAACTTTGAAGCACTTTAGTCTATGTTTATTATAAGAGGGTAAACGTCAAGTGTAGATTTAAAAAATAAATCGGACTCACAAAAAGGTGTTAAATGTGTTAAAATATCAAGTGTAATATAAAAAAGTTTGAAACATAAAAATAATGTAAATGTAACAGAACTCCAGAGACTTTGTTGTTTGTATTTACCTACTTTGATAGAAACATATATTTTCACTTCAAAGACTCACTGTAACAATAAAATATGTCTGTTCAATACTTCTTTCCTCAGCGACTGTTTTTTTAAAATTACGAACACTGAAGACCCCGGATTGAACATTGTACCTATTTTTTAATCCTATCTCTCTCACTCTCACTACAAAATCAAGCAAACATGAGATGTTGCATTTATGTGCAGAATACAAAATTATTCCTACCTATTTATATTATATTACGAGTATATTCCTATTTTGTAAACTCAAATTGTAGTGACAAATATCATAAGACTGTGAAGATACATGTTCATTAATAACGACCAATTGCAACAACCTATCTAAGGTAAAACATAGGGTTACTTTAGATCAGTAACCAGGCAACCACTGTTATTTTTTCAAATAGTATAAATCAAAACCGCTTTTCGCTGTCTTTCCGTATTTGAATTTTAAAACTACGAAACGGATTTTATTGTTGTTTTTTAATAGACACTAGCCGTCTTATTAATAAACACGGCGTAAAGTACGCCAAGGTTTAACCTGGTATCATACTCTTTATTACAATGCGATACAGACTACAATATCAACTTAATTTTACTCCTTCGTTAGTCCATGTTAATTAATAAAACGGTTAATGTAATTCCAGAGGAAGGTTTATATGTATAATAATAACAAAGCGCATGAGTGGATAATAATTTATCTACTCATGCGAAGCTGGTATTTTTCAATTATTTACAAAAATATCTTTAGAATCAATGTTTATTGCATATAAGTCAATATAAATTTGGATGTAATGCCCTATTTACCAAGTCATTTCCACATTTTTTTTTGAATGGCTAATTTGTTGCCAACAACAAGGAGGTTTTTACAACTTTACCCTGGCTATGCAGTCATTGCTATGAAACATTGCATCTTATCAACATAGCTAATAAGCCAGTCTCAAACTGCAGGTAGGTTATTGAAATTAATGGCAAGTCAATCCTCAACAGATCGTAACGGAGTTTTTGAACCATAGGTGTCTGTGATCCAGGAAAGAATATTTAAATATCATTGACCTGCGAAAGCTTGAGATGATGAAACCGCTTGCAACAGGTATTAATTTATGCGCAAATGATAGGATTTAAAAAATTTAATATGAGAATATTTTTTGGCCTGTACGTGATGTACTTATGTTAAATATCTATTGATGCTACTTGTTATGTTTAAACCTGTGTATGTAAGGACTGTGGCCTAATTCACGTTACAAAACTGCAATAGAATTTTAGCAATTTCATCGCTAACTTTTGTTTCACTATTCAAAATATTTGTTTCTACGATTCTACCACACAATTTTTCATATCTTTTGACATGCTGAGATTGCTGTAATTCTATTGCAATTTTGTTATGAGAATTTGCCTTTACGCTAGTCTGTTAATTTAGATAGGAAATATAGACTGTTTGATATACATGATTGTTTTACTTCTACCTGATATCCAAAAAAATGAGGCAAATTTTAGTTGTTCTGAATTGTCACATTCATTCTGAATGTTTTGCCATATTTTAAAATAGTTTACTTGAATCAGTCGCGATTTACAGGTATATGCAGATGAGGTTAGCTTTAGAGTGAAGATAGTGCATTCTCTCAGCCCCTAGAGCTAGTCACTCATCCTGGTGGTGATAAAGAAATGGATAAAACCCGAGTATTGTTAACGTTAAACTCTGTTCAAGGTCACATGACGGATCACTCATGCAGTTTGTATGCTTACGGATGTTAGTTTCTGTGTGAATCGTAACATTAGGTATCTGTCGGTAAGATTACAACCGTCGTAGGTTAAACTAACGCCTCGTTACTTGAAGTCAAAGAAAGCATCTTCAGAGAGATAGATAGAGAGACAATTAACTAAATAACATAAGCATCGAATAAATTATGGAGAAAATTGGAAAATCTCACCACTCGCTATAATATTATCATAAAGTAAGTATCTTCACCCCAATATCCACGAAGAGGCTGGCAGAGGCACAACCAGGGCACCCACGACTAGCCGAAGACACTAAGTCCCACAATGTGATAGGTAGCAAGCCTATCGCCAATCCCGGACGTTAGATATTTTTTTAAGGATAAGTATTGAAAATTTTCATTTATTTTGTTAATTTTAGACAAGCTAAATGGACATACTTACGTATTATGCTTCGTTAATTTTAGGAAACGGACATATAGGTAAAGATATTTTCAGCCTAGAAGAGCCTAATATGTTCAATAGATGTAACATTGTGTCTAATTGTTTTACTCGTACTAGGTGATAGAGTTTCGCAGCGATTTGCACGGATTGATAGCACCGACTTACCCATTTCTGCCGCTATAAAGTCAGTTGACATGTCCGGAACATGTTTTGGAGGATAATCCGGTTCGTAGCCGCTAAACTTGAACCTCGAGGTTTCGAGGTCCCAGCCTCAGTTTGGCAACACACCATCACTACCTTTGTGTATTTCTTATCACCAGCAAAATCCGTCTGGTTGTTTGCCTTCCAATATCATAAAAAAATAAGATGTATGATTGAGCTAACTGATTTTCCAAAAAAAAATATTAATTATTTCAGTTACTACAAATTATCTATATTTGATTAGAAAGACTAAGCAGATTGATTTTCAGGTATTAAAAAACACAGGCCAGCTATAGTTGAAAATAATCAGTGCTTTGGCAAGCTGAGACAGAATTTTGCAAAATTATGAGATTCATGATAGCACTTAACAATTAATTAAATCACTTTTCTGTAAAAAAAACGAATTCGATTGGTGCCAATGGGAACACGTCTGAAGTGCCTTCTTTCAAATATGAAGACCAAAGAGTAAAGTAAAAAAAAAGAATGAAGATGAAGACTTTAAAATCGGTTAAAAAATTATTGAGAAATCAATTGACATAAATGTATTTAATAAAATATACAGAGTGACATTTAAAGTACCAGCCAAGTTTTGAGTAATAATTCCGAATCAATAATACTTTCGATATAATTAAAAATTCAAAAAGAATGAATTTTTATCCACCGCAAACTACATGATGCATGGTTATAACGTATAACTGGTTCCTACTGACCGCAGTCGCATTCGCTGGCAGGTGATGTCAGAGTTATGACCAGTGTTGCTACCTTAGTGGTTTTTCCACCACAACTAACGCTTTTTCAAGGTTACTAGTGGTATTTTTTTACTATTTAGAGCTTTTATTTTTTCTGATGTTTTTTAGTGTTTTTTTTTTAAACGGAATCCGTCAACACATACAGTCGTGGTCAACTAATTAGGGACATGCAAGATAGTGAAGAACAATAACCGGTTATGTACATACAAATATAAAACCCTATTGATTTCTCAGTAATTATTATTTGCATAATTTGGTCAAATTATTATGTTTTAAGTGGCTGTAATTAAAAGAATAAATAAACAGAAAAAAAAATAATATCAAAGGTTGCATGTATTCAATTTTAAGGTATAATTCTGTAGTTGGACATTTAATTAAGGACAGTAAACTATAATGAAAAATAGAGTTAAACAAAGCTAATAATCTGCAGTATTATAATATCTTTA
>NJDC01001382.1:2749-20587 GCA_002245475.1 Calephelis virginiensis
ACTTGGTCAATGAAATGGTGGATAAAAAGAAAAAGGTCATTTACCGTATTTCTTTTTAGCAGTGCGTTGAGAGTCTTAAAGAAGATAAAAGAACAATTACAATAACTTGAACATAGGAGAGCTCATCAGATTTCAAACATGTGAAGGTAGTGTAGGTTACATATACATGCCTAATGCGTCTCCAATGACGAAAATATGTTAAATAGATAGGTCGCCGTAATAAAATAATAAATAAATAATAAAAATCCCTGGATAAGTCACACAAATTGAACCTAACCCCAAAGTAAGCAAATTATATGCTTGTGTTATGGGTGTTAGTCAACGATTCTAATACATAGAAATACTTAAATAGATACCAGAATATATTTAATAAACACCCGGACCCGGAAATGCAGACATCTAAATGTTCATTACACAAATGCCTGGCTCCGTCGGGAATCGAACCCGAGCCTCGCGGTTGGTCGATGTCGTTAGGTGTGTACCTCCAGCTCTATTTAATTATGCACTTATTAGCACGCAATAAGCCCACCGTACTTTAATCTGACATGCTCGAGTTAATTTTCAAGCCAAACATATTTAGATAAACAATCCTACACACGCGCCTCTTTACAGAGATTTATAATAGAGGTGTTCAACCATGGTACAGGGTATCTCCCACATCTTTATCTGACGCTCGGGAGTTACTACTAGAACCCCCTCTTAGGCAGCTTTATCATTACATTTTGTCAGATTTATCGAGTACATTGTACACAAGTAGGTACATTTTTAGATATATTAAATTTAGCCTGACGAAATCAGCTTCTTTGTAAACTAAAATAGTTTCTAATATACAAATTCATTAAAATTCGTTTAAAAATAATTGAAAACCAATAAAAGAGCGTGATAAGCAAGTTTTAATGTATCATTGTATTATGGAATCGTTCATTACATAAAACGTATATATACCAAACCGTAAAATTGTCGGTCCCTTATCGCATCTATAAAGATTGCTAGAAAAACTATTCGTTTTGTAATAAATCTCAGTTGGCTAGTACGATTGCGGAATTGTTAATCAAATACTGAAACGAGGTCCCTTATCGGCCTTTCGGCTGGAGAATTTGCCACGCGACCATTATAGTACTTTATACTGACGCAAGTAAGCAACAACCCTAATAGCAGACACGACTTGTAAAACTTAAGGCTTAAAACTTATGTCGGTAATATAAGCAAATCGAACACACCTTGACGACTCTAATTACACCTACTAGTACTAACTTAGTATTTAATACACATTGACGCAAATTACACTGGCCTACAGAAAAAAAACGACGAGTTGCACGGGAGTGCCGGCAAAAGTGCATTTTTGATATTTTGGAATGGTTAGGGAATAATTTTGCACGAATTGCTTATCAGTATCAAAGTACTATCATTTATAATGTAGAATACAATATTCATTTATTGCGCTATCGTCCACAAACATGACAACACGAACATTCAACAGCAGCCGCAGTCATACATTTTCGCCGCGCCGTAGAAAAAGTGGGGGATACTTCCTCTCCTTCGCCGCGCCGGCTGTTAACTCTCCATCCGTCTTACGAATTTTCGATCAGGTCACTTGTCCTGACGAGAGTTTAGAAGTTTTACACATTCCAAAAAAGTGCGCAACGCCGCTAAAGAAGTTTTCACTTCAACATTTTTTGGTTTGGTGCAGCTCTGTTCGCATCTGTAGTCGGTAAAGTAGGTAGTATAAATCACATTGTGAGAGTTTTGGCGCCATCGAGAGAAAAGATGATCTAAGTTTTTTCAAAATTATTGAATTTCGTGTGGATATTGAGTGGAATTAGTAAATTTTTGTGGCATTTTGTACAACATTGTTCAGTGAAAGTGTACTAATGAAATAATCATGAAGAAATTAGCGTATCGTGTATTTCCTCGTTGCCGCCAAATCTCATTACATGAGCTTGAGTAATGAGGCCATCGCTTTACCCAAGAGCCTGACACGACTGGTGACGACTTATGACTGATGACTAACTATAATTAATAAAAATTGATAGGTATAAAATTTGATGCAAATTTCTACTTGACTAATGGCAAAATACTAACGTGAAGGCCAAAACCTAAAGAAAGAAAGAGGAAAGTTGCTACTAGATGTCATCTGAAAGCTCTAGTTTATCTACAATTCTCAATTTAACTTTTTTCTGGTTTTATACGAAATCAGTCCGTATTACAATTACTTTTATGACATTAATTGTATAAATTATCCAGGACAATCACACTCAAAAAATTCTTAATGTATAATTTTCAAATAAATTAATACTTTCCCTAAAATACGCATGCTTTTTGATTTTATGAAAAGAGCTGATTTGAAAAAAGTGACTAGATTTCTCGTTTCAGCTCACCAAATATACCCAAAATCGGATATAAAATCTTAGGCATCAAAATGAGGGTAGGCCAGTGTTAGCAATAACCATAAAGGTCCAAACATCTAATTAGATTATCACCTGCTGACACAAGGAAGCAACTTACAGCCGCACTCAGAGACATCAGTTAATATTTAGACACAATTTTGTATGGAAAATGTCTACTTAATGACTAATTAAAGGATAAATGACACACTTTGTATTGAAGATTAGCTTTTACTTGATAACGGTCTTAACCAACTCGTAAGAGCTATTCATCTTCAACGACTCTCATGGAATGGATCCAATCTATCACCTATCCAAGACCTACTTCAGCAATGATTAGTAGTAGGTACTGCAAGTTATTACTCGTCACTCACTGATCCGGCTTATACTCAGTTCCAATATTTAAGAAACAAGTCAATTTACTTACGGATGGTATATTTTTGTACAAACCGTAACCTCTAAAAGAAGTCTATCAAAGACAAGATCAAAGATACTCGGCGCGACATTAGTAACGCCTCATTTCTTATAAGTAGCCTGCAAATAGCCTATGTACATGCGGATTACGGTCCGTTGGTTAAAGGAGTCAAAAAGTTATGTTTTAGCTTACCATATTATGATGAAAGTAATCCACATAGCGACGCATCTTAGGTGCGTTTGTTCATCATAGGGGGGAAATGCATTTGTACCATTAGTTGCTATTCAAAAATATAACAAATGCTGATTCCTTATTAGATACTTACTTTTTATATTTTTATTTACTAAATTATCTTCCTGTAGATGATTTTTTTTGATACACTGGTGCAATGGTGGTTTAAATAAATAAATATCTGTGGATAAATTATACAAATACTACTTATATCCAAACTCAAAGTAAGCAAATTATATGCTTGTGTTATGCCACGTTTTCAGATTTACAAAGACGCGGGAAAAAACCTTTGTATGATCTATGTGTAATAAATATATTCTTGTTAATACATAGACATTCTTAAATAGATACAAGAATAACTTCAATAAGAACCCAGAAATACAGACATTTAAATGTTCACCACACAAATACCTGCCTCCGTTGGGGATCGAACCCGAGCCTTGCCATTGATTGGTAAAGTTAGGCTAACCCCTCCACCAACCAGGCGATCAACTTTGTTCTAGTATTGTATATGTATAACATAGAAGTTTGTCCACCCGTGCGAAACTGGATGGGGCTGGTAGTTTCATTAAAAGACACACTGTTCTTTACTTACTCATCTTCTCCATCAAGGTACTCTAAAAATAAAAATAAAATAAGTTTATTTTAAATACGTAATTTATTTCTCACTTATTTACATTCCATATAATTTGCTACTAAAAATAGACTTTATCACTACAGAAGATTAAGATTCGCGTAACCGGTACGTCACAATACATATCTTATTGCTACAACAACATCAGTAAATTCATTGTCACTTTAACATTCACTTCGCTTACTAGTTGTGCCCCTGGTCACACTGGCTGAACAACATGGCCAACAGTATTGATGTGGTTTACCATACGAGCTATTCGGGAAACATTCGTATAGTTTTTATTTTCTAGAGTTATGCGAACACTTGGTTTGAGTAGTCAATCAATGTGTACAAGGTGCAAGATGACAGGCATTTAAATTTGTGGTCCAAGTTATGAGCTTTCGACGGAGCTATGTATGACGAATAATTTAAGGTAAAATTACAAAAAAACAACGTCGATTTCATAACGTAATCATCTGGGTACACAAAAACACAGTATTTCAAAAACCAATCACTCAGACAGTTAATGACACCATACCAGTGAGGTTTTCATTTTAAAGAAATGCAAATAGGTGTCAACCATTATCTAGAGTGGTAGTTCTTTAATAGTTTGAGATTACCCCCTTTAGGTACACCAAAGAAATACTCTATACTAGAACGCCTTAAACGCCGTTAACATACGAATCAAACAATAAAGTCAAGTTTTACCACAGACAATATTTAATATTAAGTTTGGACCGCCTTATAACTCCTTTCACTCCTACTTGGACCACAGCTAAAGGTTGCAATTTCTTATAACATTTAAACTTACACATTTATTTTAATTGTCACTAAAGGAGCACAAACAGTATTAAATAAAACAGGTTTTTTGTGGTTACAGTTTCTTTCTGGTTACTTGCCCTTCAATATTTTAAAACGGCGCTAAGTGGAGAAACAGTACAAAAAACATATAACCCTACATACAAATTACTAGTACATATGTTATTAATATTTTTTGTTTACAATAGATAGCTAAATAAAAAGATAGAAAATAAATAATAAAATAAAATAATGTAAAATCAAATACCAGCCTTTGACTATGTATAACGTGTCGACTCTAATAATTATTATTAATACAATAACTATTATATAACTAATTTATTATTGCGAAGGCTTAAATACTTTTAGTTTTAATATATAGAAAAATATATCACTAATAGGACTAATTTCAGTTCTAAGGTCGAAGCGGCGCATTTAAAAAAAAAACAAGTGAAGAAACATATTTGCCAAAAGATTTTAAAGCTCTCCCGTAGCTCTGTTGAAAAATCGAAAAGAGATAAACTGCGTCCTTTTCCGTGTCATACTTTCACACTTCCTTCTTCTATATTTTTCGCGGTAAGACAAATTTATTTAATATTTGTTGAAAACAATGCCAATATAGGAATGGATTCATAAGAAAATACCGATAGTAAAAAAATCAGCAATTTTCTCAAGCTAGGATCCTCACATTTTTTCCTTAAATTTAATAGACCATAAGCTTTATTTAAACACAAGCTTTAGTTGTTTTCTTTTTTCTAGACATGAAGTTATCGTAACTTCTAGCATAAATATTTAACTAAAATCTTTGCAGGTTGATACAACCTGGGGGCTGATTATGTATCTCAGTGGCCAACTCAAAACGGAAAAGTGTACATCAAATGACGTCATTTGTGTTTGCTATCTCTACTGTATTTCTGTTGGTCACTGTAGATATCAAATATAAAACACGTCATCTGACAGCTATTTGATATACACTTTTTCATTTTGAGTTGGCCACTGAGATACATAATCAGCCCCCTGGTGCACTATAAAATTGAGCTAAAAATAAATAAAATATTTTTAACTATTCCAATCGTAGTAATAATAAAAATCATTAAGTCATGGCTCTAATTCATTAACCATAAGATAAATTCGTTTAAAATATTAAAATTTACGAAACTCGAAAATGTTTCTTATAACTGTCTAAAGCCTGATTAGAAAAATAATCTTAATTGTTTTTTAAAACATAAACTTTACAAAGATTCATTTGCTTAATGTTTTTTTAAACCTGATAGTTACGTGCCTAATACTAAAAACCGAAAGGTGTAAAATATTTGTCAAATTTAGAAGTGTTTAAATTTCGCTTTTTGGATTATATGTAAATGTAATGAGTTACCATATAAATAAATATTTGACTGTAGTTTCCACTATTCAAAAAAATATCGAAATATTTCAAAATCCAGATTTATATCAATCAAGCCAATATATTTCATATTACACTACAAAATAATCAAAGATCTTATTACAAATATAATTGGACAAATTTTCATTTGCTTTGCCAATTATAAGTAGATATTCATAACATCCGTACTTTACAAATATATTAGTATAAAAGGAACTTGAAACACGAATTTTTAGTTAGGTATATTATGCGAATTTAGACGTTAGACGAAGTTAGACGTGTTTATGTTATGCATTCAAAGGTGGAAGTACAAATCGACGGGTCCTACGTAAACTGGTACAAATGCAGTTGCACAACTTTACAGAAGAGCGATTTGTATGTTTTAATGCATGTAACTTTAACATTATACAACGTACATAGTTGAAATTTTGAAATGGTATACTTGAATCCTTTAGAAAAAAAAACTGCGTTAATAATTTTACTTATTTTTTTGGTTGTTTAAGTACGAATGATGCCATAAAAACGTTAGTGACATTTTGCTGCTTGTACCAGTTTACGTAGGACCCGTCGAAATAGTCTTTTTTTACATTTTGGTATCCAAAATTTGACCTGGGCTATTTAAATCCCTAGGTTCAAAACTGAGAAATAATCATTGATACGATATAATCACAATAAAGTAATTAATTGCTTAAATTAGTCTAAAATGACGTGTAAATTTCTAAATATAGCAAACACTACAAATATAAAAAATACCGATATGGTAGTTCCAAATGCAATTCCTTGACATATATACCAAAGTAGCTAGATGACAACAAAAGTTTATAAAATAAAACAAATTTAAAAAATCATTTAAATATAAAAATGAAAATCATGGTTCAGTTAAAGTTAGAATAACAAGCTAATAAAAAGCTAAAAACAGTAATAGCTGATTGAAGCCATGGTAAAATATTAAATAAGGGACAGCAAATAAAAGCTTTAGCAACATAACCGTGTTAGAATTTACCTAGAATTAAATATAAAAAAATCCAGACATTTAAAAAGTTTAAAACTTATGTAACGTGTAAATGTTTACTTAAATTTTATATATTTACAATAATAATCTTTACTTTGTTTAAACTTATTGAAATTGTTATATTTGCCGTAGAAATATGTAGTCACAATAAAAAAAATATTGCAACGTCTATTGCAAAAAGGTTAATTTGGTAAAACACAATTGACACATATCAAAGTTCTACAATATAATTTGCATACAACATATGGGCTGCGGACCATTGACTGGATATCACAAGTTTTATGATTTTTTTGACAAATTTATCACGATTGTCAGATGTCAAATGTAGTTTATTAGATTGACCCAACTCGAACTGGAAAGTATTGAATACATAATACAAACACACTATACACAAGGTGTTTGGCAACAAACGTCACTTCAAAGTGACAAATTTACTAATTTTGATTAATAATATATTGTAGGTCCTTTATAAAAAAAAATCGACATATAGATCTCTTAGCCCAATTCCTCGATTCACTCTTGATAGGTCATTTAATGTAGCTATTTTTCAATTAAATATTTTTGTTCGTTTCCTGTGGCTTTAAAATATAGTATGTTTGCTTATTATGTACCATACTTTACCAGGCAGCCTTTATAATGTAACGAATCTAACAATTTCAATAATTATTTGCCTACAAATACTATTCAACAATTCCTGACAATATATTATGTTGGCCAAAAATACTGATTTATTAAATAAATGTTGTAACTAAATAAACTGCATATTAAGTTTTTTTATATATATTTTAAATTAGAATACGTAGATCAAATTAAGATTCATACCAAAACTTACATTAGTTCAAAGGAAATTGTGTTTTAATTTTATTAAAATAGCTGAAAAAATGTATGTCATTATTAATTAACTCACTTAATATATAGGAAATGTTTATTATTTTTTTGTATTAGTAACAGTTAAACCAGTAAAGTTTACTTTTATCGTTTAAAATATATTTTTAACAGTATTTTTGACTCAACTAGACGACGTGGGTATTTGGCACAGATATTATTAATTAACGTGTTATAGTAGGAATATCTTAAATTTATACTTTCTACAAATTTTCACAATGTATAGATATCGACGAAAATAAATTACACGTAAGAATTGTAAGAAACCATAAAACAGAAAAGGGATGTTATGGCACTTGACAAATCGGCAATGTCATGTCAGGTGCTTTAAAAAAATTGTACCGTATAGGGACAATTGACAAGAAATAACAAATTTGAAGATGGGAAACATAAGCAATATTGCCACATACCAAAAGATCCTTATCGGTACCTAAAAACAGTAGGTAGGTACTTACAATCTAATACTATTGATCGTTATCTATGCCAAATACCTATCATAGTAACTTGACCGCCTAAAATAAAGGACGGCACTAGCGTGCGACATACCTTAACACTATGCTTACATCTAATATTTGTATCTGTCCATCACGCTCTATACATATTAATCTCATTATTAATTATTAATTGATTTTATTATCTCTAAGCTCTGATTAAGAGGCTCACGCACTTTTTGTCTTTCACGAAAATATTGTTCAATTTATTACATATTATCTCAATACATACAAGGTAAGAAAAAAGTGATCATCTTTTAACATTCTACTTGTAATATTTGAAATGACATACAAGTATTAACAGTAGTAATTATGGTGTCTATATATAACTTGTGTTTTTTTTTATAAGGGTGTCTATTTTTTTTTATATTTACAAACGCAACAAGCAAATAGTTGCTTACTTTAATATTAGGTATATTCATCTTATTTGTCCTAAGACATTTCTTTAATTATTTAGTTACAAAAATAAAACGATGTTGACTGATTAAATTACCAAAACAAATTTTAGTCATCCTTTGTAACTTTAATGAAAAACGGGGAAAATCGTTGTAAATTTAAAGCAGGTGTTTTCAGAAATTTAAAATAAACATTATTTATACTCAGATCAGTAACTGAATCTATACTTCATTTTATGAATTTGGGCGAATGATAATGATAATAATTATATTTCATTGCTTCATCAAAACATAGTTTTTCCTAATTTATATTTTTCTTATTTATTGCCTTTATCTTTTTTTATTTATTTATCGCCTCTATGGTCTAGCGGTCCGGGTGTTGGACTTGACTAAATGAGGTCCCGGGTTCGAATCCCGGGTCGGCCACCAAAAAAAAAAATGTTGGTCGGGATTGGAAATGTGCCCGGTTGGCGATAGGCTTGCCACCTATCACATTGTGGGACTTAGTGTCTTCGGCTAGTCGTGGGTGACTTGGTTGTACCTCTGCCTACTTCTTCGGGGATATGGGAGTGAAGATACTTTTTTTTTATATTTTTCTTACCTTGGAAGCCAGTCAACAACTGGTGATATAGAATAGTCCTAGACTAGTCTCAAATATTTTTGTCTCTTCATATAATCAAGTCAATGTAAGATCAAGTCAAAAGTTTTTTTGACGTAATATGTTTGGTTTCATTATTTAACACGTAACATGAAAGAGACAACAAAAACTACTGTCTTAGAACCGCATGCAGCGGTTAGTCGTAAACGACCGAATTGCCTAAGGTATAATAATTAACTTTATACATATTATAAAGTTCCATTTATACTAAAATTGTGCACCTTTATCCGTTAAATATTTAGTAGGTACGTAGATCGAGTATAAATCTAACTCCTTTGATTCCATAATTAAATACAATTCAAATAGATTAAAATTTTAAAATATACATAGTCGTATAATGAAATTGCATTGTAAAAAAAAATTAAGCCTACAGGCGAGTGTTTTTTTTATTTTTTTATTTGAGAGATAGCGAGCGAACAAGCTCGCAGCTTTTCTGATGGTGAGAGACAATATCACCCTATAGACACTATATACGTTGCAGGTGCTTCCCTGTCCAGAGGCCAGGGTGGAGGACCTATCGTGCAAGTGTACCTTCCAAGCCAAAACATGACAGAGTCATTATGGCGGCAGGGCAAATTGTTGCACAGAACTCTAACACCAGTGGTCTAGTACAACCTATATTGTATCCTGTGCTCGCCTCTTCCGAGATGCGCAGACGGCAGAGTAGGCTCAGTGATAGAAAGTAGTAGCTGCCTATTTATATGTAAATTACAAAAAATAACTATTCGTTAGTGTTATAGGACAAGGCCTGGTTTTCAAGCAAGATGTCGTATAATAACTCCAGATTTAGCAAATTTATCTTTGCAAAAATTCTCACTATGTTAAGTATATTAGGTGTAAAATTTATAATTTTGAAGTTTATTGTTATTATACACATTTAAACCCTATCGAAACCACGACAGTTTAAACTTGATATGAGTCATAGTTCCAGTTTCGAAAACTTTTCGCTATTGTAAATAGAAACTCTAGAAGTTCTTTGATCTCGAGCAATAGACTTCAATTTTTATTTAAATAGGCATGTGAAACATTCAATAAATAACCGCTTAGTATGTTTTTCTTGCATTTTGTCTGTGCAGACATATAAAACGGTTGCACTATTTTAGTAAAACGCTATCTAGTCTAGAATATTCGAGTTCGATAGATTCACGAACGTCAGTTAGGTGGCGAGGGCGGGCACCGCGCTGTCGCCGGGGACAAGTCTCGATCACCGCGACGGACACGAGCTGGAGGCAGACTTCCCGCTGAGGCAGGAAAACCCACTCGTGCCAGACTGCAGGCTCGACATGGAACCCCTGATGACATATAGTATTATAAGTAAATAAACAATAAATCAAAATGATTTTGTTTTAATTCCCGACTGTCCGAAATCTCTCCTGTATTTAGAAAAATAAAACAAAATTAATTTATGTCTCTCTCTTAGGCGAAAAATCAAATAATAAACAAGTTGATAAAATAAGAGTGTTCATTTATATTCAAGACAGTATCTTTACGCCCATACCCCCAAAGTAATATGCAGAGACTCAACCAGAGTGGTTGCCCACGACTAGCCGAAAACACAAAGTCCCCACAATGTGGTAGGTTGCAAGCCTATCGCCAAAAGGGTACATGTCCAATCCTGAGCAACATTTTTTTTAACAGAAAATTGGAAAAACCAAATTTACTTTTCGTTGCCCTACCCGGAGTTCGAACCCGGGACATCAAGAAGTCAAGTCCAACACCTGGACCGCTAGACCACAGAGGCGATTTATTCAAGAAAGACTGAAAATATAAAAATGGTAGAAGAGACTCTAAGCCATGACAGAGATCTCTTTTGGGAATGACCTCGCCAGAATGTGCACATTTTCTGATTATTTTTTGTTAGTATTTTTATGTTAACATGAATGAAAACCTGGCCTTGAACCCAGTTTGTTAATGCTTGAATACATGCTCGCTTGCATGTTTGATTGATTTTATTATGAATTACACATGTGTTTATTAGAGTAAATAAAAAAAAGACACACTTCAAGAATTATTAGTCCTTAGTCGTCTACCACGATATCTGCCAAAATATGAACGCCCCACGCCCTTGCGCCTAACTAGGACACCTAAAATCAATATTATTTCAATAGTACATTCGCAATACAACATTTGGACAGTTTAGTTAGTTAACAATATATTAATAATGGATAGCTGGTTTCAATAAATCTCATCTCAGCCCAAATGATGGAAACGGGGAAAGAATAGACTAAGTACATATACTAAGCTAGAAAGTGTTATGTCCTTAAATATACTCGGATAATAACGTTCGAGAAAAATCCCTCTCTTCACAAAGAATTCTTATCCTGAATGCGTAGAAAAATAATCAAAGAATTGTTATATTTTTGTATAAATGTTATATTTACTACAGTACTGATATATGCTTTAAGACGTATAGGGACTGATATTTGCTATGCATATAGCTTTATGTATAGCAAATATCATCAATGCATATATAGATATTTTGCTATACACATAGCTTAATGACAGCAAACATCTGTATTTATTATACAGATCCGAGTTCAAACATGAGCTTTGAAAAAATTAATCCGCATTTGACTATATACAAGAGGTCGCAACTATTCTACATTGACAAAGTTGCGAAACGCGAACAAACAGGTAGAATTTATAAGTACAGTGTTACCAATTTAGGTAAGTCACATACAATGTATTTGGATAATTTACACCTACAAATAGTGCAAGCTAGTGGTTAAGAGCTCCATGCTGTCAACAAATAAAGCTCACAACAGACAGACACAGCTAACGTCACCTGCTCAGTGTGCGCCCCGCTTTAACTGACAAGGCCACGGTGTATGCTAGCCTTTCTATGGATCGCTGAAGCTACAGCGGTCACTCGGCAGTCGCTTTGTGCAAAACTGGACATTTATAAATCGTAAAGACTTTTTTGTATAGTTTTATTTTATTTGGTTATATTATCTGTCACGCAAAGAAAACGCTTTATAGCTACCATACAACCATAACCTACAGATCATGTTTTCTTACAAATTGAAGGAGATCTTTTAAAGAGATAAAACATACTATGGGACGCGGGTGACGGACACGGCTTACAAGGTTTCTGGTTCTTAAAAGTATACCGAGTCTTTGAGCATCGCCTCTGTAGTCTAGTAGTCTGGGGTCGGACTTGACTTCTTCAATTCCCGGGTTCAATCCCTGGGTCGGGCAACAAAAAAAATGAAAACGAGTATTTTCAATTTTCTATTAAAATACCGTTACCCGTGATTGGATATGTGCCCGGTTAGCGATAGGCCTGCCATCACATTGTGGGACTTAGTATTTTCGGCTAGTTGTGCCAACCAAGGCAGTCGGGCCTCTGCCTACCTATTCGGGAATAAGGGCGAGAAGATACATTTACTGAATCTTGCCAACTATCGGACGTAAGTCGTGGACGTGACCTTGAGCCTTTAGACGTTCGAAAGATATCTGTTTTTGTCGGCAGCAAATCGTCCGCGGACGGTATGTACACATTTATCAGTCGCGGTTGTAAGCCGCATCCAATAATATATTTTCAGATATAAACTAACTTTTTTTGTCATAAGAAGACAGCGACTAAATCCGCAGCTCTCTTTATGGTAAGAAACATGAGTGCCATGAACGTTATAGCTGTAATAGGTGCGTCGTAGCCCCATTGTCGGGATTTTAAGAATATTATGCAAATGTATCGGCTATCCTCCGGACCGGAACGTGACAATCATTTTGATGGCAGTAATAGGTACAGGTCGGTTAACTAAAGCTGGCACGTTCACAGTACTCACACTTATGCAATTTCACTATACAGGATAATAAAAGATTTTGATTCGAAGTGCGACTCGATAGGGCCCGTATTCAGAAACTGATCTTAGTTAGGTCACGCTGTATATAAAAACCGAAGCAAAAGCAAAAAAAAAATACTGTCCCTTTCACACTCATAAGCTTGAACCGCGCAAGAAAGAGACGGGTAGAATTTACATGATGTGACTTGATGCAACGTCACGCCGCGCGCTTATTCACAGACGCTACACAAGCACAACGTGTAAATGTGTTGTACGTGCCAGCTTTTGATAACCGACCTTTAGGTGGATCCATAATTGGGCAACTTGCTGCACAGAGCTCGACCACCGATGGTTTTGTTGGTAATGACCCATTTAACCTATACACGCACCTTATGACCTATAGGCAGGGAAGCAGATGATCTATTCTACTCAGGAAAGAAGCAACAAACACCAGGAAAAGATGTCAATATATGCTGGACTCTATTATTTGTTAACATTTTTTTATATGTATATAAAGAATAAATAATAAAACAAATATATCGGTATAAAATTAGAGCAGTTAGCTGTTAAATGGTATCTGCAAAGTCCTTTCCTTGTCCTTTTCTTTTTTTTTCTTGTCGTCAAACTTGGTAGTTCGACACCAGCGAGATTGTTGTCGAATTTAATCTTTCTTAAGACATCGTAAGGACATATAAATAAAAATCGGATCAGAACAAAACACTGACTCCACAGTAACTAAATCAACAGAGCACCGTTAGCAAGAGACGCTTACAGTGCTCGGTAAAAAAGCGGTTAAATATCGTGTCTACAATGAACTTTTTTGAAAGTGTTTAGTGTGAGTAAAGAAATATAAGTTGTGCACGCACTTGTAGTGGTGCGAGGCGAGCGTCTCGTGGAAGTAGACGAGCTGTGCGGCGCGCGAGGCGTCCAGCTGCTCGCAGCGCCACTGCAGCACGTAGCTGCCGCACTCCGCCATCACGTGCGACCCCTGCACACCACACATACACAACTCTCACACAAACTGTCTCAGCGTTGGCGTTAAGGATAGCGCCCATTTAGACGGGCCGGGACGGGGCGCATCGCAGCGCAATAATCTGCCTAGATCGCTTGCATACATTTTGTATGGAGCAACGCCCACTTTGCCTGGTTGCAACTGTGCGGATTCCAATCGGCACCCCGCGCGCATTCCTGATGCGGCCTACAGTGACCCAATATCACGATATTACTATTAAGAATAGAGCCTCTCTTTTTTGTTCTACTCTTTGAGTAACGAAAATCCACCGATGCGATGCGACCCGGCCCGCCTCAGTGTTCTTTGTAATGCGACGAACCCCGGCACGACACGCTGCGCCCCGTCAACAGTGGGCGGTATCCTTTAGCGTAAATTATTTATTATTATTAACTGTATTACTTATTGCCAAAAGAAGGTTCATATGAAAAAAAAAAACAAATCATGATCAGTTGTCGGGTTAGCTACATTACATTTAATGGCCGCTGAAATATGACAACGCTCACCAAATTATAGTCCTTACCAACTCCCCTGTTCCACAAACAGTACTTGCGTATTTAGTATTGCAATTCCTCAGATTAATATAAAAAAAACAAAATGGAAAACTAGTGTCTCAAACGAATGTTGGCTATTGTTTAGTAAAATTTTAGGCTGTACCGCTCACTATACATTATCGCCATCATAAATTATACACTCCAATAACGTAACGTCTAGCAAAGTTAAACTGTACTGACGTGAGGAAAACACTGTGCCTGTCTTGGTTTCATAAATGGAAGCATAAATTTAACATTGTTTTGAAATTTTAATCGTAACCAGAGTACATTTTATCGGATAAAAGGCTGTTTCATTTTCGCATGTTTGCATCAAGTATGTTGATAAAGTAGTATTATTTTTTTGAAGGAACGGTGTGTGTAGTAACCTGTATGCTCTCCCCGTCGTGGCAGACGAGCGCGGGCTCCACCCGGTGGTACCGCTCCCCCTCCCGCCCCCGCAGCACGGACTCCTCCGGCGGGACGCCCACGCAGCTCACTGCACACCGGATAAACATATTTAATAAAATCTATATATTAATAAATGACGCAAAACCTTGGACCACTTTTTACGAAAATTGCGCGGACGCAGGAGCATAAAATTTGGCACACTTATAGTTCATGTGTAGCAGAAGTGCAGAACGCTAATATTTTTCAATAATAATGTTTATAAAGTACATTATATCAATAAATAAAACATTACCCACACTACCACGCATTTGACACACACAAACAAATATACTGATGATAACGATAAAAGATCACAGATGGCGCACTAAAAAGTTTGAAAACAAAGTAGTTGGTCTCAAGAAATGAAGATGGCGTTCTTATCACCAAGATATTAAAATCTATTATGGTCGAATTTCAACCAATGAGCGACCACTAGTCAGTATAAAAACAATTAGTATCTTCCAGACCATTAAAACACTAATTTCCCAGTCTCATTCAATTCTATTTAAAATTTTCTAGTAAGTACTCAGAAAAGGTGTTTAAAAAATAAAATAAGGAAAAACATTCTTAAAAAACTTAAGAAAAGTTAGCGCCAATTCTGCGCTTCTAAATAAACATTGTATCTAATGGAGTTAGGTCAACCAAATCGAAGATTATATCTACACTGTACAATACATTACCGGCGACCCGATCGGGCACGTCCAGCTCCTGGTCGCAGCGGTAGACCGTGAACGAGATGTCGTGCCGCAGCACGTCGAAGTCCCACGTCAACACGCTCTGGGGGTCGCGGTTCTGTACTATCACTTCGTGTATCTGGGGACGGACAAACAGTGATAAACAAAATATCCCTGACAATTAATAATTACTTACACAATATCGACTTCGTATCTACGAGTACTGTACTGCTCGTAGACACTCACTTCACTAGACCATGTGGTAATTAAAGAAAATTGGTTTAGGAGGATCCCGTAAGGGACTGGGCGTGAAGATATATGTATGTATGTACGTAGCTAACTTTTATTAGACGCGCCTTTTGAAATCTGTATAAAAATTTGAACACCCACTTTATAAGCTTCTATATAGTATACTTACATTACTTACCTTTTAAAATAGGTCTTCAAATTTATAAAATTACCCTGTCTGTCCTGTCATTATATAAATGATGTCCACATGAAAAATAACACCAATACAATGAATATGGGTTTTAATATGATGGTAAGTTTCTTTTTATTTGGTTAAATAAGAATCGAATAACTCGTCCTTTAATTCAATAAATATCAAACAGACGTATTATATGATACAATGTATTGTACTGGTTTATAAAACAGGTGACACGGTCGTTCAGTGTTTTTACTGAAAGTCAAATGGATAAGTTTATTTTGTATCCGGTAAGTACGTACCTAAGACCTAAATTCACGATATTTTTAATGTAGGTAGTTATATTTTGTTTATATGTACTGAACTCTGCCTAAAATTTTAAACACCTATTATGAAAGAACCCTACATAAGCTAAATGAAAAAGAAGCACTACCAACGCACAAAAGAATCAGTCTCAAACATAATAAACTTAAGTTATGAAAAGAATAATTAATACGTCAGAAATAGGCTCAGATATTTGCGCTGAACGTGGATAGAATAAAACGAGCTGCCCCACAATATATATGGTTGTCAACTTAGATTCAGGCTTTATGTAACATTATTACAATATTGTTTCTAATATTTTTTATGGTATTTAATACTGTAAAAGCAGACAAATTTCCTGTTATAAAGTTAAAAAAACGTATTATTAATATAACAAACCTGCCCTTTCCCTAAACTAACAGATCTGTAGATGCTATCCTCGCTCAGTGGATCACCGTCCCTCTCTGTGAAGACGCCACTCACGTACAAACTTTTAGGGACTAGGCCGCCTTCGTGAACAAAACTCTGAAAAAGAAAACAAAATATTTTTAATCTGTATTCAAAATATCTAGATATAGTATGAGTACTAGATGTACCCGTTCTTAATAAATGTGTAACAGTCTAAAAATTGCCAATTTGGGTTGAATTAAATTCATATAAGAAATTGGTGCAAAAAGCTAACCACCAGTTAACTTTGTTACGACCTCTATGGTTTTCATATAGTATAGTAGCTTTAAAACAATAATGACGACATTGCTGTAGCAACGACACCGAACTTTTAAATCACAGACAATTGGATTTTTTTTTTGGTTTAATCGATGGGCGCCATTACTTGAAAATTGATGTCACTTATAATTCATGCGAATGAAATTAAAGTTATTACCAATTCTTTTTTTCTCAACCACCATATTCACATTCATATAGCCAACATCACTTCGATCAAGTAGATAGTATAGCATTTACTAGCAAATACTGACTGTACATTCAAATTTGAATCCCATATTTGGGGATGAAATTTCCAAAAATCCTACTATTATTAAAAATATAAAGTATCTTCACGCCCATATCCCCGAAGAGGTAGGCAGAGGTACAACCAAGGCACCCACGACTAGCCGAAGACACTAAGTCCCACAATGTGATAGGTGGCAAGCCTATCGCCAACCGGGCACATTTCCAATCCCGACCAACAATTTTTTATTAGAAAATTGGAAAAATACAATTTTCTTTTTGTTGGCCGACCCGGGATTCGAACCCGGGACCTCATGCAGTCAAGTCCAACACCCGGACCGCTCAAATCCATTCAGGAGCTGTTCGTTTATAGACAAAGAAACAGTAAATTATTCCTTTTATGTATTAAAGTTGTTTTCATAAACCTATTATATGATAACACACATTTGAGA